>CM061132.1:115161569-115679069 GCA_030789695.1 Scilla litardierei
TGAAAGAGAAAAACTTATGTATCACAAAATAGCCGACTATCCACACCCTGATAGCCGACTATTGTAAAGCAGAAAATGAACTAGGACTTTCTGTCTTGTAGTAGCCGTCTATCCCCTTTGGATAGCCGACTATCGGACACAAGATAGCTGACTGATAACGGACTATATGGATCAAACGGTTATTAAATCACAAAATCGTGATTTACACGATGTCGTAGTTTTTAGCTGTTGGAAGAGGGTTTTATGTACTCGTTTTGAAATATTTTAATCCTCTGTATACACTAAAGAGTGCAGAATTATTTGATAATGATTTTAAAATCTATTTTCTATTATTTTCAAAAGAATTCTCAAGCTTTTTCTATGCTCAAAAGCTCTCTCTTTTTGCCATTGCTTTTGAATGTTTTAAAATCTGTTTTGAATCTTTTTCATCATTTTATTGGCCTTGAAAAGCTTGTTTAATCTCTGTTCCTAAGTTCTAATTTCAAGTGATTTAATTCAAGTTTTCTTTTTAATCTCATATTATTCACTTATATATTTTAAGATCAAAAGAGTTAATTTTTCTTATAGACACACTAAAGCACATAAAGCTCCAATCTTTGGCTATAGGATCAAGGATGTACCAAGTCCTCATTTTCAATGGTTTGTAAGCCTCAAGGGAGGCATTTGGTAAGTGGATCGGTAAGATCACGTGATGAGTTGTATTCCCTTTTGTGAAAAAGGTATTTGGTGGAAATCCTAGTTTCTGTGTAACTAGGAGTGTTAGGAAATTCCCAGCAAGTGAAGCTAGGTGCATGTATTGCTTGTTGTAATAGTGGATTAAATCCCAAGTGAGGTCGGAGACTGGACGTACTCAGTGTGGGGAACCAGGATAAATTCTTGTGTCTGCGATGTGATTAATTTCTTACTGCTCATCATATTTTACTTGCTTGTGATTTATATTTCCGATGTGCACCTTATATTATTAAAAGCAATTGTATTTGAGTAGATTAAGTACTAAGAGAGATAAATCTTCTTGGAGACTTAGGCAACTAATAGAAGGGTTTTTAAGTTACGGAAAAGTTTTTATTATTCAAATACAACACTATTCAACCGCCCTAAAAGTGTCGTTAGCCATCCACAGGATCCGACAGGATATTCTATGCAAATACATTTAAAAGCTTGAAGATCAAATGTTACATTATCTAAACGATAAACGTAAACAAAGCAGATACATCTATAAGATCTTCGGAAGTAAAAGGAAGGTCGACTAAGAGATACAATACTTGATAAAGGATGTCATCATCCATAATGGTTGATGGCATGCATTTAATCAATTTTTCGTAGTAAGAACAACATCACCATAGAAAGTTTTAGGAGCATTCATAGAATAAAAAATGTCCTAACTAGCTCGAGTAAATGTCTGTTCTTACATTCATTTTGTTAAAATTTATAACTCATTTTGTTCAAATTTATAAACCAAGAATCAAGGTTTCGCCTAATACCCACAGGTATAGGGCATTTCATATCGGTTTCGAACTTGACCATTATGAAACCACAAATATTTCTCAGTTTCGATCGGAACGTGCCTATTCCGGTCGAAACCAAGAGAGAAGTGACAGAAGAACACAGCTGAAAATTTCACAATTAATAACAAAATTTGATTAAAATTAAAAAACCCAAACAACAGAAAAATCCATGTGAATGCACAACTAAATTCCCATGACTAAGCAGTACTAAACTCGTGAGAAAATAGATCCTATAAATTCATAGGTGAAGCTGAGGTAGACCAGTACCAATTTTTTTATAATTTTAGAAAAATAAAAAATTAAAATTTTCTTATCTGTCTTTTGAGTGAGAGCTGTATCTAGAGTCTTCGGTTACTAGAGCTCATTGCGAAGTCGTTGAACTCTTTCGATCTCCGACCTCCGACGATCTACATTGATCTACATCACAACATGTATATCTCAATCGATCTGCATTAATGTGTGAAGATCATAGAAAAATTTTGTCATTTGATTTTGTCATGTTGAGAGGGTGAAGGCCCGAGAGCGAGAAAAGGCGAGGAAACGAATAGAAAATTTTTTTAAGTTACCTTTCGAAATTTCATAGATAAAATACAAAAACCGATGATGCATCATGTTAAAATAAAGGGCTACCGGTCACAATTCACATTTTGCTCAACACATGACTATTATTTACAAGTTTGAAATCCAATTTTATCTGTTTAATAAAGTGTGGCAAACTTGTAGATAAAGCAAATATCTTGAGCAAATTGTATACGGTAACTAACATACAGTTCACATTTACAGCTCAACATATTATCTATATTTACATGTTTTCCATTAACGGTTAAATGCTAACTAAAGTGAATGGCAAACTTGTAAATAAATATATTGAGCAAACTGTGTAAGGTGACTAGCAGTATAAGATAAGCGCGAGTGTCGCTCATGTGCGTACAGTTCACATTTTGCTCAACATGTTACCGATATTTACAAGTTTTCCATTAACTGTTAAATGCTAACAAAATTGAATGGCAAACTTGTATATAAATATATTGAGCAAACTGTGTAAGGTGACTAGCAGTATGAGATACACGCGATTGTCGCTCATATCAGCACGTGCGAACACGTGTCGCACGCAGAAGCTCCTCTATTTAAAATTCACACTTTCCAATTACATTTTTTTGTATTTACCATTTGCTCTGAATTTTAGCTACAATTTTTTGCACTGTAATTTTTCATATTTGCACTTAAAATTATTCTTAACTAGTACTGACTTATAATAACTAGTATTACAGATATAATAATACATAATAATATTAACTAATATTTTTGAAATATGCTTGAGTAATATTTCTTATTAATTCTTAGTTACTGGCCAATTTTGATGTTATTGGTCTATTTCATGGATCGTAGTTATGCACGTTATTATTTTTATTACATGGTAATTTTAATTTTATTGTTATTATTATTTTAATTTTTTTATTGTTTAGTTTTAATTTTATTATTATATGTCAATATTTATTTTAATGTTTATTGGGTAGACTCTACAAATTAGCTAAATTTCATTGTTACCGAAGCATCGAAAGAAGTTCAGGCAGAGATGAAGACCCTCGTATTTACCAAGAGAAATGAAAAGCAAATGTTAAAAGTAGAGAAGAAGATGATTGAAAAAGAATTATGCATAGGTCTAGAGGCGCAAATTTGGATGAGGACGATGAGGATGAGACCACTGAGGAGAGAGCTAGGAGAGAGCTTAGAAGAATACTGAAAGCAAGTTTGCAAGAATTTACAAAAGAGAAATAAGAATTGCTAGAAGGATGTGGCATGATGTTCTGGACTAGACAGATCAGATACGATTAATGCTAAACCTTCCGGCAGATCGTCTGGTCTTCAAAAATATGATTCTGTTCATGTTGAACTTACTGGCAGACGGTCTGTTACTCTCAAATCTGGGTTAGTTAGTGTCAGCCCTTTTACTTTAATGACGAAAGGCAAATCCCAAACAACTTTAAAGACTACAATAATGGGTGGTATGAAAAATATCAAAAAGCTTTTTTGATAGACATGTAGCCAAATTGTTATACTACAGTTACATTCTACACAATATGGCTAATAGTCTATACTACCAGCCTATGGCCGATGATTTCACAGAAGTCCTGACGTTCCGCCATTCACTGCTTAGAAGCTTTTCCATACATATTTAGACTTAGATGTTGAAAAAATCAAAACATATATTGAAACTTTTTATAGCTATTGAGATGAGTATGATTGCACCCTAATGTGCAATGGTTGGACAATACATGGTTGAATGAAAATTATTAATTTTCTTGTCTTTTCAACCTACGGGACAGTGTTCCTTGACTCAGTGGATGAAACTGAAAGCTTTCAGAATTGTCCATACATATTTGACCTAATGGATAAATATGTAGACACAATGTTTATCGGCTTGAAATTTTAATATTAGATTGTGGATATCGAGGATATATCAGGGATATTGACTAAATATCAGATTGTCATATCAGATGCTAAAAATGATGTCACATGCAAGCATAAATGTATCTAAGAAGATATAAACTATACTTCAAATAAAAATATGTTTTGGGTATACTTATTTCATTAAATGTGAATATCAGCCATTCACCCAGTGGAATAATTTTTTAAGTAGTCACGAACTAAGCGAATACAATACCTACAAAATATGATAATAAAATTAGTATGCATGCTTTAAAAATTAATAAACAATAACCAAGAACATAAAATAATAATTTAACAATTACGATATGATAGGCCAAACCTTAAAATAAAATATTATGCAAACATGTTTCAATTACAAACCAATTCAAATTGTTTTCTAGTAACAAGTAAAAAACAATATACTAAAAGCAATAAAAATAATATCATAATATCATAATGTGTCCTACAAAGATCAATCACACTCTCCATGATCGGAATGTGACACATCATCATTGCACTCATCTAGCTTGTTTCCCGATGATGATTCTGATGACGATTCAAACTCCTCTTCTTCCACGGGCGGCTCCTTTATTTTGATGAAGAAGATGCTCCTCTTTTTTACAAGTCATCATTTTTTATCTCTTTTTTCTATTAGGGTTAGCTCTAATAGCTTTGGCCACTTGTCTCCTAGTCACTTGCTCACTGACAAACACATCCACGTCGCTATCTGAAACTTTTGAACCGTCATTTTTTGTCACCAACCAATATGAAACATTTTCATTATGATTATATGCAGCTAAAGGATCTTTGTTTTCATGCTTATTCTTAAGCTCGGCATTGAATTTGACGAAGACTAGGTTGTCTAACTTATTATGACTTAGCATGTTTCTCTTCTTTGTATGAGTCTATAAAAGATAAAAAAATTATCATAGAACGACTATTTTGAATAAATTAAAAGTTTTAAAATATATATGATATTATAGTGTTACCATCTCAATTGTGCTCTAGTTTCTTTCATACTCAGAAGAGCTAGTTGTCAAATTTAGGAATCTCAATGCCATATGCTTTAATTCTGGAGCATCAGTCTCATAGAAACTCCACCATGTGATTGTCAACTTAATAAATATAAAAATCATTGCATAACATGTATTTATTTAAAACATTGGTAAATAATATTATGCATTTTTGGTAATAAAAATTATTACTAGGTAACTTTTAGGGATTTTTGCAGCATTATTTGCAAATGACCACCCAAATGAACCATTTGGGTTTTGATACGAGTAGAACTGCTCTACAATCTTTTCAATAACAACAGGATCATTCTCATACATAATATGATGCACTCCACAAAACCATCAAAAACATTACCCTTTTCAATAGCCTTCTTATTCTGGTAATAATAATATGGGTTCAACTAACACTCAGTCCTACGCAAGGGCGACTTGAGCTTCACATCCCATCTTTTATCAATTATTATATTGAAAAATACATCTCTTTTTGGGCAAAGACGGATGCAATCTCATTCTTGGTTTCCATCGAATCATCGTAAACAAATCCCATCGATGCGACTTTATCACCATACACTCTCCTTAAAAAATTTACCCAAAAAAGAGAACTTTCAAAGCAAGATCTACATTATCCCAAAACTTGTTACTTAAAACAATTTCTTAAACATATAAAACATGAATATATACTCTAGTTATTGACTTATCGTTAAGAAATTGATCAAATATTCTTATATGTAAATATATTATAATTATAAATGCCTTTTTTCCTACAGGCTTACTTGAAAGGTCACACTCGTCCTACTGTTCAGAGCTAAACATCTGATTCAATTCTTTTTCTTCCCACATTGAACTCAAAGATAAAATAACCGTGACAAACCTAGTAGCGCCAAGCCTTACGATGTCTCCTTCGTGAACTCTCTTATCAAGCTCAAAGTGATTGTGCAACTTTGGATGAAAATATAGACATATCTATCCAGTGTAATCGCACTCTTGATTGGCTTAATTTTGACAATGTCACCTAGCATCAAATTGACGGTGTGCCATACAACTTGTCCAAAAGATTCTTGGCCTCTTTACTGCTAGCATTTTTTTGTCGTCATATTATTGGAAACATTATCCATATTTATCTGAACCACATTCTCTTCTCCCAACTTCTCTATTACTTTGTCCACAAAATTATGAATAAATACCACACTATGTTACTCTGCCAAAACATCCTCGGAGTCCAAGAAAGCAATTCATGTTGGGCAGTGTACCACTATGTTCAGAATGTTACATTGCTCCCGATCCGAACAAGTATCGGTCATAAGGGTGCATCCAATGTAACGCCCCTTTTCCAGGTACCATTACATTTCGTTATTATCTGTGCAGGTCCTACAATGTTCCAATGAAAGCAGAATATAACTAACAGAAAATTTCATGAACGTAATAACTTTATTCATCCTTCAAAGAGGTACAAAAGCTCAACTAAGCAAGAACTAATAGTCTTTCGTTCAAATAATAAAGAAAGCAAGGAAACAAAAGGAAACACTCTCCTTACTACTGTGGAAATCAAAAATTAGTACGCTCCACGGGAAATTCTGACTCCTCAAAAGCTGGAGCATCCTCGTACTCTGGTTCAGTTTCTGTTGGAAAAATCATTTGAAAGGATAAAGTAAACGATATTTACAATAAACAACAATTATAACTTTAATGCAAACCATAGTCCTAATCAAGCCAATAACACTAAGCACTAGAATGCACCTATATAACTAGAACAATTCATTCTTTTATTATACTCATAATGTAAAGGGAAAGAGTGGCTGAAGATCAACCTCGGATTTCACAGGCGAGCTCACATGTGCCCAAAATTTATTAGTCCAAGATATCATTAAATGGACTCAGTCAAGTCTTTACAATTCCGTCAATGAGCGTAGTCTCCGACACCCTTTCTAACTTTAATTACGAGTTCCCAAATCCCCATGTCATTATAACTATTTCAGTGTCTGTTTCTAATTCTCTAATTCTATACTTTATAAACTTTGTAGGAAGAAAAGTGCACAAACCTATAATGTCCACAGCAACATGTCCACTGTAACAATAATACGCAAACAATGACTTTATTGCACAATTCTAAAAACAATGTTTATCTGCTAACTGTAACAATTCCATATATCAATTCCTATGTTGAAGAAACACTATTTTTAATATGTTCTAAAACAGTTCTAATGCAATCAATTCATTAAAACATTAAAACTAAAACGAAATTGTTTATGAAACGGAATAATTCAACCATAGGATCAGATTCGTATTTATTGGCATCCATGAAGGGTTTTCTAGGGTCTACCATGCTCGAGTAACTTTTCCCAAAAATCTGAAAATAAGAATAGTAAATCCAACGGCAAATAATCCATGTGCCACAGTAATTAAAGAGATCAAAGCCCCACTGCAATTTAACCACCATAATGTAAGTTGAAAAGCCCAAAGGAAACACAATCTGTAGAACCCTCATGCCAAATAAAATCCAACCGTTCAAAAACTGCAGCCGTAAGAAGACAGCCGCAAGGGGGGTCAGCTAACAGAGTCGAAGAACGGTATGGATAAAGACAGCCGACAGATTATCGGAAAAGGGAAACCCCCTCGGCGGCCAGCCCTAAATCCAAAAACCCTAAATCAGTAGGACGGGGCTACGACAAAGGTGTCGCCTTGCCCTAGAGATGCCATAATTTAACATTAGTGGAGATCCCTTTTAAAATTAGCGAATCATCATTTCCTAGCAAAACCCTAACTTTCGAAACAAATCGAAGGCATAAAGAGCAATAATTGAAGTTTAAAGTAACGAAGGTTTACCGATCGTGTAGAAAACAAAAGCAGAGAGATCCAGAAGTCCAAAACCCCAATAACGAAATCAATCGGAAAGTTTTAAGAATAGGCAAATAATTTCACACCAGCAAAAACCCTAGATATGGCGTGATTAAATAGAAAAGAGAACATGCGTAAGAGATAAAAGGGAATGGGATCTTATCGGTTCAAAATCTCGAAGAAATAGGCACCGAACGAAATCGAATCAACCTAGGGTTTTCGAAAACCCTATCGGGTCGCAATCGGCCCCCTTTTGTTGCTCGCGAAAAAGAGAAACGAGGGCACCGGTGATCGGGTCGGGTCGCTGCTGCAAGTTGTTCGCCATGCGCTGAAGTGGACGAACGAAGGAAACCAACAGGTCGGGTAAGAAAAAGAGAATGGTGAGGTTAAGGGAGAGAATGAGTGGGTTTTATTAAAAAGAGAATGGGCCAAAAAAATGTTTATGGGCATGTTGGGCTCTTAAAACAAAGAAATGGGTTATTACATCCTCCTCCCCTTACAATAAATTCCGTCCTCGAAATTGGAAGAATTTAAGACTTACTCAAATAAATAGAGGTAGCGCTCCTCCATCTCTTCTTCTCGTTCTCAAGTAGCCTCACCTGGTGCATTACGATGCCATAATATCTTCACCAAATTGACTGTCTTGTTTCCCAGATTCTTATGTTGTCGATCAATGATCTCCACTGGCTGTTGCTCGTACGTCAGGTCTAGGCGCACTAAAATCTCTGAATGGTCCATCAAGTGCACTGGATCTCTCATATATTTCCGTAGCTGGGATATGTAGAACACATTATGCACTCCTAAGGATGGAGGCAGTGCAATCTTGTATGCCACTTATCCCACTCGCTCAAGCACATCAAACGCTCCAATGTAGCGTGGGCTAAGCTTTCCTCGTCTGCCAAAATGAATCGACCACGATTCGGCGAAATCTTCAGAAATACCTTGTCTCCTGAATGAAACTCTAAATGTCTTCATTTCGAATCTGCTCAATGTTTATATCTGTCGTGTGCCAATTGCAGTCTCTCTCTGATCGTCCGTACCACATCAACTGCCTCTACTATCATCTCGGGTCCCATCAATTCTCTATCTCCAATGTCGTCTCAGCTAAAGGGGGACCGACACTTCCTTCCATATAGGGCCACAAAAGGCACCATCCCAATGCTCACCTGATGACTATTATTATATGCGAATTACACGAGGTGCAGATAATCTTTGCACAACCCCTTGAAATCCAACATGCATGCTTGCAATATGTCCTCTAGTATCTGGAAAATACGCTCTGACTGACCATCTGTCTGAGGATGATAGGCAGGCTAAACTTGAGATGAGTGCCAAGATTCTTCTGTAAGCTCTTCCAGAAATGCGAAGTGAACCGGGTATCTCTGTTTGACACTATGCTCACTGTTACTCCATGTAGTCTCACAATCTCTTCCATGTATTTCTTGGCAAGAACCTCCTTAGACTGTCCAACTCTGAAAGGTATGAAATGTGCCGACTTCGTCAATCGATCCACAATTACCCAAATAGCGTCGTTCTGCTTCTGGCTTCGGGGTAAACCGGTCACAAAATCCATCGTGATATTCTGTCATTTCCACTCAGGAATAGGCAGTGGTTGTAATAGTCTGCAACTCTTCGGTGCTCAACCTTCACCTGCTGGCACACTAAACATTTGGCCACACTCCGTGCAATGCTCCTCTTCATTCCGTGCCAACAATAGTGCTGCTTCAGATCCTGATACATCTTAGTACCGCCCAGAAGAATGGAATAGGGCGAACTGTAAGCTTCCTTCAACAGCTCCTCTCTGACATCTCCAAATGGTACACAAAGCCTGTTGCCAAATCTCAAAGATCCATCTGTATGTATCGTGAACTCTGGCTGATGTCCCGCCATCAACTCTCTGATCTTCTGTAGCTTAGTATCTCCTGCTTGCGCAGCCTTGATCATGTCTACCAAGATGGACTGTATCTGAAGATCCATCAATGAGAAAGTCAGTCCTGGTAGTATCACTTCAATCTCCATTTCCCGTAACTCCTACTGCAGTCTCCACCGAGTCGCAAGGGTAAGCACCACTAGAAGTCGACTAAGTGCATCGGGTACAACATTGACCTTTCCTGAATGATACTGAAGATCAATGTTGTAATCTGCCATCAACTCAATCCGTCTCTGTCGCATGTTAAGGTCTTTCTGATCGAAGATGTACTTCAAGCTCTTATGGTCTGTAATTATCTTCACATGTTCTCCAAGTAGAAAGTGCCTCCAAATCTTCAAAGTGAAAATGAAGACTGCTAGCTCCAAGTCATGGGTGGGGTAGTTCTGCTCATGTTTATTCACTTGTCTTAATGTATAAGCTATCACATGTCCATGCTGATGCAGTACACATCCAAGACCCATGCCGGATGCGTCACAGAAAACTTCGAATCCTCCCGATCAGTCTGGAATAGTAAGCATCGTTGCGGTAGTCAATCTCTTCTTCAGCTCCTGAAACGCCTCGGCACAAGTCTTAGACAAAATATAGATCACATCTGTCCGTGTCAATCGGGTCATAGGTTCTGCAATCTTCGAAAAGTTCTGAATGAACATACTGTAATAACCAGCTAAACCCAGCAAACTCTGAATCTTAGACAATGTCTTCGGAGCTGGTCACTTCTGAACGACAGCTACCTTCTATGTGTCTTCTGCAATCCCTTCTCCTGAGACTACATGACCGAGAAATCCCACTTTCTTCATCCCAAATAAACACTTGCTATACTTAGCATACAACTAGTTTCGTCTCAAGGTCCCTAGGACCATCCTCAAGTGTGATGTGTGCTCCTGCTCACTCTTTGAATATATCAAGATGTCATCCAGATATACCACCCCGAACTTATCTAGATACTCGTTCAGCACTTGATTCATCAGGCTCATGAATACCGCGAGTGCATTGGTCACACCAAACGGCATTACCGAATTTGTACTGTCCATATCTGGTGTTGAACGCAGTCTTGTAAATGTCCTCATGTCTGACTTTCAGCTGGTGATAACTGCTCTGTAGATCCAGCTTAGAAAAGATGCATGAACTCTCAAGCTGGTCAAACAAGTATTCGATGCGTGGTAGAAGGTACTTATTCTTCACCGTCACTTTATTCAACTCTCTATAGTCCACGCACATCCTCTTGGTCATATCCTTCTTCTTTACTAATAGTATTGGAGCACTCCATGATGACGCGCTAGGCCGAATCCAGCTCTTGTGCAAAAAGTTCCAACTGAGTCCGAATTTCAACCAATTCTGATGGGGATAGATGGTAAGGATTCCTCGAGTAAGGTTAAGCTCCTGGCACTAGCTGGATCGCAAACTCGACGTCACAGTCTGGGGGTAATCCTTTAAGGCCATCCGGAAATACGTCTGAAAACTCATGTACTATTGTCGGTCTATCTGTTGTGACATTCATAGAAGTCATCACGGCATTCGTAAGTCTGGATCTGTACTCCACGGGTTCTTCTGATCGGCTCCCGCTGACGAATTCGAATTTCATGTAGTTTGGGATCTTAAACACCACTCTCCTGCGTCGACACTTAATTGTGGCGTAGAAGGTCCCTAGCCAGTCCATCCCCAATACGGCATCAAAACTGGGTTTATCGATGACTAAAAAGTCGGCATAGAGCTCTCGTTTGCAAATGATTACGGGACAGTCTGAATATCCACTAGTCGTCTACAACACACCACCTCCCGTCTTAACGTCCCAACCAGCAGTGAGAGGTGAAACGGGGATAGAGTGTCGGTTGACAAATCATGTCGCCATAAAACAATGCGAAACTCCCGAATCAAAAAGCGCACGAGCGGGTTTGCTTGCTACTAACACCATACCTACGGTCGTGAAACTTTGTCTAAGCATACATCATACAATAAAACAAATTGAAAGATAATGGTAAATTTGTACCTGTAATGAACTGGCATGTAGCCTCGGCCTCTTCAGCTATCATGGTGAACGTCTGGCGCTTCGGGGGTGGAGCATGTGGTCGAGCCTGCTGAAATCCTCTTCGTTGCGGTGAGGGGTCTACGCTGAGTATTCCGCCTGAAGCTGTAACTGATGCAGCTGTCTGTGCTGGAGCTGCTGGTCTCTGTCCCTTCTTGGGGCAGTCTCTGGTAACATGGTCGTCTGCTCCATAAATCAGGCATTGATTCAGTAGATATCTGCACTCAGACTTGACGTGCCCTGATTTGTTGCAATAGTGGGAGACGGTCTGATGTCTGTGTTGATGTGGCTGCTGTGTGACAGGCCTCTTAGAAGATGTATGTTGAGCTGGTCGGGCCGCCTGTCGATTAGGTGGTGGAAGGAGACACCTCTGAGGGGCACTCGCTGGTCGTTCTATATCTTCCTTCTGTTGTACGTACTCATAATCTCGAGCTGCAGAGAGCACGTCGGTGTGAGTCTTCAGCTTGTGCCACACTAGTTGTTTTTGAATCTTCATATTCAGGCTTTCTTAAAACGATGAGCTCTGTCCCAAGGATCGTACACCATGTTCTTCGCGAACTTGCTGAGTCTGAAGAATCCAGCGTTATAGTGTACCAAATTCATGGAGCCTTGTTTCAGGTTCATAAACTGGGCCTGCAGTGCCCTCTTCGCCTCTGGAGAGAAATACAAAAGCATTAAATTTCTCCTAGAAGGTGCTCCATGAAATCGGCTGAGTCAAGTGGTCTTCCTCTGAATCCCACCACGACATGGTGTCTTCAACCAACTATAGCTTTTCCATGTCTACCCATGAATCTGGAGCGATCCGTACTGCTCTTAGCATGGCATCTGTGCAACGTAGCCATTCTTCTGCTGCAACAGGTCCCTTTGTTCCTTTGAAAACTGGTGGACGTAGTGATCTGAATTGTTGTACTCCACCTTCTCGTCTATGCTCAGGCTCCCTTTGTAAAGCTCTAACCATCTCTCGTAACGTCTGATCTGTAATCTGGATCGTCGATGTTGGTAGCTCAGCATTGTTGTTCCCATTATTTCCATTGTCACCGTGATGATGTTCACCATTGCCATTATTAACAGGATCACTGAGGTTGAGACCGATGTTATTGTCATCATTCTCGTTGTCGACGTAGTCATTAAGCTGGTCATCGGCATCGTATTTGTTGTCAATGACATAGTCAACATTCTCATGAACAGTGTGATTTGTGTTGATTAATATGTTGTTCATGGTCCCGGATCTACGCCCATCACTGTGATTTCCCGCCAAATCTGCATGGGTAATGACTGGATTGCTCCCAGTACCACATCGACGATTATACACTTTCGACATTCTGTATTCCAAAGAAGGATGTCAGTTCAATTGTTCACTTATGAGATATTCTGCTTACTCTATACTGTTCACGAGGTGTTTTGCAGTGACATGCATGGGCCACCAACTTGTAACGCCCCTTTTCCGGGTACCATTACATTTCGTTATTATCTGTGCAGGCCTTGTAATGTTCCAGTGAAAGCAGAATATAACTAACAGAAAATTTTGATGAACATAATAACTTTATTCATCCTTCAAAAAGGTACAAAAGCTCAACTAAGCAAGAACTAATAGTCTTTCGTTCTAAAAAAATAAAGAAAACTAAACAAAAATAAACACTCCTTACTACTCTAGGACTCAAAAATCAGCACGCTCCACGGGAAATTCTGACTCCTCAAAAACTGGAGCCTCATCGTACTCTGGTTCAGTTTATGTTGAGAAAACATTTGAAAAGATAAAGTAAACGATATTTACAATAAACAACAATTATAAATTTAATACAAACCCTAGTCCTAATCAAACCAATAATGCTAAGCACTAGACCGTACCTATCTAACTAGAACAATTCATTCTTTTATTATACTCATAATGTAAAGGGAAAGAGCGGCTGAAGAACAACCTCGGGTTTCACAGGTGAGCTCACATGTGTCCTAAATTTTTTAATCCAAGATATCATTAAATGGACCCAGTCAAGTCTTTACAATTCTGTCAATAAGCGTAGTCTCTGCCACCCTTTATAACTTTAATTACAAGTTCCCAAATCCCTATGTCATTCTAACTATTTCAGTGTCTGTTTCAATTATTATCTAATTTTATACTTTATAAACTTTGTAGGAAGAAAAGTGCACAAAAATTTACTGCCGACAGCAACAGATCCAATGTAACAATAATACGCAAACAATAACTTTATTGCACAATTCTAAAAACAATGTTTATCTGCTAACTGTAACAATTTCATATATCAATTTCTACGGTGAAGAAAAACTATTTTAATATGTTCTAAAACAGTTCTAAAGTAATCAATTCATTCAAACATTAAAATTAAAACAAAATTGTTTATGAAACGAAATAATTCAACCATAGGATCAGATTCGTATTTATTGGCATCCATGAAGGGTTTTCTGGGGTCTACCATGCTCGAGGAACTTTCCTAAAAAAATCTAAACATATGAACAGTAAATCCCACGGCAAATAATCCATGTGTCACGGTAATTAAAGAGATCAAAATCCCACTGCAATTTAACCACCATAATGTAAGTTGAAAAGCCCAAAGGGAACACAATCTGTAGAACCCTCATGCCAAATAAAATCCAACCGTTCAAAAACTTCATCCGTGAGAAGACATCCGTAAGGGGGTCACCTAACAGAGTCGAAGAATGGTAGGGATAAAGACATCCGACAGATTATCAGAAAAGAGAAGCCCCCTCGGAGGCCAACCCTAAATCCAAAACCCTAAATCAGTGGAACGGAGCTGCGACAAAGTTGTCCACTTGCCCTAGAGATGCCATAATTTAACATTAGGGGAGAAAATCCCTATTAAAATTAGACGAATCATCATTTCCTAGCAAAACCCTAACTTTCGAAACAAATCGAAGGCATAAAGAGCAATAATTGAGGTTTAAAGTAACGAAGGTTTACTCATCATGTAAAAAACCAAAGCCGAGAGATCCAGAAGTCCAGAAACCCAATAACGAAATCAATCGGAAAGTTTTGGGAAGAGGAAAATAATTTCACACCAGCAAAAACCCTAGATCTGGCATGATTAAATAGAAAAGAGAACATGCATAAGAGATAAGAGGGAATGGGATCTTATCGGTTCAAAATCCCAAGAAATAGGCGCAGACGAAATCGAATCAGCCTAGGGTTTTTGAAAACCCTATCGGGTCGCAATCAGCCCCCTTTTGTTGCTCGCGAGAAAGAGAAACGAGGGCACCAGCGATCAGTTCGGGTCGCTGCTGCATGTTGTTCGCCGCGCGTTGAAGTGAACAAACGAAGGAAACCAACAGGTCGGGTAAGAAAAGGAGAATAGTGAGGTTAAGAGAGAGAATGTGTGGGTTTTATTAAAAAGAGGATGGGCCACAAATGTTTATGGGCATGTTGGGCTCTTGAAACAAAGAAATGAGTTATTACATCCATGAATACTACAACTCTCTTTAAATAATTTGTCTTTCATGTGTCTCATTCGCCTCCTTTTCAAGACATTTCTCTTAGCTCATACGAAGTTGGAGTTTCCAAGAATGGCCTGCAACATTTGTTGAAATGTCCAAAGGTTGCTGCATTAAAAGAAATTCCAGCTTCAAAGGACCACCTCACAATATATTTGATTGTATTCTCTCTTCTCTTCTTTCCTTTGAATCAATAGTGGTTTGCTTTGTCTTTCACAGACCCACATCCAATTTTGCGGGAGTTTGGGTGGTATACTTATACGTCGGTCGTATCTTCTTAAATGAAAAAAGCACTCGAACGTGATGAAGACTCCTAATGGGTCACATTTCCATGTTCCTCTTGGACATCTTCCTTACGGCTAATGTAACATCATCCATTAAAGCTTGAACTCACATCGCCTTATGCTCCTTTTACTTCCCAAGTGTCATAATAATGTCTTGTACTTTATTTTTCACATCATCTGAGACACTACAACATGGTCTAACATTTCCCTTTTTTCCCGCAAGAAGTGCCTTGAAACGGGTAATTCCTTCGTTAACTATTTGGTTACAATAGTTGCATTGTATTTTAGCAGTAGCATGGCTATTCACTTGCTTTTTATATGCCCAGTCAGGGACACCTTTTAGAGTACTTTTGCTAGAAGCTACAAAGGAATACATCTTTACAGGACTACAAATCTTATGTTAAGAATCATGACAAACACATTGAAAAATATTAATAAATAAAATGAATAAGGAAAATTAATTAAAACATAAACTCAATGTGTATGAAACATGTGCATGTATCAAAAAACTTTAAAGCTTTCCATAAAATACCCTCCATAATTGAGAAACTTTATGGGTATCATAAATCTTAGGAATAAGAACTTCCATTTAATTTACTCACTTTGTAGAACAAAATGATAAGAAAAAACCAATTGATGTTCCAAAGTCATCTTAGATTCATCAAGATCCATATCTTTCCCTAAAATGTTCAACACATCCACTTTTCTATTTTTAGCAGCGTAAACATGAGGTTTCTTCACAACCTTAAAATTCCAATACACCAATCCAATCTTATGAATAAAGTTGCTAAAAATAAAAAAAATCCAAAAGGATAGACTATAGACCCGAAACCATCCTTTTGCAACTACATCTTTTCAAACGTACATGACATGTGCATATTTCACATTAAAATTAGTAACTAATTTTTATTGCAAACGCAATGTTCTCATCGATTTTTTTTGCATCAGTAAAATTGCAGTAGCAAACAATGTGCATATTTCACATTAGTAACTAATTTTTTTTCAGCAGGCAAATTGGTGCAACAAGAAAAATGAATGGGGGCATCTTACCGGTTACTACTTTACCTTCACAGCTAAAAACTGAAGGTTGCAAAAAGAGGCCGCATAATCGAAAACTGAGGACTCGAAGCAGCAAGCAAGGCTACAGTCCGCACAATTTAAAAGTGAAAACTAAAAAAACTGCAAACTTCCAAAGAAATGAAAACCAGTCGGTTGACTACTCCCTCGCTCGTACTTAAAAAAACTAAAATCTAAAAAAAATAAAATCGAAAATAATACAAAAGACTCACCTTTACCGGTAGGCAACAGCACACAGCACCCTTCCCTCGCTCGTACATGGCGAAGATGACCAAGGTGGCAAGGCGAACCGATGCAAATTCACCCGAGATGTGAAATTCGAAGATCAAAAATTGGGGGAGAGAGTCTAAACGACGGTCGACGATCTTGAGAGAGCTGTGAAATTGGAGAGAGAGGGGATTAGGGCTTTTAGCCCTCCCTATCTCGACTTTGCCCTTTATTTGTGGGTATTGTGTAATACCATGTTTTCATGTATACGAGTTATACTACATATTTTGCATCGTATTTTGTCTACATATATTTTCATGTATTTTAGAGATGTTTTCCTAATTTTTAAAAAAATTATAATAATATAAAAATCTATTTTAAATATGTTAAATCATATTTAGCTGGCATAATGGGTTGTATTTAAAGGAATACTTGGTATATTGGTATGGCTACAAGTATTATTAGGTGTATTTTCATTTTTCAAACATTAGACAATCATGATTTCTATATGCATGCCACCTCACCCATTACGTGTCACCTTATGTTTAATTTTCACCTAACTTTCCACCTCACCCTTTGATGTGTCATCCAATTAGCCTAGGTACAACCTAAGAATAACACCTTAACCCCGTATGGGATTCTCTTAGCCATTGACAAGGTGATTAGGATGGGATGAAGGATTAAAGGGAAAAAGAAAAAAAGGTGAAGAAAAGAGAAAAGAAAAGAGAACAAATTTTCTTCATCTCCCTCCCCTCCTCCCTCCTCCATGGCCGGCCACCACCAAGACCTCCTCCTCCTCCTCCTCCTCCCTTGCTCCTCCTAGGCTGAACCACCATACACACCCCTCTCCTCCTCTTGACCCAATTGCCATCACACACCCCCCTTGGTACAAATTGGAGCTTGAAAAAGGAGGAGGAGCTCTTGGAGAAGGGACTCTAGGAGGAGTGGCTTTGGAGAAGAGAGCTTCATTAAGGAAGGAGCTATCCACTCTAGTTAGGATGCTAGGCTTGAAATTGTTGTAAGGATTGGATGAACAATTCTAAAAGTAGTATGTTAAAATTGTTCTATGCTTTCAAGCTTATTATTAGTTTGTCATGGCTATAATAGTTCATGTTAACTTCCATGTTCTAAATTTATGTCAGTTTCTATGCATGTTGCTACAAGTTGGTTTCATGTTAGTTTTTATGCTCCATGTTCAAATACTTCCATGTTAGTATGCCAAGTGTAGTCCCGTGCATGTTATAATCTAATTTTATGCAAAGATTTGTATAATCCATGTCTTCATGTTAGTAGCAGTCTCTTACATGCCAAAAACAAAGTTATGCTCCATGCCACTAAAATTAGGGATTATATGTCTCTTGCATGCCATAAATGAAGCATATTTATGTTGAGGCCAAATGAAGTATAGGAATGTCGACACCCCTATGCTCATATGCTTGTGCTAGCAAAATTCTACCAGGTTTCATAATTCTATTTTAGAATGCCTAGGTTTATGTTGGCAATGTTCATGTTCTATGTTATACCTTTATGTTTATGTCATGCTAAGTTATGTCCAAGTTAATATGCTCCTAATTTACATACTAGCATGTTATGCCATGTTGAGCTTAAAGCTATGTCCATGTTAATATGCTTCTAATTTACATACTAGCATGTTGTGCCATGTTGAGCTTAAAGCTATGTCGATATTAAATTTACATACTAGCATGTTGTGTCATGTTGAGCTTAAAATTGTTTGTATGGAGATGTAGTCATTGCCAATACATGTTATGCTAGTATGTTTATCCCTATGTCACATATTCATATATTCATGTTGATAGCCATGTTAGTTCCATGTAAACATGTAATGGCTATGATCTGTGTTTCATGTTAAGTTCCATGTTGTTATAATTGGATGCGATAATGGTAGCCTAATCACGGCATTAATATAAGGATGGTAATCAATGAAACCAAGTGCCACATGGACCTACGTGCTACATGAACCTACGTGTCACGGAAACGTCGGGGCCACCTCTTGAATCCATGGGAGCCACCTCTTGAATCCATGTGGGGCGGTAAATGAGACCGCGTAAATGTTGAGAATGATAGACATTGTCACATGTTAAGAGTGAGAAATTATGTGTATTATAAACAAGATGACTCGATCTACCCCAAGGTAGGTGAAGATTCCCGATACAATGTTTGGAGGAAAACAGGTAAAATGTACGCATAAGGACTGGATTAGACTGGATATGGATCTCCCTCGCACTCCCGACAGCCGACAGGGGGAGTGGGAAGAGTCGGAGAGGCTCATGGTGTACTCGGGATGCACCATGAGATAATTGATATGTATGACATGATATTCTCACTCCCGAAACACTGGAGTTACGAGAGTCCCTGTTAAAATTGATCAGTGCCCGTGTTCACTGGCGGGGTACCACTTTCCCACCCATTCTGGGTGAGGTTCAGTGCCTTATGTTCTACCTTATGTCCGGATTTCCAAATTATAACTATAACTGAAAATTATGGAAAATGTTGTTCTAGTAATTCCCTGAATTATTATCTGCATACGTTCGCTTATTTTCATGCATGTATTTTCTTATGTGCACTAGTTTCTACTGTGTTTCCTTTTATGTTCAGAATTATACTGGTTGATGTTCCTGCTTTATATTATGAAATTAGTTCTTTTGCCACTATTATCACTTGTAGCTTGACCCTTAGTTAGGTAGGACAATTTTGAGATTGGCATACCAACCTGGGGTTGTTACTTTCTATTGTGCACACGTTGACGTGTCCATCCCTCTTTTTTTCTAGGATTAGAGTCTTAGATGGCAGAGCAGGACCCTATCTAAGAGACTACCCAGAGCTTCGAGCTAGAGGTGGAGTCCTCTTATGACGATTTCGTGGAGCTGGCTTCTTAGGGGTAGAATAGGGAGTGAGTTATACTTGGTGTGTGGACACTATTTTGTGGGTTAGGGATCTTACCTATTTTATCTCCTGTTGTACATTGGGTTATGGTTACTTTTAGTTTTATTTCAATTTCTGATGTATTCAGTTTTTCTCGGTTTTCAATTGTAATTATTTTGTAAGTATTTGATGTACTCTTTGCATCAGATAAACATATATGTATATTTTTATGACTCAGTGTTGTGACTATAATCTTTCTTTATTTTAAATGCATGTACTTCATTTCTTTTTGTCTGTCATCCGTATTGTCCCAGTGCAATGGCCTGCAGGTTTATACCATTCCAATTACGTTGGGTAGTATTTAGAGTCAAGGGGTCAAATCCATAGGAATAAATACTGCCGTGATACTTGTCATCTCCGTTCTCTACGAATATCGTGAAAGGTTTCGTATTTCCGAGTATTTTGGAGAACGGAACGTGACATATTGAGTCAGGTCAGGTAACTAATTACAAACCCAACCCGTCACCCAACTAGCTAACAAAAAATAAAAACAAAACCGGCCATTATTTCGAACCGAAATATCGACCAGTATATTGGGCCCGAAACCGATATTGTGGCCAATATCGACGAAAAATCGAAAAAAGCAATATATATCACACTATATTGTATCGCCCATGTCTAATTTTTGATATATAGGCTGATATCTCGTATATCGATCCGATATTTAAAACACTGTGTAGACATAACTGGAGAACACAGAGTCATCCAAGTAGTTACTGACAATGGAACAAACTACGAATCAGCTGAAAATTTGTTGATGCAAAAAAGAAATCTGTATTAGTCTTTATGTGCGGCACATTATATTGATGTGATATCTTCTGATATGTCAAAAGAAGATTATATGAAAAAATATCGTCGCGCACAGTAAAATGGTAATAGGATTTATATAGTACAAAGGTAAGGTGCTCAGCTTGATGAGAAAATAGACAGGTGACAAAGTGTTGATCGAGCCTGCAATCACAATATTTGCAAACCACTTTATCGCATTGGACTCTATCTATGTGTATCAGGATGATTCAAGGAGAATGATCACCTAAAAAGATTGGTCCGAAGAATTTCGTATGCTCAAACTAAAAGACAAGATTGTTGTAACCGTATACAATCTGATTCATGGTGATGACTTCCGGCAAGACATCCTTAATGTTAACACCTTATTTGATCTGTTGGTGAAAATTCTAAGAATGGTCAACAATGATAAAAAGGCTGAGTGTATGAGACCATGCACCGAGTAAAAGAAGAAATAAAAAATATTGGTAGATGATACAAAAAATGATAATAGATGATCGACAAAAGATGGGACAAACAGCTACATCAAGATATTAATTTCGCATAAAAATATTGTATTTTTTTATTTTTTGTATTTATACTTAATGTGATACAGATCATTTATTTACATGTTATAATTTAAATGCAGGTTATTTTCTTACTCCTCATTTCCTCATTTCCTCATTTCCTCATTTCCAATACTCCACCAGGGAAACAAATGAAAACAAGGTGCCGATTAAATTTACTTATATGGTTGAGAGGTTGGAACTACACATCTCAAGGAAACTTGAGATAGACAGTGGTAATAAATTTTTAGATATTTCTATTTTGAAATATGATCCGATCTAGTCGTTCACATTCTGAAATTATGCATGATAATTGTACGTAGAGCTATACAAGATGAAAATTGGTGCATTTAGCTCTCAAAGGCATGTATAGGTCACTCCATGTATGTATAAAAATCTTAGTTCATGGATGTGTTCTATATTTTCTGACGAACAGAATTTTTGTAGCTGAATGGTGATCAATTATTAGAAGAGAGCAAGCTTCAAATCTTACACGCTCAGTTGTGCGTGTTTTAAACCAAACATTCTCTTCAAATTGTGAACGAAACTGGACTATATTCTCACACATTCACACAAAGACCAGGAACATGTCAACAATGGAAAATCGTAAAGAGCTAGTTTATGTGCATTATAATATGATACTAAGAGAAAGACACTGTAAGAGGAGAACTGAAGATCAATTGATTGAATTAAATCAAAATTTTCACAAGGATGGTCTGTTGGAGGAATGGACCATGGAGACGGAAGATATGCTACTTGATGACAAAGACAATTCTTGGTTGGATGAAGCGCTACAAAAGCAAAACGTACAAAAAGCAATTAGCCACAACCAAATCAAAGCAAAGTGAATCTCATGTATATAAAAAGTAACTTGACGAGAAAGCGATGATGATTTATCTCCCAATAAACAGGGTCCTACAGATGGAGGTTGTGAGACTAAAGAATACAGTCGTACTACTCAAAGAAATGGGGGACATGCTTATGATACAACTTATTTACATGGATATAGAGATCATGATAGGTAGCATCAAAGTGAAGAAAGGAGGAACGATACCTACGAAAGACATAATCCTAGGTATCAATATTCTGATTATTATAAAGCTTATGATAATCCTTTCATTCATAAATCATATTCTAGTGGACACTCAGACGGTCATGACAATTGTTACATATCGTACTCACACTCTGATGTCTATGAAAATTATGATAGTCATTACATATACGGTCCAAAAGTCACTAAGCAATCTAACAACTAAGGCGTCCATGACATGCCTTTCGTCGAGCCAAACCGACCATATCATTTCTAGGACCGAGCCAAACCGACCATATCATTTCTACGACCAAAATAGAAGCAACATTGCTATTCAACTTACTACTTTACACCAGAACGAGATAATGATTTGGAATAAGATTTTTTGTATTATGAGGTAATATTTATGCCTCATCATTTTTGTATTGTTATTAATAAAATAATAAAGGGCTGGCTAGGGTCCTAGAGTAGTTCTAATTAAATATTTTGTACAACTATATATCTAGTATAAATTATCGATGCATTTATATGCATAAGATACTGTATTAACTATATATATATATATGTCACTATTGTATATAGATATTTAAAAAATTCTTCAAAACTAAAACAATAACCGAAAAGAAACAACCAAAATTGTTGATACAAACAAAACAAAACGAATCTCTAAAACCATTGAAACGTGCGAAACTGTCCAAAACCTAAAATTTTCCGAAAGATCAAAACCGAAACCGAAATTAAAACCAAGTCCTCTAATGTTGATATAAATAGGTAAGATACTTAGACATAAATTGAGTAAAATCTTTATTAACTGCTCCTTTGCATTATTGCTTCTCGAAGTGCGAACGAATACCAAACTAATTTCTTATTTCAGCACAAAATACTTTATAGGTAGACAACTTAAGTTCTACTCTTCGACAAATATAACCGAGTCATACGAAAGTAATCATCAACAAAGCTAAAAAATATTTAAAACCTGGTTTAGATTCAATTGAATATGATCCTCAAATATCGGAGTGACTAATTTTAAACAGACAACTAGCATGTTTATTGATCCTAAAAAGGAAAGACGTGTGCTGGAGCTTTCCTAACTAACACAACTCTCAATCTACACTAGATACATTATAAAATTCAGGGACGCAATAATTTTCAAATTTTGTAAATACTCCAAGCTGTAAATGAATAAAAAGGGTAAGCACATGAAAAATCAATTATGGCCGTCTTTATAAAAAGGGTACATGAAAAATCAAGCAGGAAAGACGTGTGCTGGAGCTTTCCTAACTAACACAACTCTCAATCTACACTAGATACATTATAAAATTCAGGGACGCAATAATTTTCAAATTTTGTAAATACTCCAAGCTGTAAATGAATAAAAAGGGTAAGCACATGAAAAATCAATTATGGCCGTCTTTATAGGCAAAATATTTTTTCTTTCGTCCGCACGCCATGTGCTAATTTTCTTGGTTCCAAGCTCTGAAAAACCATAATGCTAAGGGAAAATTGTTACTTAGCAATTTAAAGAAAGGATCAACTGCTAATAGAAAGTAAAATAACGATAAACTTGAACAAAGACAAGACCAAGGATAATGACAATAATGGTTTGACATTAATTGTACCCACACCCATAATTGTTGATTTCAGCCAATATTATATGTGAGGTAAAACAAAAGGATGACAAGATATGCGACTCCCCCATCATGTGATCTGATGCACATGAATCAATGATCTAAGTCTTAAGATTAAATGCAGAAAGATAGGCAGTGTAGTTACTTGTCTAGGCTAGATTTGCTATGGAGGAAAATGATAGATATATGCATTACAAAACTTCTAAAATAGTTGATGCTGAGTCCACTCCTCATCTGATGTATCAACACTTCACGATGTAAAATTTACTTATGTAAAGAGGCAACATATGCTGATCCAACAAACACCTTCTCTCTTCCTCACAGTAGTGGTGTATCTTCTTCTTTGAAAATATATTAACCTGAGCGCCTCGACCATTAAGGTACTTGGCACAACCACCAGCTCAACAGACACCACCAATATGACCTCCTCCACATCCTTTACCTATACAACCTCCCTAACATCCCTTGAACCTACTGTAACCTCTCCATATAAGCATTGAGTGGCAAGAGCTGATCGATCAGATGCACTAGCCGGTACCTATGGGCGCTCTGGAAAAATCTGTTGAAAACTAATGAACATCTTTAATAAAAAATCTCACTAATGAATGACCAATAATATACAAGCATACCTTCTCATTCTTCGATCATAAACTATCCAACAAAGTAAGTACGGCCAACTACTCCATTTGCACTTGCATCTTCTTAAATATCCGATGAAATTCAAAACAAGATATTCAACTACTCATAATACATATAGAAGTTTACTTAGTGTTGTAAGAGCATCTTCTCCTCATGCTTACACTTGTAGAACTTCTAAAAATTATCAAGCTTTAGATGGATTATTCTTCCGAAAGAACATCACCTTCAAAAACTTACACATCTTTAGCTATCTTACAGTGCATCATATAACGTGATATCCTCACCATCGGGTTTAGCATCTGACTAAGAATTTGGTTATCACCCTTATCTCAGTTCTCTTATTTTGAAGAGCTTTGCGATGGTTTGTTTGTAAGATGCTTGTACTTTCCTCTGGCATAGACTGCGTGAAACAACCTTTTTTCACTTCAAGTAAATTTTCCAGTCTAGTTTCCATTTAGTGAGCTTAAAATAAACTATTCAAGTATAGCTAGTTTCACTTCTTTGTCCCTGGCATGATAACATCTCTTCCAAATACCTAAATCGCTACGCTATATAAACTACCCCACAACCTGTGATCCTCACTCAGGATCCCACCCTTGCACCCTAATAACCATAATCCGCAATTGATCTTCCCTTTAGCTTCTACCAAATACATGCACAAACAGTAAATTTTCTTAACACATCCAATAACCGATAAGCCTCTTTTGGGATCCCAAATACATGTCACCAATAAAATAACATAATTGGAATGAACAAAAGAACTAGAAGTCTTTTGCTAAAGCATACTACCTGGTACTACACCTTATTTTTTCAAAACTTATTTAAAAAGAAAGGAATAAGAATAAGAGGAGATGAAAAAAAGGAGCAATCAATTATAAAATAAAAGCTGAGGTGGTCAAAGAATAGGATTATAGGGGTTGGATGATCGGAGTTACCTGGGTTGCCGAATCTTGACTGTCAAGGTCAAAGCTGACCAGATCTGGGCGGAAGATGACCAAAATCTTGGTCGGTGAAGATGATGGTGATGAGATCTAGCGAGAGAAGATGACTCTGAAATCAAAGAAGGTTGTGGATGATACCAATAAGATCACAGGTGCTGGAGACCGAAGATGGTGACGATGTAGTTGGGCTACCAGAGATAACAAAGATGTGGTTGGAATATTGGTGACAAATGCAAGATTGAAGGAAAAAGGAACTATGGACAATGATGATGATTGCAAGGCGGTTGAGCAACCAGAGAAGCATCGAAATTATCAGAGAGGTGTCAAAAAGGTTTGAACTTGCTCGGATCTAACTTGTGATCGCTGGAGATCGAAGCATAGATGTAGAAGGGTTGCAGCTTCGGACATGAATGATGGTGGCAGCAAATCAGATAATAGGATATGGCAGCGTCATCGAGACCAAGAAAGAGTACGCGTGTTGAAGATGGCACGATTTTGGTGATAACGGTAAGATTAGCTAGGGTTGTTACGCTAAGCTAATTTAGGGTTAGAGCTAGGATATTGCTCTGATATTAGGTAGAAATCAAAAACTAGGTTAATTAGGAGAAAAGTTAGAGGGAGTTAGGTAATACTCTATCTCTCTACCAGTTACTTTATTGTATATTGTGTTTACACTTTACACAAAATACCATACTATTTTGATATATTACACTCTAATAGAAAGACCTAAAGCCATTTGTGAAAAAGCAAAAAGGCAATGAATAGATAATGGTCACATGCTGACCTTTCCCTTTTTATTAATAGAATAATAAAAATTGCACTGCCAGGATGTCGATACTTCATGGAATTTATGAGTTTCCAGCTCATTTCTCTATCCATAGGAAACCTCAATTCTCATTAGAAACTCTGAAGCACTGTGTGGGTATCAGGTTACTTGTCTATGTTTCCACAGGGTATGAGAAACAAATAGGGCCAAACTTGCAAAAACAGATGGAAGTGCAAAAAAACATCCCCAATATTAAAAGACTTTAATTTTGATTAAATCGAGAAGCAATAGTAAAACATAAATAATGGAAAGTGAAAATTATAGAGAAGCGTATGCGCCTTAGGTGCTCTACTCACCAGGCCATATAACGAAAAAATATGCACTACTTCAATACGGGCAACCTCAAATAATATTGAACCGAACATAGGCATGTGACTAGTTAAACGGCTCACGCCACCAGGTTCTAAGAAAGCAGTAGGTAGAGGAGACACCAGTTTGACCAGCATGCATACCACAATTTCCTGACAAAGTAGACAGTCAGGTAGATGCACATAGAAAATCATCACTGAAAAATATAGGTGATCAAAATTAGATAGCATAACATTATGTTAAGATGGCAGAAAAACTCTGTCAACAATTAGTTAAGTATCAGAAATATAAACACAGAAGTAAGCCATGGCTGCTGACATGCAATTAGCACAAAAACATATGCCACATGCTGGGAATTTGTAATTCCTTCAACAAGAGAAAAGCTGGGAATTGTGAATTTGATTCCACAAGAGAAAAGAAATGACTTATATAAGCATATAAATATATATCAAACAATTTCAAATCACTTCACCATTTACTCTATCTCTAAACCATATGATGTTTAACTAGCGTTCCAATATATGGCAAGTAAAATATGCTAAAGTATTATATCTATACAGAGTCAAAAGAAATGTGCCGATTCGAATGAGCTGAAAAACTCCCCTATCTCTAGGTAGCGTACTTGAGTAGTGCCCCAGGGGAGGGGGTGCCGGGTTGCTTGGCATGCTAGCTAGCGGGGAAGAAGACCCTTAAGAAGGCGGATTGCCCAATAGCAAAGATCGGACATTGCATAAGTCCCATTCCTAGGAGAAGGAACATGATATGATCTCGATGGGTTTTCAGAGGAAATATAAGATTTTTATGTGGAAAATTTGAAAAGATGGAATTTTTATTGGGGTTGAAAAAGAAAAATACAAATAAGTGGACCTCTTTAGGAGAGGAGGCCGCTCTCCAAGCTTTTCTTTCAACACGAAAGCCTAAGTCTCCAAGCTAGGGCTTATAGACACCTAGGACAAGCGTTATCTTCAAAATCGATAAACTCATTCTAATGACAATTGCCCTCTTATTTATAACAAGACTCACTAATTAGATAATTAGGACTAAATTGCCCTTCTTATTTAAGCTATTACCAAATGAGGGGTCTAACAATTCTCTCCCATTAAACTATTACCAAATGAGGGGCCTAACATCACTCCTCCATTTAATTGCATAATTTTTGTAAAGGCCGAGTTTTAAAACCCTCGGCCCATTCTTTCTCTTTGTGTTTTTCTTTTCCTTTATTTTCGTTTTTCCCCGGCCAATTCCTCTCTCTCTCTCTCTCTCTCTCTCTCTCTCTCTCTCTCTCTCTCTCTCTCTCTCTCTCTCTCTCTCTCTCTCTCTCGACTCTGAGGCGACGAAAATGATTCCGCCAACATCTCTCTCTTCCTCCCTCGCTTCCTTCGGCTCGAAGGCCAAAAACACAAAGCCCACACCCATCCTCTTCTCGCCACCTCAGTGGTCTCTCGAGCCTTAGAAAAAAGGGTGTCTTCCACGTGGCACCACCTCATCTCTCAGATGCGACATCTCTCTTTCATTACAAATCTCTCATCCGTGTCAATTCCACAGCATCTCTACCCCCTCATGAGCTCCACACAATCTCTGTTTCCCTCTATAAATGTTCCTATGGTTTTAGGGTTACGGTTTTCAAATGAAAAATATTTTTCAAAGGAATTTTGTCGGTTTTCTCTTGATTTGAACTCGGATCTTGCTCTAGGTTGGAATTTCTTTTCAGATTCCTCCGACAGTCCACGATTTCGGTAAAATCACCTTTAATTCTCTAAATTTTAGTATTTAAAATTTGTGATTCTGTTTCCGTTAACTGCGATGATGAATTTCTGAGCCCCGGGCTTGGCGGCCACCCTCGCCACTGCCCTTCGATGTCTCGTTGCCACCCCTTTCCTCAGCCATGACTGTCCTTTGGGTTGTTTCCCCTAGGCCGTGAGTTTTTGGGGTTCCCTCGCCACTGACCGTGACCCTATTGGCCCTCCGAGTTCTCGCAGTGTCTCCCCTGACCTGGTCGCAACTAATTTGAGCATCCTTGCCCTAGGCCAAGGCTGTTTTAGAGATTTCATGCCTATGATGGACTCTTGGGCTCTCATGCCTAGCTGTGACTGATTGTTGGGGTCTACCCCTGTCGTGGCTATTTTTGGGGATTTTCGGTCTTGGTTTTCTTGGGTGTTGGCTTTAATTATTAATTTGATGATATTCTGGCTATTATCAAGGCTTGGTGGAGGCCGTAGGTGGGTATGGGAATACATGGGCATTGCCATACATGTCGGAGTTGGTTTAGAAATACTCTATGATTGAAAATGAGGGTTTGCCTCTAAAGGCCGTTAGAAAAGTAATTAATGCTTGTTGGATCATACATCAGGCAATGCATGCATGAAGGATCTTAGTTTTTTACATGTGGGATCGTAAATCACTGCCTGAAGAATCATATAAAAACATGCATACATGGTTTAGTCTCGAAAACGATCAATGATGAAAATTATCTGAGTCACCACTTGTTCCCCCCATTGTCCATCCCCCGTATTTCTAAAAAGTGTGGCATTGTTCGCTACTTGACTTCCAAGTTAGCCTTATGTCCCAGATTTAGCCTTTCCAGCATGCTTAGAATATTTTAAACTGTTACCTACCTTGCGTATGCGCCATAATATCATATGTTTAAATTATGTTAAGTGTTGCATTGTTTCCATCACTATATGCTCAATGTTCACTGATATTAATAAACATACTATAATTTTGCACAGTTGCCCATGACATTGAAAATAATTGATATGATTGGATGTGATATGGGAAACAAATAGAATGGGAATACCATTGAAATGTACTGTTACTATTCTATTGAATCGCATTGTTAAACATAGTTTGATGGGAATGAATCTTGAAATATGACTGGATTTGAGATGACATAGCACACCATCATATTGATTAGTTTCAATGTGGCTTTAAATTTAATTCAAGCTTTACTTTATAAATCAAGCTTTAAAATAATACTAATTTAGAATAATGCCTGGACTGTACCACTGAGACACTGAGAGGTGTACACTTGACATACACTTAGCACTTCAAACTCATTGGGGTTTGGGGTAAATCATATTAGTGAGAGTGATGTGTCCATACTTTCCATATTTTTACTGCATGTTTTCATATCATTTTGATCGTCCAAAGTTCACTTTTCTATATTTTATCGCGTATTCCACGATATATTTGATTCTCGTAGTGTTTTGTCGATTTTCAGGAACTTTGGCGCGATTTGGAGCAAAATTAGACGATGAACACGAACATCGAAGCCGGTGCATCAACGGCGCCGCATTTGACGAGTCAAAGCTAACGGAGAAGCAAGAGAAGAAAGAGAGAGAGGAAGAAAGGAAAGAAAGAAGAGAGGCCCAAGAGTTGACCATGGATGATTTCCAGGTCGCTCGACCGAGCTCATGACACGCTCGGCCAAGCTGATGCCGCAAAAGAGAAGGGAAAAAGAGAGCAAGGAGGGACCTACAGGCATATGGTCGCTCAGCCGAACGACCCATCTCGCTCGACCGAGCGACCCTCCACAGACGACCCCCAAGTTTTACCGAAAATTCTTTGTTGAGTTAGCTCGGCCGAGCGGCGTAGAGCGGCTACCCCGCTCGGCCGAGTGGCACCTTTTTACCAGAATAAGAAATTGGAGCACCAAGCATCAGGCCGCCAGATTAGAGAAAACGGGTCTTTGTTGGGTTTTTCTTGGTTTATTTTGGATATCTGCAAACTTGTCGAATTTGTATATCAGTGAACAAAAATTAGGTTTTAGATTATGCTTTGTTTTGTTAGAATTTTGTGAGCCGTCATTGGGAGAACGGATTCCTTGTCACCTTTTCCACGGATTTGATCTCTCGTGAACGGTTCGATTGCTACTACTTTTATGTCTTTACTATTCATTGCATTCTCTATCTTTGAATACAAATTTCATAATGTTTGTGATGTTTGTGATGAATCTTTATATTGTTTTTGTTATTGTTGCTATCGCTATATCTGAGTAGTGGCTTTCTAGAGTTTAGGGATGAACCCTAGGATCCAAGGAATTAAATATTAGATTACCCTTAGTTGAATGAACCTATGGGCTGCACTATAGTAGTTCGAATTCGGATTTTAAGGGATTAGCTCTAGAATTAGAGGACCGTGAGAACGACTCCACATTCTAGGGATAATCCCCACGAATCTGATTAGGGTTTAATGGTCGCTTTCTAGGGCTCGTGATCACGAGAGTGACTCGTGCACTAGGAGTGATTACTAATCCCTGATCCGCTAGTCGGTAACTACGAGAGTAGCCCGACTGCTAGAACCAACCAAAATGTAGTATACCAACCGTAGATCATGATAATGGATACGGATTGTGATACAGGAATCATGTCAAGCGTAATGCATGTATCCCTATGAGAAGCTTATCGCGATAGCGGAGCTGAGCATAGAGATACGTTAGACGAGTAGGACAATGAGAGTTGACTACTCGTTTTCATTCTCGGATGTGACACTCCTACCCTCATTTATAATTTGACGAAAAGATCATTAACCTAATATCCAAGCTCGAAAGACCTAGTGGGGATTCCCAATTGCCCTAGACTTATCAAAATCTTGTTGAAACAATCTTCTGTGACAACCAATCAAACGTGACAATCCCTTGACCACGTATTCTCCTCCTTCCAACAGACAAACACTAAACAACTGTCTCCCCAGAGTTCGACATTCTTTCTATACTACACAATCGTACACTTGCGGTGATTCGTGCCTCTGGGTGTAAATCCGGAGTCGAACAAATTCTTGGCGCTGTTGCCGGGTGGCAATGGTTTGTTTTAGCTTGGAGTTGGAGAGTGCTGGTTCCATTCATACTCTATCTTCCATCATTCTTTTTATTTTTATTTTTCTTGTTACTATATTTCTCTGTTACTGACGAGTTCCACAGTTTTCTTGAGTGCTTCTATTTTGCATAACACGTTCCACAAGGAGCAGAGAATCTTTTGTCATTCGATCCAGAAATAGAAGCAACCGCTCGACGACTCGCAACAGAGAAAAGGAAACAGGAATCCATGGCTAGGATTCCCAAAGGCAACGATCCACCTCCACCTCCAAATCCATGGGTGGTCGGGATTACATGAGGCCCGGTACCATCTCATCTTCCTCCATGGCTATGCACTCGATCCGTGAAGGAAACTTCGAGTTGAAGACGTGGCTCATCTTGTTGAAGTAACAAGACTGCTTTCATGGGTTTCCACACGAGAATCCCAGTCATCATGTCGAGGCATTCTTTGGCGAAATGCACCACGTTCCAAATGCACGGGATCAACGATGATGCGATCAGGCTTCGGCTCTTCCCCTTTACCCTGAAGGAGAAGGGCCATTATTGGGTGAAGTCTCAGGGGCTCAACACGTTCATGACTTGGGAACAGGTGGCGGAAGCCTTTGTTACCAAGTACTTTCTCCCTTCGAAGATGATCCATCTCCGAAATCAGATCGCGTCCTTCAAATAGGAAGGACATGAGAAACTGTATGAAGCCTCAAAACGCTTCAAGGACCTCCAGCACCAATTGCCCGAACCATCGCATCCAACCATGGGATTTGATCTTGGCGTTTTATAATAGGCTACGTCTGGATACTAGAATGATTGTCGATGCACCGGCGAATGACGCTATCTTGGAAAAGGAGCCGGCCGAAGCCATGATGATTTTAGAGGATATGGCGGCCAATAATCAGCATTGGAAAGACGACCGGTCTGCCTCTACCGCTGTCAAGCCCTCAGGAGGAGGCAGATTTGACGTCAGTGAGGCGGCAAACTTTGATGACCGTCTCGACTCCCTCACTCAGCAGATGGCCTGAATGGAGCAAAAGCTCAATGCTAGTTCACCCCGCTACAATAGACGTCACTTGTGAGAAGTGCGTCGAACAAGGGTTCCATTGCAGAAATTGCTCCTATGACACCCCTCCTGCATCAACTGAGGAGGTCAATTACACATCCAACGATAGAGGAGGCCATATGGGTGCCAATGGACACTCAGCTTGGAGGAATCATCTCGGGTTTTAGTATGGGAATAGAGTGGAGCTCAGCAGCAGCCCCACCAGCAACAACATCAATAGCAACATCAGCAATAGCAAAGCGGGCAAAGACCATTTGCCACTTACAGACCACCAGGATATCAGCATCATCAGCAACCTTTACCTCCACTACAGCCCACTCAGCAGAAGTCCTCGTTGGATTCCACACTAGAGAAGTTCATGGAGGGGCAGACAAAGGTCACCAATGAGCTCCGTACCACAGTGGAGCAGCTGACGCAACAAGTGAGCCAATTTGCAATGGCTCAGGGCAAGCTTCACATCCAGTCAGAAAAGAACCCAAGGGAAAACACGTGTACCATCACCACAGGGAGTGGTTTATCGACGAAGGACCCAGAGCCTCTTGTGATGACTCCAGCCCCTCCAGTGTCAGAGGAGAGGATAGATGAGCAGCCAGTAGTTGCTAGTGATAATGATGACAAGGCTGAAAAGCAGCCTCTAGACGTTGAGAAGGGTAGTCCTCCAGTGGAGAAGGAGGCAGCTAAGGAGAAGGCGAAGCCGGTTGAGAAGGAGAAGGCTCGTCCCGCTACGATTCTCTTCCCAAGTAGATTGGCGAAGGCTAAGATGGCAGAGAAGTATGCCAAGTTCATCGAGCTGCTGAAGGACGTGGAGCTCAACATCCCCTTCATATATGCCTTTACCGAGATACCTACTTATGCCAAGTTTCTAAAGGAACTATTAGCAGTGAAGAAGAAGGCTGAGCAAGTGATGTTGGCGAAGGAGCCGTCGTCATTCCTGAGGGGCAATACACTCCTGAAGAAGATCTCGGATCCGGGTAGTTTCACTGTTCCTTGTTCCATTAGCGACATCCCCATCAGAAGAGCAGTGATAGACCTGGAAGCCATCATCAGCCTGATGCCATTGTCCATTTTCGAGCGCCTCAACACTGACGCTGAGCTAAAGCCGACGGCGATGACGATCCAGCTGTCAGATAAATCGGCGACACGACCAGTCAAAGTGGCTAGGGACATTATACTTCAGATTCCTGGCGGAATAAGCGTACGATAGACTTTGTTATAATGGACATAACGGAAGATGGCGGATCTCAAATTATACTTGGTCGCCCATTCATGACGACAGCTGGAGTGCTGATAGATGTTCGAGAGGGCACTATTTTCCTCAATGTGGGAAACATTGAGAATGAATTTCGGTTTCCTAAGCCGATGAGGGAGAGAGCACTCACTGAGGACGTCAGCTATCTAGAACTAGTTGAAGACGAGCTCGTTGAGGAGTTCACATCTGAGGAGCTTCTTTCTGACCCTTTGCAGCAGAACAAGGATGGTGGTATAGATCCGCTGCATAACAGAGCAGTCGCAGCCTATCTATTAGTGCTGGACGAGGCCCCGGCTGCTAGTTTGATCACGCACGAGTATGCCATGCTCGCTTTGGTAGATCACGACCCAGATGTCATGAAGATCAATGAAATTGTTGATGCTGCATCTTCAAGACGCCACAAAGAGAGGAGAAGAGCAGAGAGGAGAAGGGATGAGAGGACCACTGATGGTCCGACAAAGGCGATTTACCAACCAGCTACATAAGGGTTGGTCGACAAAAACGATGGCTGTATCTCATGTGTGCCCAATATTCAGCCTCATTGAGCATCAGTGGTCGAGCTTACGACCGTAAACACGCACTTGGCGGGAGGCAACCTGACCTGCTTTCATGTTCTTTTGTTTCTAGTTGAATTTTTGCTATCCTTTTTAGAAAAAAATAATAGCTTATAAAAATGTCTAATGAGCTTCAACTCCTGCAGGAACTCGACGATTAAGACATCTCAAAAGAACTGGGGGGGAGAAGCACGAACGTTAATCAAGGTCTCGAGGATCAAAGTGGGTCAAAAAAGAAGCAGCCGCTCAACCGAGCGCCTAGCGTGCTCAACAGAGCGCTCAACCGCCAGCCATATTTAATAAAACCCAGGGGCTCGAGCGAGCTCTTCCCAGAGCACCAATCAAGCACCCCCTGACTTTCTTCCCCTCGATCGCGTGCCCCCTCATTCCCTTGCTCCCTCTTCGATTCCGACGGCCTACAACCCCTCCCGACCCCTACTCCATCTCCCTACTCCCCATCTCCACCCTCAATTCATTCACTCTCCATTTACCCCCAAACCCTAAACCCCATATCTTCCCCCAAATTCGAAAATATCAAAATCCAACCCTAAATTCGAATTTAATCTCTGTTTAGGGTTTGCCCGAACCACTTGGAAGAGATCGAGGAGCACTCTTTTGATCGCTTATGGGATTCTGTCAATTTGGATGTGAGAAGCTCGTTGCTTTTAGATTCTACTGGTCACTTGCTTGGGTATACTCTTTCCACGCCTTGCACTTTCATTTTCATACCATTATCACATGTGGTTGTGTTATTTGGTTGCTTAAGCACTTACACCATACCACCCCGCAAGGGCACCAGGCCACGCATTCGCACGCCCACACCATCTCCTCCTCCACCACCTCCACCACCTAAGAAGAAGCGAAAGGCTTCTGCTTACTCGTCTAGGACACGTGTCCCCACACCAGAGCCTGCACCTCTACCACCTCCACCCCCACAGCCTGAGGGTGCCCGTATTGAGACGTTCGGCATCGTATTTATCGACGATGCACATCGTCACAAATTTGCAGAACTCTCTAAGCGCCCAATCATAGCCACAAAGTTTGCTGACTTAGGAGCCCTAGAGCATAAGCTGGGAGTACTTCTTAGGCTTGACGGCGAAGACCTACACTCGCCTCACCTATCAATAGGACCGACAGAGGGATAGCGTTTAGCATACTGAACGAAGAATTAGAGTTCACTTACGGAGGACTCCGTAAACTTTTCCGGTGGCCCGTTGTCCGCGATGTCGAGGCTGCCTATTTCCCTGGCAAGGATTCTCCTCCCTCCATTCACTCCACTCGCTTTTGGGAGAGAATCTCTGGCCTCCCTGTTTTTAGCACTAGCCGCTTCAAGTCATCCTCCATTGTCCATCCCTGTCTGCGCTTTGCTCAGCGCCATCTAGCCACCACCATCATATGCATGCCTAGCCTGGGACCATATCTACCATCCAGCTTGTCCTCTTGTGGGCCCTTACAATCTTCCTCGAGGAGTACGATGACACTCACCCTTACCACCCATCATGCATTCTCCATGGACCCTGCTCAGATTATTTGCGACCGTTTGATCTTTGCCGCTTCCTCACAGAAGGGCCCTACATGTTGCGGTGGCTTCTTCACCCTCATCGCCCAGTATGCCAAACTAGTTATTCTTGACGATCTGGCAAAGGCATCGGGCCCTACCACCCTATCACTTGATGTGCTTTCTCGCATGCACATTATTAGGGCCCACGGTCGCCGTCACTGGGTATATCTCCATGGGCGTTTTGACGCTAATTTCATGGTACTTCCGAACCCCGTTCGGACTTTCATGGGCCCCAGCACGTCGATTGGATTCTCCACATAGAGTTGCACATTCCACCCATCTACCAGCTGGAGTCCGATGATGAGCAGCATGCACAGCAGCCGGGCGCCGCCCCACCATATATTGAGGAGCCACACCCATCTGAGCCCTTGTCTGGGCCTCCTGCAACCCCTTCTGTCCATACTTCTGTCGAGGGCGCTGCTCTATCCTCTGATATTACTGCTTCCGATGTGAGCGTCGACACTTCTTTACCCACATCACCACCTACCGAGATAGCGTCTGTTTCTGCCACATTGTCTACCTCTGTGTCCACTGCTGTATCTGATATCCTTACGAAGAGTGTGGTGGTTTTGTCCACGCATCTACTGCCACCACATCTGACATGTCTGCACCTACCTCTGCATCTCTTGCCTCTGCCCAGCCTACACTCCCTCTGCACCATATTTTTCCTACACGAGGGCCTCCTTCTAGAGGCGAATCCAGCGGCTCTCGTGCTCCTGGTTTTTCTGTTCGTTTATATGGAGTAGAGTGCGTCGTTGTTGAGTTGTGTCAGGATATTGAGGCACTTCAGCAGCTTGAGCAGCGGAATAGCGAGAAGCTCGATGCCATTCTGCAGCATTTCCAGATATCCCCCCACCGAGTGGTGGTGCTACCTGATCACACGTCTCGATGTAGCCGCTCTCCCCCATTTATTTTTGGTGTCCATCTGTCCACACGCGGCCCAGCTTCGTATAGCTTAGGGGAGACTCATTTTGACGTGTCCTATTGTCGTCGTCGTCATCATTTGCATGTCTGCATCTAAATACATTAGGATCATGCATTTGCATTCTCTTTTCTTATTTCTAGGATTTTCTTTTATTTTACTTTATCCCACGCATCCCACCCTTAGCATCATTCTCCACCTCTACGCGCATGTTCTCAGCAGTGAGGACACTGCTGTGTTTAGCTTAGGGGATGAGCGCTACCATTTTATATTTCATTTTATTTCACTTTTTACTTCTATTTCTTTCCATTTTCCACCTCATTTTTTAGAATCATCACGTTTTTCTTACTTTTGTGTGCTTGCATGTTGTTTTTGTTTTTATTTTATACTTCCTTCTCTTTCTTTTGCTAGGTGAATACTCTATGATGATATATCGTGTTCCTTCACCGCTGTCAGAACACTTTCTCCACGACACACTATAATAAAAATCTCATAGTCTTAATCTATTATAAGTGCTTAAGTAAAGTTCTTTTGATATCTCCATAGTGTGAATGTTTGAAACTTATTGACTATATGGATTAGTGTGTAGTATGCTTTCAATGGAAACACACCAAGATTCACGCATCATCAGTATAATTGAAGACGTGCTTTGGTATCTTATTCATATTTCTGATTGCATGCTTGATATGATACTCGAAAGTTTGATGGCATAACTTGTTAATATGATTAGGAATAATCTATTCCATGATATGGTATAGTTGAAGAATTATCTTTCTAAACCGTTTATGCACATATATGAAAATATGAGTGAACTGAGCGATATTCAAACATTCCTTCTCCACCAAACCTTTTATTCTCTACCATGTCTTTGGATTTTCCCCTGATATTGTTTCCGCTATATCTTATTCCCAAAATTCCTTACACTCTACTATTTGCTCCAAAAATAAATAAAATCAAATTCAAAATTGAATAACTCAAAAGCCAAAGTGCCAAGGAGCCAAAAATCCAAAGAATTGGAAAGTGCAAAAATCAAAAGCTCCCACAAAAACGAAGTCATATTTCAACTCCAAAGCTTTCAAAGTTCAACTTCTTGGAGCATATAAATTCTATTGGGAAAACCACGCAAAACTCATACACCAAAAATGTAGCTACACCGAGCTAAACAAGCTTAGTGGGAAATCCATTGACCACAAAAGGATTGAGTTTAACGCATTAGAGTGGGTATTGTACATGAACGGCTAAGTTTGATAATCCTGAAACTTAACGATAAGTTGGAATACGAGGACTTCCTATGACTAGATATGAGCTTGTGCACGTCTGGGCACCATTCTATACTTCTTGCCATGCATGAGACTCTCTATGCTTCAGTTATAAGCTCTTGATTGAAAAGTGTGTGCCCATTGTCTTGTATATTATAACGCTATCAAGTATGAGAATGGGATATAGATGGATCCCATGAACTCTAAAGAGATCTATGTTATTCATCTTTAAATCTTAAGTACTTCAATTTTTATATAAGAATATGAAATCTATGTGATAACGTGTGATTACTTTTCTAAGTTGTTGTGACATGTGGTGATTGATATGAGATCTGACGGAATAGCTTAGCGCCCCCTCTACGTCTCTTCCCTTTTTCGTTTTATTGTTTTTACTCCCAGGTGAACTTCCTATTCGTCTTCCTCGATAACGAGTAAGAGGTAAGCTTATGGGATTTTAATGTGTCCATACTTTCCATGTTTTTACTGCATGTTTTCATATCATTTTGATCGCCCAAAGCTCATTTTTCTATATTTTATGGTGTATTCCACGATATATTTGATTCTCGTAGTGTTTTGTGGATTTTCAGGAATTTTGACGAGATTTGAAGCGAAATTGGATGATGTACACAGAACATCGAAGCCGGAGCATCAATAGGGCCCGCATTTGACAAGTCAAAGCTACCGGAGAAGCAAGAGAAGAAAGAAAGAGAGGAATGAATGAATGAATGAAGAAAGGCCCAAGAGCTGACCCTGGCTGATTTCCAAGTAGCTCGTCGAGCTCATGACACGCTCGACCGAGCTGATGCCGCAAAAGAGAAGGGACAAGAGGGCAAGAAGGGACCTACATGCAGATAATCGCTCGACCGAGCGACCCTCCACAGACGACCCCCAAGTTTTGCCTAAAATTCCCTGTTGGGTTAGCTCGGCCGAGCGACCACCCCGCTCAATCGAGCGACCCTTCCTCCTGACAGACTGAAGATTGGACTAGAATTCTCTATTGAGTTAGCTCGGCCGAGCGGCTACCCCGCTCGACCGAGTGACACCTTTTTGCCAGGATGAGAAAATGGAGCACTAAGATGGTGCTCGGCCGAGCGCTAGGGCGCTCACCCGAGCATCCAGCCGCCAAATTAGAGAAAACTGGTCCTTATTGGGTTTTTCTTGGTTTATTTTTGGATATCCGCAAACTTGTTTGATTTGTATATAGGTGAGCGAAAATTAGGTTTTAGATTATGCTTTGCTTTTGCTGGAATTTTGTGAGTCGTCATTGGGAGAACAGATTCCTTGTCACCTTTTCCACGGATTTGATCTCTCGTGAACGGTTCAATTGTACTACTTTTATATATCTTTACTATTCACTACATTTTCTATCTTTGAATACAAATTTCATTATGTTTGTGATGAATCTTTAAATCGTTTTTGTTATTGTTGCTATCACTATGTCTGAGTAGTGGCTTTCTAGGGTTTAGGGATGAACCTTAAGATCCTAGAGATTGAATATGGTTACCCTTAGTTGAATGAACCTAGGGTTGCACTATGGTAGTTTGAATCCAGATTTTGGGGGATTAGCTCTAGAATTGGAGGACCGTGAGAACGACTCCACATTCTAGGGAAATCCCCACGAATCTTATTACGGTTTAGTGGTTGATTTCTAGGGCTCGTGATCACAAGAGTGACTCGTGCACTAGGGGTGATTACTAATCCCCGATCCGCTAGTCGGTGACTACGATAGTAGCCCGACTGCTAGAACCGACCAAAGTATGTATCACAACCGTTGATCATGAGAACAGATACGGATTGTGATACGGAAATCATGTCAAGTGTAATGCACGTATCCCTATGAGAAGCTTATCGTGATAACGGAGCTGAGCATAGAGATACGTTAGACGAGTAGGACAATGAGAGTTGACTGCTCGTTCTCATTCTCGGATATGACACTCCGACCCTTATTTATAATTTGACGAAAGGATCCTTAACCTAATATCCAAGCCTGAAAGACCTAGTGGAAATTTCCGATTCCTCTAGATTTATCAAAATCTTGTTGAAACAATCTTTCTGACAACCAATCAAACGTGACAATCCTTTGACCACGTATTCTCCTCCTTCCAACAGACTAAACACTAAACAACTGCCTCCCCAGAGTTCAACATTCTTTCTATACTACACAACCATACACTTGCGGTGATTCGCGCCTCCGAGTGTAAATCCGGAGCCGAACAGAGAGTGCGGGAGAGACTGGGCCATGCTCCTATTGACATTGATCGCGTCAAGTGTTCCGGCCTGTGTCACATCATGAATCATGATATGACCCCTAGTGTACCGCCAGACTTAATTAATGAGTTCCCCGCCGTTACTTTTGAACGCATTGCCCCTACTGCTTCTACTTTAGGCCTGGCCCAGATGAGCGTCTCCGGGTACTGAGGTGGATTCCTTGGTTACTTACTGTACTCTCCAATAAGATTCGCATCCTAGCTTTGGCATAAATTGATATGATCATAATAGTATCGCTTAATTTATCCACTAAATTGCATGTTTGTTTTAAATTCCAGTGCATGCATAATAGAAAGTATTAATCTGTTATCTGTTCACGTTTTCTACTTTCCTAGTTAGTGTTTTTCTGTGCTCACATGTTTAAATTCCAAAATTATAGAATTACTATGATTTACTTGGTGGATCTTTGTTTTGTTGCACCACCAAGGGTTGAGTCAAAGGAGACATCTGCTTCTAAGGACGCAGATTTTCTCCATAGCAGTCACAGAATCCTTAAAATTGTACGTATTTGCAGGTTTCTGTATAATTTAATGAGAAATTACATATGAGTATATGGGTATATCTCTGCTCGTAACTTATATTGTTTTCACTGGTAACTAGCTTGACCTACCCACATGTGAAAAACAGGCACGCCCTAGGGAACGAGGCGTGAAATGTTTTCCAGTAAACCATTACCAATTGAGATCTCGTCCACGTTCACCGCATCGCTCATCCACATTCACCACATCCCTATCGCATCAAAACACACATCAGTCGGAACTAGATCGCCAACATCAAGTGAGTCTTGGCGACAAACGCATTAGATGGGTGAAGACAATGCAAAGTAGCACCGTCCACAGTCCAGAAGACTACGAGATCCACTAAAAATAAGTAGAGTAGACTTTCTATTATACGAGCTGCTATATGCAATTGGATAAACTTTCCAACTAAATTGTTTAATAAAGCATGTTGGAAATGCTTCCAGCATAAAGAAGATAAGCGTTAGATTTCTACCTTTTACCACAAGTAGCAAATTATTTTCACAGCAATTGAAGAGTGCACGGTGTAATGCTGTTTATTTGAAGACACTAATGGAAAGAAGTGAAAGGCATGCTAACCTAGATCTAATCCAACCTAAGTTTAATCTTCAGTATTTCTGCTAATCATTCACCTACACACTTCTTTTCTTCTTCTACTGGTTATGCCATGCCTAATTCATCAACTTCCCAAGTTTGCATCAGGGAAAAAAATGCAAAAAGTCATAGCAATAAAAACGATTGAGCATCTTGTGTATGCATGTGTCCAAATTGTTTTATTTGACTAATATTAGATTTGGTTCAACGTTGATTATCAGGTATACCTAAAATTTATGGTGCTTGGATAGGTGATACTGCACGAGCAACTCTCAATGGGTATCAAATTCTTCTGATCCAAAGGTTTGGGCACAAGAAAACACCTTACGGGTTCATTTTGACTTCAAAAGATACTCAGAAGGGGGTATAAAGAGGCTGCAACTTGAAAGGAAATGTGTACACTGTTTTACTGAGAAAAATACTTCCTAGCTTTTAATCTGCAAATCAATAAACCTTGGTGGTGGACTGCTAGTGGACTCCAACTAGTGCAGCCTAATAGTGAAGGTGGATTAATACTGTATCACTTTCATTAGCATAGGTGACGTAGTTGTCTTAATATTGTTTACTTGATTCTTGGAAGCATTCAGAAAAGATATACATTTCTTTTCAAACGTTTAATAATAATTTTGCAATGTTAGCAATCAGCACTGTTCTTTATGAACAATAACAATAGTCTTATTTCTTCTGGATTATTAAGACATAAAACTTTTTAAAAAATTAACCTTAGAAAGTTCAATTTCTGCTTCACTCTCTTAAAAAGCTGATAGCATTTTGTTTCTTTTGAAATAAATTATAAGAAGTTAATTAAATAAGTCAGTTTTGTTTTCATAATTATCTGATGTTTCAACTTATTAGTTTCCTTCCATTTTATGCTCCTAGAGTTTGAATCCAACTAGTCAATCCTTTGTTTTCAATTATCTAATAAATCAGTTAATGAAAGCTGAAAGCATATTATCTTAAATCTCACAACTTTCATGATCTCTTCACAAACCAAACATAAATTTTTAATTTCATTTGGCTCTCATGCTCAATTTTCCATTTTATGGGCATTCCCATATCTTTTTTTAAATGTAATGAGCTTATTCTCTCTATTTCTGTTTGTATTCAAACATAAATATTCTCAACAGGCCACACTTCAGTCAAAAGCTTACGCTAGTAGTTGTGACTTATTAGACAACAATTGTCAGTCCCGCAGACTGAACACCCACCCTCATAGACCTTAGGGTCTCGGAAAAAGCCTCCATCATAAACCTGACTTGGTTGTAAGGGCAGAAAGGAATGGGCAAATCACCATATGTTAAACTTGTCAACGTCGAGTTTTCAACACTACTTCGAAAATGGTGCTCGTATACAATGTTTAACAACCAGTTGATCCACAAACTTACACTGATGGTTATTGGCTAACAACGTATATCAAGAAAATTTACCACACAACCATTTGTTAGACAATCAAATTTACCCACAAAGCTTAAGCTTAAGAGTCGTAGGCCGTCGAGATATCAAGCAAAATTACGCTTAATGGTCCCCCTCACATGGGGCTGTTGGCCATGTGGAAAAGCCTCCAAATGTAAACATGCTTGATTGAAAATGAAAAATGACGGACAAGTGAACATATTTTAAACTGCAAATAATCAGGTTTGAATACAGGATGCCTTCACAGCTGGTGCTCACATGCCATGTTGGACATGCACTGTTACTGAAAAACTTAAATTCATGGCTTGTGGGCAGACTCTGCATTTTTATTCAAACAAAATTTAAAGCTATAAAAAAGACAATACATTTTAAGTTAAGGCCACTGAAATCTCTTTGTTAGGCTATATGAAGCGGAGAATTCTAGAACCAGCAAATGTCAGTCTTTAGCTTGTAGTGTTCCTACTTATCCTATTCTAACAATAGAAATAGGAGTCCTCATTATGATGAACTATTAGTTTACTTGAAGAGTTCCTACTTATCCTATTATACAAATAGAAATAGGAATCCGCATTATGATGAACTGTAAGGATCAGTAATCCAAAGAATGCCATATGACCAAGCTACTGATATATCGAAATAAAAGAATTATCTATGCCAGCAGTATAAATGAGAAGTAAGGTATTCTGAAATTAGAAAATTTAAACCTGAATAACTATACATGCCAAGAATTTTCATTCCCTAGCAATGACAACACTGAGTTTCAGACCCAGACAAATGTCATACCTGAATATTCCAGCCATAAGTGAGAGATGCACCACATAGAATCTTTGCAGCAGCTGACTTTTCTTCTTCAGAACCATTTAATGCAATTTGATATAATTTTTCAAGTTCCGCAATGCTAATGCCACCAAAATAAATCATTCATAATCAGACTAATAGTGACTTCAGCACTGAAACTTGCAGTGCAAATCTAAATAAAATTAATTGGGATAAAAATGTACCCAGGAGCAGGTGTTGCCATAAGAGCATGTTTTAGTGAACCGGTCAGTTGAGATCCCTCCATGAATATTGACCATGGAGATTCTTGAACCGACATCGAGTCTGTTGATTGTCCGGACGGAACGACATAGCTAGGCCAAAAGTATGCTGACGTATCGATCAGTTTCCTTGCAATGCATGCTTCAACTACGAGATGCAAAAGGTTTCCAACTGCAAAAAGAAATAATGATCACGGAAACACACTAGAGAATCGGTCATATTGATGTACACAATGATCATATTTGTCTAACAATTATGCGAACATATATGGAAAGAAGATGCATGCCTAAGAATATCCCAGAATTGTGATAAATTATTTACCAATATGTAAACAACAATACTGCATTACATATTCTTTCAATAAATCTCCAGCACACTGAAGAATCTGCATCGTGAAGGGGTTGTTTTATGCATCTTTGATTGTCTATGTTGCACAGACAGAGACATCCTGACAGGAGGGTAACACAACATGGCGACATTAATGCAAAATCTAAGAAATATACTCAAAATGGGAGTAGTGTATTCGATGTGTGTCCAAAATGTGTGTCCAACATGCATCCAGCATGACATGGAGCCATGGCTGAAGTATATGTGCTAACTAGTTGATTGCATTACTTCCTAGTTGCAGGCTTTCTTCCCAATCAGCACATGCACCACTGGAATAGATATCACATTACAATAATACAACCAGCAATGCAGCCAGTCATCAAAATATAAAAAAGGGATACAGTTGTAATAGTGCCATCAACTTGATATCAGTCTCATTGAATAGATGTGAGCATCGTGCACATATATGCAGAGAAACATTTGTGTGCTTACATGATTTGCTACTAATCGCTAGTCAATGAGTGTCCATGACATCAAAACATAAGCATACATGGGTCTAATAAAGGGGCAACAATATGCCATCTGTACGGTTAGTCATGCCTATAGCAATTTTCTTTCTTTATGTCGTCTTGTTTTTTCTTTTGTTCTTTTTTTGTTTTTTGAAAAGAAGAGGGAGGGGATCGGAGGGCTAATTCTAGCAAAATAATGAGATGGGATTTGAATGCATAACCTTTTGCATTACTGCAAGACGCTCACCATTTGGTGACACACGTCTATAAGTTCAGTCTTATGTATCTTCTGTTTGTACTGCATCCTAAGCCATACATATCGCTGTGCTGCCTAAGTTACCTTGGATTTACAGGAAAGAAATATTGCACAATAGAGAAAGATATACTGCACAGTTTGTAACGCAGCAACCCGTAAAAATATAACAAAGACATAAATATAAAGAATTTTTTTTATTCTTTAAAATAATTTAAACATTAATTATGGTACATAATCCTAGAATTAGGTAGCCATCGCTTTAGATATATGCACATCCTTGAGACTTCACGTAAACTTAGACTATAATTTTAAACAAATTCTATTTTTTTGTTGTCAACGATTTTATAATTTAAAAATTTTCAACCATACCCTGCTTCCAGATTTAACATTAATCCCAAATCATCCCCTTTGGATCCATTAGACCTTCCATCAAAAACACAGGCTGTCTCCCCCTCATCAATATCATTTCATATGGTTCCTCAATTCCCCCCCCCCCCCCCCCCTCGGGCGCCTTTCTCTCTCTCTCTTGGTTTGCTATTTCTAGAATTTTAGGGTACTAAATGGGATTACAATCTCCTTCCCTACTCTTCTTCTCCTCAATTTCTTGATTTTTGTATTTCTTTGATTTTACACAATCATAATTCTGACAATAACAAATGTCGGGTTTTTTTAAACCTACTCAAGTGTTTTGGGGTGAACATTTGGGTGGTTATATCAAAATACAGCAATTTTTAGTGGGGCTATGTTAAACCCTAAAATATAGATTGAATTATAGTGCTAGAATGATACTATATATAAAGGTTAGAGGTCCCGGTTTCGGTCTCAGTCTTCTAGAAATTTTACATTTCTGAACGGTTTCGTCGCTTCGGTGGTTTCAAAGTTTCGTTTCGTTTCATCCGTATCAATAGTTTCAAATACTTAAAACCCAATCAAATATTATCAAATACTATCAAATATTAAAGCATCAAATACTATTTTACAAGTTACATATTTTGCTAAATATATTACACTTATTGCAAAATATATTTGCTATCTATATTACACATTTTTGCTAAATATATCAAATCAGTAGTTTTGCTATTCACGTTACACATGTTGCTAAATATATTAAGAAACCCGTATGTAGTTTGGCCAGCAGCACTTATAATAAATGAGAATGGTAAACTTGTGAATAAATGTAAGATGTACAGCAAGTGTGTAATTTGGCCAGCCGCATTAAGCCTTCATAATAAATGAGAATGGCAAACTTGTAAATAAATGTAAGATGTTTAGCAATTGTGTAATTTGGCCAGCCGCACTCAACGTGTGTCACATGCGCATGCGCCTACACTCGTTTAAATCAAATGCGACCCGAGGTCCCGAGCCCTTTGAGTTTGTTTCTCCAAGATTTTTGCAGGTGGCGCTCTCCAAAGACTCATCGACGACGACGTCGATGGCTCTTCGAAGGCTCTCTGACGTCATCGACGGTTGATTTGTAGCGAAAGAGTAAAAATTTTCCTCTTTTTGGCTTCAAATATTTTTTGATTTTATCTTTTTTCTCTTTTTTGGCTCCAACTATTTTTTTGCTTTCATTTTTGGGGATGCATCCTTTGTTTTTGTGATTTTGAGATCGATTTCATGACTTAAGCACGGAGTTTTACTCTCTTTTTTCAATTGAACGCTGAAACCAAGTTTCAAGCCGTGTTTTGGTTCATTCCCCTCCGAAACGGCCAAAAGTTTCGGCTGAAACGTTTCGGTTTCGAAATGTTTCGGCCGAAACCTTGATCCTTGATGTATATGTGATTTAAAGACTATCATGAGTACATATATTATTCGGTCATTGTTTCTTATTATGTAAAACCATCATATAGATTATGAACCACTAGTTGGTCGAATGCACGATTATTGGCCTTCAGTCGCCTTAAAGTTTGTGGCCTTCATTCAACCCATGAAAGTTAGCACACTCATCCCCGGGGTGACCTAATGTTTCTATATGCATTCCTATGTCAGTGGGCAATAATTTTGTAGCCATGGTCCCCCTTCAAAACCGATACGAAACAGCTGATACATTTCTCCCAATACCTCACTCCTTGGTGTCAACTTGGTGTCAACTTGACATATGACCATAGGAACACAGCCAAATTCGTTCCATGGACACATTTGACAAAAAGTAGTGCTCACTAGTTAACCACATACTAAGAGGGACAGGCTATAATGATGGTTGATTAACACAGTGGTCAAGGCACAATTTGGGAAAATAGCAAAACATTCTAAGGATGTCACAGTGAATATTTGTTTGAAACCAAACAGAAAGCTGGAAAATATTTAAATAATTAATCGGATCTGAAAAAGATCTAAATTCAACTTTCAAAAAATCTAAAACCAAGGCAAACCTGCTTTAACAGAAGGGTCAGTGTGGTTGATGGCACTAAGGTTGCCACTTCCAGACTTGAAATTAGAAATGATAGTTGCTGCTTTTGAAGCAGCATTGTTAGCTGCAGTAACCACTAATGCTGGAGGTGATAGAAGCCCAGAAAACTGTCCTAATGCCTGAAGAGCAAAAACTAGTCCTTGTCTTCTGGAAGAAGATATGTCTCCTTCGATGCCCTTTTCTCTTTCTTCTGTTACCAGTGGAACAATTGCCAACGGAACAATAGATAACAGCATACATAGCCGTGCCTCAAGGAGAGGAATAGGACCTTCCCAAGTGTCGCGATCCTGGAAACATAGACACGCAATATATAATTATTATACTATATTACATTAATGAGTAGAATATATGTAGCATGTTTGTTTCTATGGAGAAAGATAATATCGAAGGCACAATAATAATATCAACCCGCTGAACAAGTCGCAGAGCCGAAATCCATAGAGCTTGGAACGTTTCTTGCCAGCGAGCCCGATTGACCACTTGGAGTGTCTTTGTCAGTTCTGAAATTAATTTTTTTAAACCATTGTTTGTCAGAAATTATCATCAAAATCATATATGTTCCAGGCAAGAACAAAAGAAGCTCTTTGAACAGAAAGCACCTGTAAGTATTTCGATAGAAGATATAGCATAAAGATTCTTCCCATCCATTGCATTCTCCATAAAGATATCAAACGGTATCCAACAGCCAGCCCTACCAGTTCCAGAATTGTAGGGAGAATTGGTGCTGGTGGTTCCAGAATTAACAAGAATTCCAAGAAGCCGGCATTTATTTAATGCATAATTCCCTGTTATAACCTTCTCTACATTTGCAAATAATTTCACCAAAATATTATTCGTAGATATTAAATTTGGTGTTCTTGATTTATGAGCTTCAATAAAACGCAGTCTCTGCAGGAGAGCATTGAACTTCTCAGGCCTGTTGATTAGAAGTTTTATGTGAGCAACTTCTCAAACTTCCAGGAATGAGAGGATTCCAAACTTCAGAATATTAAAAGGGATCATAATGAATCAATAGTGAAACCAACTATCTATATAGGTTCTAGACTTTTCAAAGTTAAGTTACTCTTAGAAAACCAAACTAGTTGTGATTGTCAACAATAGTGATGCGTCATAGTTCCTTAATAAAGTAATCATTGGATAGAGATAGATCCATTGGCTCCCGGACATTTTCTATTTGGATCAAGAAGATTACATGTGGTACCATGAACAATCAACTAAAATACCATAATGAAAGATATCTTAACAAGTTGGAGTCTTTATTGGTGAATCAATAGATGACAAAAAGAGCATAAAATCTTGTTGACACACGCACACAAGGCCACAAAATCTAGCGCGGATCGAAAAACAACAGTCTCTAAACCTATGAATGTGCCCAATCTTAAAGTGAGTAGGTGATGGGGAATAATAGTCTTGAGCAGTGACAGAGAAGTGACCTATGATGGAAAATGCAGGTGACTGAAAAAACTTCAAGTAGCCAAGCCTTACATCATGACCACCATAGAACTAGATACATGCTTCAAGTAGAGACATGAACTTGATATGAGTAGACTCAGGTATTGGAAAGCACGTCATGCAGCGCAACAAGCAATGGTGTAAAGACAAATGAGCAAGAACATTCAGCAGATAAAGAAATGTGTAGCAAATGGATCTCATAAAAGCATGAAGAACCAACAGAGGAGCATGACATCCAAGAAGTTAGCATATTAAATCTTATATGAATCATGACCAATGAGTCAAGATAATAGCAACAACTCCCATGCTGAGTCCCTACTTCGCATGTGCACTTCATGAGTCACATGACACGAACCAATACATATCAGACAGTTGATACTTGTTGAATATGTCATCTGATGTATCATAGCATTCATAATGTGTCCTAGATGTATTAGTGACCAAGAGTCCTTATGTAATGTGTAACTCATGGCATTCACAACTAAATTTGCTTTGCAAAACACTAATATACTTTGCCCACAAAGGTTGCACTACTACAGTCCCATATGACACGATATGTGAATACGTAAAATTTAAAAAAGTCCCATATGACACGATATGTGAACACGTAAAATTTAAAAAAAACCCAGCAGCTGTATCTCTTGGAAAGAACACAAATATATTATGATATTAACACCACCACTAATTATGACTGAATATTGCATCATAATCATCCCCTCTTGTGCATATAATCCATAGAATCATACTCTCTTAACTACATTTACGTTAATTCATCATTTGTGAACATATGATCTTATTTTGGCACAATTTCACTTCCCAAAGCATTATAAATGTCTACTATATTTTATGGGTTTTTCTGGATTTTTCAGGGGTCCCGAAGGAGACTAAATCAACTCAAGGAGGGGAAGCTGAGCCAGGACAAGCGACTGTCCTTTCAACGACAGTCGCCTACCTAGTTGGAAACTCATCATGGATCAGAAGGGAGTGCATAACAGGCGTCTGCAGAAGAAACGACAGGCGCCTGGGCAACCAAATAGGCGACTGTCCGGACAACAGCAGTCGCCTGCCTTAGAAGCATGAAGAACCAACAGAGTAGCATGACATCCAAGAAGTTAGCATTTTAAATCTTATATGAATCCTGACCAATGAGTCAAGATAATAGCAACAACTCCCATGCTGAGTTCCTACTTCGCATGTGCACGTCATGCGTCACATGATCGAACCAATACATATCAAACAATTGATACTTGTTGAATATGTCATCTGATGTATCATAGCATTCATAATGTGTTCTAGATGTATTAGTGACCAAGAGTCCTTATATAATGTGTAACTCATGGCATTCACAACTAAATTTGCTTTGCAAAACACTAATATACTTTGCCCACAAGGTTGCACTACTACAGTCCCATATGACACGATATGTGAACACGTAAAATTTAAAAAAGTCCCATATGGCACGACATGTGAACACGTAAAATTTAAAAAAAACCAGCACATGTATCGCTTGGAAAGAACACAAATATATTATGATAATAACACCACCACTGATTATGACTGAATATTGCATCATAATCATCCCCTCTTATGCATATAATCCATGGAATCAGCTCTCTTAACTACATTTACGTTAATTCATCATTTGTGAGCATATGATCTAATTTTGGCACAATTTCACTTGCCAAAGCATTATAAATGTCTACCATATTTTATGGATTCTTCTGGATTTTTCAGGGGTCCCAAAGGAGACTAAATCAACTCAACAAGGAGGGGAAGCTGAGCCAGGACAGGCGACTGTCCTTTCAACGACAGTCGCCTGCCTAATTGGAAACCCAGCATGGATCAGAAGGGAGTGCATAGCAGGTGCCTGCAGAAGGAACGACATGCGCCTGGGCAACCAAAGAGGCGACTTTCCGGACAACAGCAATCGCCTGCCTTAGAAGCATGAAGAACCAACATAAGAGCATGACATCCAAGAAGTTAGCATATTAAATCTTATATGAATCATAACCAATGAGTCAAGATAATAGCAACAACTCCCATGCTGAGTCCCTACTTCGCATGTGCACTTCATGAGTCACATGTCACGAACCAATACATATCAGACAGTTGATACTTGTTGAATATGTCATCTGATGTATCATAGCATTCATAATGTGTTCTAGATGTATTAGTGACCAAGAGTCCTTATGTAATGTGTAACTCATGGCATTCACAACTAAATTTGCTTTGCAAAACACAAATATACTTTGCCCACAAAGGTTGCACTACTACAGTCCCATATGACACGATATGTGAACACGGAAAATTTAAAAAAGTCCCATATTGCACGATATGTGAACACGTAAAATTTAAAAAACAAGCAGATGTATCGCTTGAAAAGAACACAAATATATTAAGATAATAACACCACCACTGATTTTGACTGAATATTGCATCATAATCATCCCCTCTTGTGCATATAATCCATGGAATCATGCTCTCTTAACTACATTTACGTTAATTCATCATTAGTGAGCATATGATCTTATTTTGGCACAATCACTTTCCAAAGCATTATAAATGTCTACCATATTTTGTGGATTTTTCTGGATTTTTCAGGGGTCCCGAAGGGGACTAGATCAACTCAACAAGGAGGGAAAGCTGAGCCATGACAGGCGACTGTCTTTTCAACGACAGTCGCCTGCCTAGTTGGAAACCCAGCATGGATCAGAAGGGGTGCATAGCATGTGCCTGCAGAAGGAACGACAGGCACCTGGGCAACCAAAGAGGCAACTGTCCAGACAACAGCAGTCGTCTGCCTTAGAAGCATGAAGAACCAACATAAGAGCATGACATCCAAGAAGTTAGCATATTAAATCTTATATGAATCATGACCAATGAGTCAAGATAATAGCAACAACTCCCATGCTGAGTCCCTACTTCGCATGTGCACTTCATGAGTCACAGCAGATGTATCGCTTGGAAAGAGCACAAACATATTATGATAATAACACCACCACTGATTATGACTGAATATTGCATATCCTGACATCATAATCATCTCCTCTTGTGCATATAATCCATGGAATCATGCTCTCTTAACTACATTTACGTTAATTCATCATTTGTAAGCATATGATCTTATTTTGGCACAATTTCACTTCACATAGCATTATAAATGTCTACTATATTTTTCTGAATTTTTCTGGATTTTTCAGGGGTCCCGAAGGGGACTAAATGAACTCAACAAGGAGGGAAAGCTGAGCCAGGACTGGGGACTGTCCTTTCAACGATAGTCGCATGCCTACTTGGAAACCCAACATGGAACAGAAGGGAGTGCATTGCAGGCGCCTCCAGAAGGAACGAAAAGCACCTGGGCAACCAAACAGGCGACTGTCCGAACAACAGCAGTCGCCTGCCTTAGAAGAGCTGGAGCTGGAAAAAGTGAAGCGCAATGACAGTCGCCTGCAAGAGGATTGACGGGCGACTGGATATTGTACAGTCGCCTGCCATTGTCGCAGCAGTCGCCTGAATTTCCGGATGCCTGGTGTAGCTTAATCTTTTACTATTTTTAGGGCATCTTCTTCCTCAAGAAGGAGATTAGGATTTTTGAGAGTTTGGAGTTTCTTGATCTCGTTTTTGCTATTGCTGAGATTGATTGGTGATTGAGGAAGCTAGTATTTCATGACAAATCTCTAACTCCCTTACAATTATATTTGCTTTTGTTTCTTGTAGTGAACAATGTCTATTTCTATGAATGCGTATTTTATCCTTAATATGTTAGGCTAAATACATTGTGTGGGTGTTGTGGATTGATGTAGGATGTTTTGGGTTTCGGGTTCAGCTTTAGCCGCTAATAAAATTTTAGGTTTCGGGTCTATTCCGTAAGTTGCGTTTTGAGTTTCAATTTCAGATCTATTCGTATTTTTATATTTATATTTCTATAATAATGCATTTATAATATTATTTTAGAGTTTTAATAAATATTTTTTATGTATATTATTCAAATATGTTCGGATATTTAAACTCAACCACATACTTTATTGGACTTAAGTTTTGGTTTCAAATAAACATGAGTATTTAATCCTAAACCCATAGTTCATATAAATCCAAACTTATATTTTATCTCGTTTTAGCTCCTCAACGTCGCATTTCTATCGAAACTGACCAGAACAGAGATTTAGAGGCAGTTTCCTATCGTCGCCTTTCAAAACCAATGAAACGGTCGAAACAAATGGTTTCAATCAAAACCTTACTGCTTGATGCATAAATTTCTGAACAAGATAGGATTCAAATACACATTCAATGTATAAGATGGTGTTATATGGTGGGACTTATAAACAAAAATTCAATGCATAAACTAGTGTAAAATGTGAATTGTGAATTGCATAATTGCACTTTTTTAAGTTACCTTTTCGTTTATCATTATTATATCCCAACGGTTCTGCATCGGCAGGAATTTTGATGGTTGCAACCAAGGAAAGAAGGGGGAAGCAAATAGAAGAATCAGCAAATCGAGTGGTCACTCTCACCGCTTTTTTTCCTTCTTTTTCGAAATGGATTGGATCTGATCAATTGTTTGTGAGATCAATCAAATTGGATTATCCTTTTTCATCCATGGAAGATCAAACTAGATCTGATTAATAAATTATCGGCCAAAAGTCTGTAACTTTAAAGCAAATAAGGATTGTTTTGAGGATTTTTTCCCGATACATGCAGCATACGGCCTGTACATATGCAACATGTATCCATGTATATCCAGGTATGTCCCGGGGTATAAACAAATAGGCTTCAGATTGGATTCATGTAATATACAATCCAGAAAACTTTTTCGGATAAGAAACTCGGACCTAGGCCTGGGTTAGGTCGGGATTTCTAATTTATTATCTGGGACATGAAAGATTTGGATTTTAATTATACATGTGTAAACATCAATTGAAATTGTTCTTGAAAGTGACTGTCCAATTTTATTGAATGAAAGTTGACAATGTCACACTTTGTTTTTTTAATAAATGTCAAGAATTTATGATTTTTATAACGTTATCAAACTAATCTGTTAGGATCTAACAAAGATGGAATTTTTATTAGAAAACAATAGCAAAATAGAAAGATAAATGAGCACAAAAGAGGTGTGCTCTCCTCCCAAGACGCCTAGAGGACGTCCGCACTCGTCTACCTAAGGAATCTACAAATAACAATCATCAAAATAGCATAGGCATACAAGAGAGACTCCCCCCTATTTATAATAGAAACTAGGACAATCCTAAGACTAGGGGGATTAGGCAATCCTAGGATTAGGGGGATTAGGCAATCCTAGGACTAGGGGGACTCGGAGCCAAGAGGGGCTGCGGCTTGGTCCTGCGGGTGTAAACCCGCAGAGGTGGCTACGGCTGCGGCTGGGCCAGAGGTCCATCAATACTCCCCCCAAAGAGCCACCTTGTCCTCAAGGTGGAAGTCTGGAAAGCGTGCCACCATATCATCCATGTTCTCCCACGTGCTGTCGTGCTCTGGTAAGCCCCTCCACTGCAGTAGTACCTGCCTCTCGCCTGTGTCACTCTGCCGAACCCATTTTAGCAACTACGGCTCCATCCTCACCTCCATATCCGCAGTAAGGGTCTCTGGTAATGTAGGGGAAGAGGTGTGGTTGCCAATGGCATGGCGCAACTGTGAGACATGGAAGACTGGGTGAATGGTAGATCCTGGGGGTAGGTGTAATCTGTAGGCCACCGGTCCTATCCTCGCCGAGACCTCGAAAGGTCCAAAATACCTCGGCGCCAACTTTTCATTTCTCCTATGAGCCACCGACCTCTGTCTGTAGGGCCTTAGCTTCAGATAGACCATATCACCGACCTCAAAGTGTACGTCTCGACGGTGTAAGTCTGCCCGAGCCTTCATCACCTGCTGAGCCCTCGCCAAGTGGAGCTTCAGCTCCTCTAGAATCAAGTCCCTCTCTGCCAGGTACTGCTCGACATCTAATACCGGAGTAGTCTCATGACCGTAATGAAGTGCGGAGGATCCCTACCATACAAAATCCTGAAAGGTGTAGTTTGCGCCGCTGTGTGATATGAAGTATTGTACCAGTATTCCGCCCACGGCAGCCAACGTGACCACTCCTTAGGATTCTCCGAGATGAAGCATCGTAGGTAAGTCTCCACACTCCTATTGACTACCTCCGTTTGACCGTCAGTCTGGGGATGATAAGCTATGCTCCGCTTCAAGGCCATCCCCTGTAGTCTAAAAAGCTCCTGTCAAAACTTGCTCTGGAATACTTTGTCCCTATCCGAGACTATGGACTTCGGCGGGCCATGGAAACGAATGACCTCTCTCACAAAAATCTCTGCCACTGAAACGGCGCTGTAAGGATGCTTAAGCGGGATAAAATGTGCATATTTGATGAGGCGGTCTACCACAACAAAAATGACGCTGTAACCGCCCGACTTAGGCAATCCATCGATGAAGTCCATAGAGAGGTCCTCCCAAACTCTGTCTGATAAGGATAGCGGCTGTAGTAGTCCTCCTGGGGACATGGCCTGATATTTGTGACGCTGGCACACGTCACACTCTGCCACCATCCTTGCCACATCCTTCTTCTGTCCCTTCCAGTAGACCTCCCGTGATAGCCGCTGGTAGGTCTTGAGGACTCCAGAATAGCACTGCCGTGGAACTCCCGGAAGATGGTATAAAAGTAGAAGTCCTCGGTATCACCAGCCGCCCCCAGTAAAGTAGCCGCCCATCCTGCAAAGAATGTCCCGGGTACTCAGTCGACCCCTGTAAAAGGGCCTCTCGTATAACCTCCAACTCTGGATCCTGCTCCACCTCCTGCTGCAGTGGGCCCCAATCCTCTAGGATCGACACCGTAAGGGCCGCCAACTCCGTCTCTTCCTCCCGCCGAGATAACGCATCTGCTGCCTTGTTCTCCAATCATGGGCGGTACTCGATCTCGAACCTGTATCCCATCAGCTTTTGCAGCCACTTCTGATGTTCCTCTGCTACCATCCGCTGCTCTAACATGTATTTTAAGCTCTGCTGATCCATGCGCACTATGAAGCTCCGTCCCAATAAATATGGTCTCCACTTCTGTATGGACAACACTATCGCCATCAGCTCCATCTCATAGACCGATCGCAATCAGGCCCTCGTGGTCAGCACCTGGCTGTAGTAAGCTATGGGACGTTGCTCCTGCATCAGTACTGCTCCCAGCCCATGTCCTGATGCGTCCGCCTCTACTACGAATGGTCTGATGAAGTCGGGCAACGCCAATACTGGCACAGTGGTCATTGCCCTTTTAAGGGCCTCAAAAGCTGTCGTCGCCTCCTCCCCCCCAGTGGAACTTATCCTTCTTCAATAACTCCGTCAATGGCCAGACGATCGTCCCATAACCCTCTACGAATCTGCGGTAGTAACCTGTAAGGCCCAAGAAGCCCCGTAGCCCTCTGAGAGTAGTAGGGCGCGGCCAGTCCAGCATGGCCGCTATCTTCGCTCTATCGGCGGCTACCCCTCCTGCTGAGACCACATGTCCCAGATACTCCACCTGCGGCTGCCCGAATAGATACTTCTTTCTGTTCAAATATAGCTGGTGGTACTGCAGCTCCTGAAAAACCACCTGCAGGTGGTCCAAATGCTCCTCCAGAGTACGACTGTATACCAAAATATCGTCGAAAAAGACTAGTACGAATCGTCTGAGAAAGGGACGGAATCCCTTATTCATGAGAGCCTGAAAGGTGGCCGGGGCGTTGGTCAACCCAAAGGGCATGACCAGGAACTCGTAGTGGCCCTCATGCGTCCTGAACGCCGTCTTAGGCACATCCTCCCGTCGCATCCGTATCTGGTGATAGCCTGACTTAAGATCTAGCTTGCTGAACCAGGCTGCTCCGTGTAGCTCGTCTAGGAGCTCATCAATCACAGGTATCGGAAATTTATCAGGGACCGTCTCCTTGTTCAGCACCCTGTAGTCCACGCAAAATCGCCAACTACCATCCTTCTTCACTAGCAACACTGGGTTGGAGAACGGGCTTACGCTCGGCTGGATCACCCCTGCCTGCACCATCTCGAAAACCATCCTCTCTATCTCGTCCTTCTGATGCTGAGGGTATCGGTAGGGCCGCACGCTAATCGGGGAGACACCCTCTCGTAGAACTATGGCATGCTCGTGGTCCCATGGTGGTGGAAGGCCCCGAGGCTCCTGGAAGATCTCCTCAAACTGGTCCATCAGCTGCTGAACCTCTCCTGGGATGGGCTGCTCTGTACTGGCCTCTGCGCATCCCTCACATGTCAAAGAGTACAGCTCTACTAGGTATCTGCCTCCCTCTGTCTGGATGGTCCTGAACATGGTCTTCAAAGAGACCAAAACTCTGCAGAGGCTAGGGTCTCCCTGGAGTATCACTGCTCGTCCCGCCTCCCAAAACTCCATCCGTAGCAGCTTCCAATTTATGGTCATCTCATCTAAGGTCTGTAGCCATGTCATGCCGAGGATGACGTCTGTGCTCCTCATGTCTAGGGGTAAAAAGTCTGCAATGATCTGTATCCCCTGCATGGTCAGCACCACCCCCCTGCAAACTCTGCGGCTGCTCTCCTTCTTCCTCGTCCCCATCATCACACTAAAGCTGCCGCAGTCTGTCAGCTGAAGTCCAAGCTGTGTCACCACCCTCCTGGAAATGAAATTGTGGGTAGCCCCACTATCAATCAGCACAGTCACCTCCTGGTCGCCGACCTCTCCCCTCAGCTTCATGGTATGGTTCGCTATGAACCCTACCACGGAGTTGAGAGACACCTCCGCCACGTCCAACTGCTGGTGGCCCTCCAGCTCCTCTCCCTCAGCGGCCTCCTCCTCGACATCAGACCCGCTGTCGTCGTCCTCCAACAGGATCACCTGAAACTTGCGGCCCGCGCACCGGTGGCCGGGCAAAAACCGCTCATCGCACCTGAAACATAAACCCTTCTGCCGCTTTTCCCTCATCTCTGCGTCCGTCATGCGTCTGAACTGCCCCCCAGTCACTGGCGTGCTGCTCTTCTCCCCAGTCTTCTCCCGGCTCGTCTGGGCCACCCCTACCGTGGTACCGGATCCTCCTGCCCCAGATGGGGTGCCTCTCGAAGTCTGACTGCTGTAGCTGCCTCGGACCCGCCTATCTTCAGTCTGTGCGTCCTCCACCATCTGGGCCATCTCTATGACCTCTGAAAGCCCCCTGGGCTTGTAGGGTCTCATTGCTGCTCTTAGAGTGGGGCGCAGTCCCTTCAGAAAAGTACCCTCCAGTGACTCGTCAGACACCCCATGGACTCGCCCGGCCAGTGTCTCAAATCTCTCAATGTAATCCCGCACCGGCCCCTCCTGCCTGAGGGCGTACAGCTGCTCGTGTAGGTTCCCCAGACGAGGGTCTCTAAACTTCTCCAGCACCATGTCCTTCAGCTCCTCCCAGCTCCTGATCTGCTGCCACCTCTCCGTCCACTGGTACCATCCCAAGGCACGCTCCTCCATGCAGATCGATGCCGCCTCCAGCTTCTGGGCCTTGGTCATGTGATGCGCCGTGAAGTATCTCTCTGCGGTAAATAACCAGGCGTGTGGGTCCTCCCCAGAAAATAGCGGCATCTTCAGCTTCCGGACGTGGCAATCTCCTCCAAAACGCCCCTGCTCGGGCCTCCCCTCCTCTCTGTGCTACGGACGGTAATGCCGACATCTCTCGTCCAGTGTCTCGTAGCGCCTAGGTGGCCCTCCTCCGCGGCCTCCGTAGTCTCCACATTGATATCCACGCCGCCCCCTCAACATCGTCCCAACCTGCGTCGTCTCCAAACTCTGCCTCGTAGCCCCCCTACCATCGGAATAATAATCTCTCCCGCGTCTGTCGCCGTAGAAAGGGTCCTCTGCTGCTGGTCGACGCTCTGGAGGATCAAAATAGTCTCCTGAACACTGCTCGTAGCCCTCCTCGTTCGTTGTCCGCTGTCCTGGTAGACAAAAAACATCATCTGGGGGCTGTCCACGCGTCCGCTGCCCCTCGGGGGGCTGCCAAGGGGGTTCCCGCCCCTGGCGGGCCCCACCGAGAGCTCCTCTGCCCCCTGGCGGCTGCCAGGGGGCCTCCGGATGAGTGCGGCCTGTCTCCAGGTGGCCGCGGCTCTGTATGGGGTCTGTCCGGGGACCCCAGAGGGTCGGCAGGCCCTGTCGGGTCTCTGGCAGGGCCGGCGAGCCCTGCCAGAGGTCCGGCAGGGTCGCCGGACCCTGCCGAGCCTCGGCAGGGCTTGGCCGCCCCTGCCGGGGCCCGGTGAAGGCGGGGGAGGCCCCCGCCTGTATCCCGCGCCAGCCGGCCCTTGTAATTGCTGTGGGGGTCCGGCCGGCACTCCTCGTGGGCGTGGCTCCCCTCGTAGTGGCGGCTAGGGCATCTGCTCCTCCTTTGGCTCTCCAACGCCTTCCGACGTATCTCCTCGCGGTGGTCCACCTTCCATGGCTCGCCGTCGTCTTCCTCGTCCAATTCCTCCACGTAATAGGGTTGATTTTGGGGCAGGATCTCCTCTTTCTCCTTTTCCTTCTTCAAAGGTGCCGCCTTTGGTGCCGGATTAGGGTTCCCGCCGCCTTTGGAGTTTGTCGCCAATTGATTTAAGGCCCACATCAATTGGGCGAATTGATCGTCGTGCTTTGCTTGATTGGACGCCAATTGGGAGATGGAAGTAGTCAATTTGGCCATGGATTCGTCATTCCCCGCCAACGACTTTTTGATCGTTTCGATCTCGCCCGTGAATTTGGCCTCCAACGCCTCAAATTTGTCTTGCGATCTTGTTGAAGCCGCCATGGATCGTCATGTGCTCTGATACCAAATTGTTAGGATCTAACAAAGATGGAATTTTTATTAGAAAACAATAGCAAAATAGAAAGATAAATGAGCACAAAAGAGGTGTGCTCTCCTCCCAAGACGCCTAGAGGACGTCCGCACTCGTCTACCTAAGGAATCACCAAATAACAATCATCAAAATAGCATAGGCATACAAGAGAGACTCCCCCCTATTTATAATGGAAACTAGGGCAATCCTAGGACTAGGGGGGACTAGGCAATCCTAGGACTAGGGGGGATTGGGTAATCCTAGGACTAGGGGGACTCGGAGCCAAGAGGGGCTGCGGCTTGGGCCTGCGGGTGTAAACCTGCAGGGGTGGCTGCGGTTGCGGCTGGGCCAGAGGCCCATCATAATCATAGTGTATTTTATCATTATAACATTGCATGTGAAGCTTTATATCTTCAGATTCGCTAGCGGAATTTGCATTCAGGGAGGATCATACCTGAATCTAACTAGATGGTTCAACTTTAGCTCCAACAATGGTAAATGCCAAAAAAGTTTGGATTTGTTTTTCGAGTACCATTCACAGCCTTAGGTGTATCCACATCAAAGACGTATTAGCCATGTGTACATTGCCCTATTTGGGGTATCAGTGCAGTATTTGTCCTTCTTTTAGTAAAGGATACAAAGGACTACAATTGTTGGGTCTCTATTGATCCACATATCATCGTTGGAACCCTAATAACGATTCTCAATGAAGAGATATGGGAGTGGAAGTGAAACAGGCATAAAGCAGCACAGGGTTCAGCAAATGTGCACGCCCCATCCTCACTGCCACACATATGTGCACACACATTCAGACACGGAAAAGAAAGAAATTAAGGCAAGTTTCTTTCTCCCAGTTAAAAGTATAACTTGACAGTTGTAATGAGCCGTTCCTTGCATCATTTTTATTTCTTTTTCTTTTTCTTTTCTTTTTTTCTTTTTTTCTCTTCTTTTCCGTGTTTGGCCCACCAGACCGAGCCCATCCCAGCACACAAAAAAAGAAACCCCCCACTCTGTTAATATCTTCCACCTAAACAAAACTCCCAATGACCCTCAACACAAGCCTCAACCCACATACCTTCTCTCTTAGGTGACGCCAACGCTGCCTTTCTCGTTTGGGGAAAAACCCTAAATCAAATCGCCATCCAACGAATCCCGTCGGTTACGCACACGGTCCGCCATGATCTCCTCCCATGATTTCCTGCAACGGCTCTCACATATCTCTATTTGTTCTCCTTCTTTGTGGGATCTTATGTGAAAGACAAGTTTTTTCCCTCGAAATTTTCTAAGTTCGGTTCCGATTTTCTTCGGATTTTGGGTGTTCGATCGCCGATTTTTCATCATTCTCTTCCTTAAGCAACCACCCACAACTTGTGGAGAGCTTGAGCGAGAAGATACGTGGATTTGGCCAACTTCGGCGAACGGTAGATTATTTCTAACTCAATAATTACTTTTCAATTATATTTTTAGAATTTATTTTGGAAATTATTCTGCTGCTTTAGTGCGTATTCATGTTATGATGTGGATTGTGTTGTGGGAAATGATGATTTGGAGAAATGGATTAGGGGATTGATTCTCTTGATGATTGTTGTGGGGTTTTGCTTCCTTGCTCACTGTGGTGGGGTCTCGGCTTGCTGTGTGGGATTGTTTTAGGGGTTCGATTCTTCTACTTGCTTGATGTGGGGTCTCGGCTTTTTGACCTGGGTTGTTTAGGGTTTTTCGGCTATCTCCTTTGCTTGTTGTGTTATCTCGGCTTACTGTTAGGATGTTTTGGGGTCTCGGGTTACTGTGTTGTCCTCTCTTGCTGGCTGTGAGGTTTCAATTTGTTGTGTGGATGTTTTGGGGTTTCAGTCCTTTCCCTTGATAGGCGGTGGGGTTTCGGTTGGCTTCCTTGCTTGTTGTGAGGTCCTGGTCCACTGTTCTGAGATGTGTTGGTCTACTGATGCTTGCTGCTTTGGGTTCATATTTCTTGTTTGGCTTGTCTCGGCTGTCAGGCTCCATGTACCCTATTGTTTTCGGGTTTTGGATCCTAGTTCCTTACTGTTTGAAACCGCGTTCTTGCTCCGATCATAAAAGAAACTCCCAATCTGATCCCCTAGACCTTTTACCTCTCAGAAAAATTAAAATCTAGTTTTAATTACAGAAATTCAAATTTCAGTTTTGATTCTAAAACTCAGTTTTAAATTCAAAGAAAAGTCATGTTCAAATTTCAGAAATCCAGTTTTAAATTTCAGAAAATTCAAAATTCAGTTTTTATTTTAGAATTCATTTTTATTTGGTTCTTTTGATTTCGCAAGCTTGGGCGTGGGAATAGAGGTAACCTGGTTAGTTTTATTTTGATGGAAACTTTGGCATAGTAGACTTTTGGATGAGTACGTGTTGATTTTCATATAATCCTGAAATTATCTTTCATGCTATAATGACTTAAAATTGTACTTATATTCTAAAATTACGTAATTTAGGGGCGATACATGAAAATACCGAAGCTTTGGCTTGATAATGGATTTGACACATGGTATAAGTATTCCTGTTGTTGAAAACATGAAGTATGACTGGAAATATTATCAGAACCTATAAACTGCGTAATTTAATATGATAATTGATATAGATACTTCCGAGAACCATGACATCACCTAACATTGATATAGATGACACGCCAACCTAGGAGACAAATAGAAAACTGGAAAACATAACATTTTCTGGGCATCCCTCTTGACACACCTACACTAATAACTTAAACAACTTCACACGACTCTGGGGTTTTAGACAACTTATAATTGAGAGAGTACGGGAACGATTGGAGCCATACTTTCGGCCCGTATCTGGGAGGATTTTTGTTTCTGGATCCTGAGTCCATGTCACAGTTGACCTTTACACTCGGCCCGGGATAGCTCCGCATGGTCCAAGGTGGTCTCCGGGTTGCATATCGTAGAAATGGTTAAAATTAACATAACTGCCTTCTAGAAATTTGGTAACATTGGAACATTCATAATATGTGACATTACTTTCCAGCATTAGATCATTTCTTCTGCCTCTTGCATCATCTAAATGTTCACAGCTTGTTATATTTCTGCACTTTAACTACCTTACATGTCTCATGTTATATATCTTTTGTTTCTATCATTATTGTTACTTGGTTTAAATGTAATCCACTCCACTGAATACTGGTACAATTCATGGTGTCTTCGCTAGATGATGCACATGAATATGTCAAGGTACTTATGTACGAGGAGTCGGAGTTTCCCGTCCAGGACATTGAGTTTTGAGAGCTGACTGAGAGTGAGTGATACTTGTAGTTCCTTTTCATGTATTTTCGTTCTAGTTTAGAGAGATTGTACTTCTTTTCATGTACTTGAACTTTGTAAACCATGTTATGACGATAATGAAATAAAATGAGTATCTCCATTTCAGTTATTTCCTATTCCGCTCTACATTGTCTTCACTGATATCTGCATGACCTGCATTTAATCGAACAAATGTGATAGCACCCAAACATGGGGCGTTACAAGTGGTGACCCATGTAGGTCATCACAACCACCTCGTGAACAGTGTAGAGCGAATATGAATTACGTATATAAGATACTCAGCTGAATTAATCTTACCATATGAATACATGTGCATGAAAGTTTACGTATACAGAAGACGTAGAGCAACTAAGAAATCGACCATAGACCGGAACGCTTCAGGATCTGGATCTGGAACGGGCAACAACTCTAGGTCAAACTCAATGGTGCATCAAATCTCTGACCATGCTCTATGAGAGATGGTCCAGGCTATACAGAAGGAACCCCGACAAGGAGGAGTGCAACAGTTTCAGGCGCTACGCCCAACAACTTTCAACAGGCAAAAGGACCCTCGGGCAGCAAAGAAATGACTATGCTGCATCACCAATGACCTAAAAGCAGAACAGATTCCGCCAAACTCATGGGTGGATATGACCAAGCTGCAACTGATCAATTAGGCTAGGATATGATGGGATTCGACGGAAGATCAACTAAAGCAGCCGATCTCATTGGCTTCAAAGAGACCTTCAACGCCCAATATTTCTCACCGGAGGAACAGAGAGCTGGAGATGCAATTCGTGAGTCTGAAACATGGCTCCATACTGTAGAACAATACGACACTGAGTTTTCGATGCTCAGCAGATGCGTATTTGACTTATGATTGTTAATCATACCGTGCATGTATCTTGCTAACAAGTTGTCAATGTAGGTTTGCTAATGATATGGTGTCCACTCTGACTCGAGCCAAGCGCTTTCAGCAGAGCCTAAAGATTGATATCCGTGAAAAGCTAGTTGGGTTCAACCTAAAAACCCACATAGCCATACTCTCCACAGCTCGATAGTACGAGTATGTACAGAGTGAGCAAGAACAAGAGCGACAGGTGACAGCCCCTCTGAGATGACCACCACCATCTGCAGCAGCTTCTGTGGGCTCCAGTCGACAGCCTCCTGCTCCCGCCAGACAGATATACCGACCTATCCAGCAGACTCGGTTCAAGAGGCCGGCAATGCAACAGCATCAGTGACGCCATTTTCCAATCTGTCATTACTGCAACAAGCCCAGTCACATCAAGCTAGGATGCAGATTGTTCCTGAACATATGCCTCATCTACTGATCTAAGGACCATAGTGCTAGAGATAGTCCACAGAGGGGACAAATGCCTACAGACATAGCTCCGACGCCTGCACCAGCTACTGCTCCGACTGGGAACACTCAACGTGGGCCCCTGCCTCAACCTCAGCGGAGGGTCTTCCAGTAGGCGAGGCCCCAAGCCCCACCTTCCAGACATTAAACGTTCACCATGACCGCTGAGGAGGCCGTAGCTACTGGACAAGTTATTACAGGTACGACTTTATCATTTCTAATATTTTATTTTATTCCATGCACTAGCTACTGTATGCTTAGACGTAGTGTCTTGCGACTATATGTATTGTACTAGTAGCTAGCAGACATGCACTTGCACTATTCGACTCGGGAGCTTCACCATGTTTCATGTCGAGACGATTCGTCGACCAACATTCAATTCCTATGTCACTCATTACCTCCTGTTGGGATGTTAACACGGGCAGTGGAGTGTTGAAGACGTCTAGTGAGTGTTTCTCTTGCCCCGTAGTGATATGCGGGCGAGAGCTTTATGCTGATTTTCTGATCATTGAGATACTGAGTTTCGACGACATCTTCGGGATGGACTAGTTATAAACGTTTCACGCCAACATCGACTACCGACGTGGAGTGGTAATGTTTGAAAAGCTTGATCATCCAAGGTTTGAGTTCGTCAGAGAAAGCAAGTCAGAAGCGATGATCAAGTTCAGAGTCGGACTGATGAAGGCAGCTGTGACTGCCATGGAGGCTGAGACAAAGAAAACAAAGGCTGTGCGAGAATTCCTGGATGTGCTTCCGAACGAACTTATATGTTTGCCTTCGGATCGTACTCTTGAATTCTCAATTGAACTACTATCAGGAGCTCAACCCATATCTAAAACCACTATCGTATGGCTCCACCTGAGTTAGGAGAAGTTTGTACCCAAATGGACGATCCTCTACAGAAGGGATGGATACAACACAAGTGTGTCGTCTTGGTGTGTTCCAATACTGCTAGTTAAGGACAGAACCAAATGCATGTATATCGACTATAAAGAACTGAACAAGGTTACGATGAAGAACAAGTACCATCTTACCCGCATCGACAACTTGTTTGATCAACTTGGTGGGTCAGGTGTTTACTCGACGTTAGATCTCAGAACTGGATATTACTAAGTAAAGATTAGGAGGGAGGATGTGCTCAAGACTGCATTCAGAACTAGGTATGAACACTATGAATTCTTGGTGATTTTGTTTGGTGTAACAAATGCCTCGATGGTGTTCATGAGTCCCATGAACCAAGTGGTATACGAGTGCATGGACAAATTCGAGGTGGTCTATATTGATGACATCTTGGTATACTGAAGGATAAACAGGAGCATGCAGAGCATTTGAGGAAAGTTCTAGAGACCTTAAGACTACAACAATTGTATGCCAAGTTCCGTAAATGTGAATTTTGGCTAAGCAAGGTGGTTGTCCTAGGCCACGTGGTGTCTAGAGAAGGGATTTCTGTATATTCGGAGAAAGTATCAGTTATACAAAAGTGGCCAATTCCTAAGACTGTCCCTGAGATCGAAGATTTTTGGGATTAGCTGGATACTATCGAAGGTTAATTTAAGATTTCTCTGAAATTGCAGAACCGATGACGTGATTTACGAGAAAGTATGTGATGTTTGTTTGGTCGAAGGCATGTAACGATGCATTCAAAGAGCTGAAGAGGACGTTGACGACAGCATCTATGTTCGGATGGGAGGATCTGAAGTATTTTGTGATGCATCTGGTAAGGGTCTCGAATGTATACTATCTGCATGGTCGAGTCGTGGCGTATGCATTCAAACAACTGAAGACACATGAGAAGAACTACCCCCATTCATGACATTGAGTTGGCGGCAGTCATTTTTACCTTGAGGATCTGAAGGCACTTCTTGTTGGGAGAACATGTGAAAGTGTTTACAGACCACAAAAGACTAAAATATCTTTTCACACAGAAGGAGCTGAACATGTAACAGTGTCGATGGGTCAAGCTTATGGTGAACTACAACGTTAACCTTTAGTACCATCTAGAGAAGGTCAATGTTGTGCCGGATGTACCGAGTTGTCTTCCAGTAGTGATGATTTTTACAACTCAGTGGAGGCTTCAATAAGAGATCAGGGAGATGGAGATAGAAGTGATATTTCCATGGATGACTACTTCTCTAATGAACCTTCAAATACACTCGACTTTGGTGGACATGATCAAGGCCGCTCAGTCAGATGCAAAGCTACAGAGAATCAGATGATTAGGATGGCTGGACAAAGACTAGAATTTCGGATTCATGAGGACAGGTTCCTAAGATACGGCAGTAGGATCTATGTACCGTCTGAAGACATCAGAAAGAAACTGTTAAAGGAAGCTCACAGTGTTGAGTATTGATTCCCCAGATTTGGTTTTGGATGATGAGCAAACATAAATATCGTATACTAACTGTTTGTGAGCGCAGTTATGGAGATCGTCGCCAAAAGAATACGTACATCAAAAGCGACGTCTCAAGACTTCTCAATACGCGTGATCATGTGCCTGAAGCTTCGTTGAAGCTCAAGGAGCAATATTGAAGTCAAGAAGAATGAAGATTGAAGCTTCGAAGACGGTTCGTCATGTATTATTTATTGTCTTCTAGCTTCATAGATTAGAATGTTAAGCCTTGAGTAGGACTTACATTATTGTCTTCATTCCGCTCATATCTTAGAGCTAGGATTATCATAGAAGCCATTAGAAACTTTCCCGAAGCCTATCGCTTCTTCCCTCGGCTTCTAGTGCATGTTAGTTGGTTCAAGTAGAAGAACCAACCGACTAGATGACGATCTAGTCGGTCGGCAATTCCTCTTGAACCGACTAGAATGCCTTGCTCATTTCAGCTCATTCCATGTTGATCAATTAGTCGGTCAAAGAAGAGTCACTGACCGACTAGATGACGATCTAGTCGGTTAGGAAACCTTCTTAGACCGACTAGTTATCATTGCCTGATTCAGCCTGAGCTACTGTTTACAGTTAGTCGGTCAAAGCACAACGACCGAGCCGACTAGTTGAGAAACTAGTCGGTTGGAAGTTGTTCTTAAACCGACTAGATGTCTTTGTTTCCAGCCTATTGTTTTCTCTCTTAGTCGGTCAAAGAACACTCACCGATCCGACTAGATGATGATCTAGTCGGTTTGGCAAGTCCTTCTTAGACCCGACTAGTTCATATAGCCTGGAACTTCATCTTTTGGCTGTCGAGCTGTTAGTCGGTGCATGTTGAATCACCGAACCGACTAGTTGATGAACTAGTCGGTCAGTGATCCTTCTTAGACCGACTAGTCTGCTTCAGAATAGAGCCGTTGGAGCTTTAATTGAAACGTTTTTCTCTCTCTCTTTCCTCTATCCTATATATACTTGGAGGTGTTCTTTCCTAGTATTCAAGGCTGCCATTTTAGAGGTTTAGATATATCAAAGAGAAACTATTCAACTCCATTCTAAAGCTTTCTCTTCCTCACAAGAATCTCTCCCTCAACTCTTTGAGCCATATTCCTCAAGAGAGATTCTGTACATTGTGAGCCTTCCAAGCCAAGAGCTTGATCCAAAGTCACCATCCTCCATCCTAGCCTTCGATCGCTGATCTTATTAGGGAAGTTTCGGTTTGGTGACATTCTCTCCTCAAAATCCTTCTTGCCCTAATTTGGTAAGTTATACTCAAGGCATAGGATTTTGTGGTAAGTGTTTCATATTTCATTTCAATTGATATTGCAAATTGTGTCTCTCGGTTGTGAGAGTGTGTGTGACCCCGGGTTGTGGGAGTCACATTTATATTGTGTATGATTTGGTCTTGTGAAGGTTTTTCACAAGAATTTCATAGTGCAAAATCTTGAGTTAGGGTTTCTAACTCAAGTATCCGGAGGGGATCCGGGTGGTTGGGACGTAGGATCGCCGGGAACAAGTCGGGGAGACTTGGGTGGATCCGAACCCGTTACATGTTTTGTTTGCGTTGTTAATTCTTGTTGATTGTTGTTTATTCCGCATTGTCGTTTGTTTCTTGCACAATAATTAGGAATAACTATCTTGATTATTTTAAAGTACTATTCACCCCCCCTCTAGTACATGTGCAGTAGCTTCACATGGCACTACAATTGGTATCAGAGCCAAGGTCAAAGCTATGACGAACGACTACAACGTCTTCAAGGATCGTCAAGGATCTTCTTCAGTTATGGAAGGACAATCCTCAGGTCAGGCCTCCCTCACTTCAACGGTACCAACTATGGGTATTGGAAATGCCGGATGGAAACCTTCCTCCGGAGTGCTTCACTTTGGAGAGCCACGATGACGGAGTATGTCGAGCCCGCCGAACAAGATTTCGCAAAGTGGACTACCGCGGAGGTCACCGCGGAGGTAAGCAATGCCAAGGCGATGAATGCCTTGCAATGTGCGTTGGAGCCCCGAAGACTTCAACAAGATATGCACATGTAAGAGTGCATATCAAGTATGGAACCAACTCCTCATCTTGCACGAAGGAACGAGTACGGTAAAAGATTCTAAACTCGTTGTCGCTAACAAAGAATTTGAGTTGTTTCACATGGAACATGGTGAAACCATGAAGGACTACTATGCTCGTTTCGTGTACATATCCAACGAATTGGAAGCACTTGGGAAGATCTACACCCAAAAGGAGAAAGTCGCGAAAATTATTGACGGACTTCCTTCTTGTTGGGAAAAGCGTACATTCGCCATCAAGGAAGGTAACAATATGAATAAGTAGTTGTACAATTAATGGGTACCTTGGTTGTCTTACGAGGTACGCAAGGAAAGTAAGATCAAGATGAAGGAGAAGATGAAGGCGTACTTGAAGCAAGACGAGCCAAAGAAAAAGGGTGATTGCATACAAGGCCGCTCCATCTACCGATGAAGAAGAATCGGAAGAAGAGTTGGACATGGAAGCTTTGGCCGATTTGGCAAAGAAGTTCGACCGACTGCTTCCGGAAAGGTAAGTTTAAGAATCTATCTAAGTTTGTTTCTACTAATGCTTCTACTCCCGTGTGTTATAAATGCAACAAGCCAGGACACATCAAACCGGATTGTCCTCTCAACAAACACAAGGAGAAGTGGAAGGCATCCAAATACGACAAGTCGAGAAAGCACAAGAAAGGACTTGTCGGCACTTTCACCGACTCCGACGAGGACTTCTCAAGTGGAGAGTCGGATGATGAGAAGGTCGAGAAAGCACACATGTGCTTCATGGGAAGAGAAGAACGTGTTCAAGAGACTTCCTCCTATGAAAGCGAGAATGAAGGCGAAGAGGTAACCATGGATGAACTTAAATTAGCCAACGAACAACTTTGGTATAAGTTCTCTAAATTGGCTAGTAGATTTATTAAGACTAAAAATGAGTTAGATAGTCTTAAAACCTCGCCTAAGCCTTTCATCGTCAACGACACCGCTGTTGAAGATTTGAGAAATGAGACTGTAAATCTCAAATCTCAACTTGAGCATGTTCATATCGAGGATTCGGATGAACATGTGATAGCGGATTTGACGTCTCAAAACTCAACTTTGAGTATTGAGAATAAAAATCTCAAATCACGTGTTTGCGCACTTCACATCGCAAGTATCCACCTTGGATGCTTCGATGCATTCTCTCACCGAGAAGTATGAGTGCACATTAGGCCGAATTCATGAATTCAATAAAGGTAATGACCATTTTGGATAATATCCTAAATGACTTACTTCCGGCCAATCATCACATTGGCTTGGGGTATAAGATGGGAGAGTCATCCAAATCATCCGCCACCTTTATTAGGCTAACGTCCGATGCTTCTACTAGTGGGAGTAAACACTCCATGGGTAGTTCTTCTACCAATGGTGCTTCCGCTAGGTACACACCCCCATTTGGAAAGAAACCCACTTTGGGTGGACCTCCAAAGAGGGGGTCATGCTTTCATGTATACCATGCCACGTAGGAACACACATCCTACTCCACATGTTAGCACGTATGATGATTTTTATGCTCCGCATCCACGAGCACGTGCACACCATGTGAGACACACTCATGCACGTGTTCCACCACATTCATATGCTCATCCTCATTATCATATGAATAATTATCATCGTGCACCATTGCATCATATGCCATATGCTTATCCACGACATGCATCACGTAGAAATCAACAACACATGCATGTTCCCAATAGGATTAGGACTCCCAAGACATACACCATTTGGGGTCCGAAGAACACAAGCATGCATGCTAAGGATATGTATGTGAAATCGTATATTATCGATATTATTTTAAATGATGATTATGTTGGGGAAATCACGGTCCTCATGGACTTGGTTTCCGAAGGGTTAGTTTCCTTTGACCCTTCATTGCTTGGTACCATAAGTTTAATTTCATTTTATGGGTACCAACGCAATTGTGGTAAGAATTGGTTTATTTTTTATTTGCATATTGATCGTGGATGAGCATGTTAATTTGAAACCTAAATTCATATTTAATTTGAATTTAGGTTAGGATATGGGCTACATTTAATTTGAATTTAGTTCGCTAAATTTATTGCCTAACCCATAGGATCCAAAAAGATTTTTGGATACCAAAATGATATGTTCTCTAGGTTCAATCCACCATGGGATACCCAACCCTACCAACTTATTGATTTGCAAAGTTTTTCATTCAAATGGAGTTGATGGTGCTTAAGTGATGCACCAAAGTAGGGGGATCTTAATGTTGTAAGTATATTCTTACATTTGATAAACATTTGGTATCCATGTGTGTTGATTGCATGCAATGTTAGAATATCTACATTGGTATCATTTTGTTTAAATTAGTATGCTAGAATTGTGTATGCCATAGTTTTATGATATTCTATCTATATTTGGCATAACATTTTTGCATATCACTTTGGTATCAATTTGCTACATTTGGTTTTCACATTAGATTTTTGTCTCTGATGGTGATTTCGTCGCTCGACGATTAACTTGGTTAAATAGAAATTCTTTCTATGAAAACATAAAGTTGTTTTCCATGCACTATTTAATTAAGAATGTTGATATTGGAGAGTATGTTCCATAACTCAACAAGTGAAATTGATTTGAGTTGTGATGATTTCGTTTTTCGATTTTCGCCTATGGCTTGATGATTTCGTTTTTCGATTTTCACTTATGGCTTGATGATTTCATTTTTCGATTTTCGCCTATGGTTTGATGATTTCGTTTTTCGGTTTTCGCCTATGGTTTGATGATTTTCGATTTTCGATTTTCGCCTATGGCTTAATGATTTCGGTTTTCTATTTTCGACTATGGTCACGTTGGCACGCTTTGAGTTTCTTCGGTATTTTACATTTGGTATTTTTACTTTGGTGTCATTTGGACCATGGTCGTATTCTTCTACTCTCGTGCTTTTATTTTTTAGCCATTGGTTTTGTCGTCGATCTCCTCCGCTCTTTTTGCTAATGCCAAAGGGGGAGAGATATAATAATGACGATGTGCTAATGAATAATTCAAAGCAATTTACCATGAATCTAATTTGTTGTGTTAGATTCAGGGGGAGTGAAGATATAATATGGATTTAGATCCTATATATCAATAATTGGTTTATATTTCATATCTTCCTCGTCTGCTTGATGCGTATGATTAATATTTAATACGAGACTAACGTGTCATCAATGCAGGGAGAGTAAGTAAATTTCTCTTGAATCATTATTATCGATTATTATTTATGTTAGTTTGTCATCACCAAAAAGTGGGAGAATGTTGAGTATTGATTCCCCGGATTTGGTTTTGGATGATGAGCAAATATAAATATCGTATACTAACTGTTTGTGAGCGCAGTTATGGAGATCGTCGCCAAAAGAATACGTACATCAAAAGCGACGTCTCAAGACTTCTCAATACGCGTGATCATGTGCCTGAAGCTTCGTTGAAGCTCAAGGAGCAATATTGAAGCTTCGAAGACGGTTTCGTCATGTATTATTTATTGTCTTCTAGCTTCATAGATTAGATGACGATCTAGTCGGTCGGCAATTCCTCTTGAACCGACTAGAATGCCTTGCTCATTTCAGCTCATTCCATGTTGATCAATTAGTCGGTCAAAGAAGAGTCACCGACCGACTAGATGACGATCTAGTCGGTTAGGAAACCTTCTTAGACCGACTAGTTATCATTGCCTGATTTCAGCCTGAGCTACTGTTTACAGTTAGTCGGTCAAAGCACAACGACCGACCGACTAGTTGAGAAACTAGTCGGTTGGAAGTTGTTCTTAAACCGACTAGATGTCTTTGTTTCCAGCCTATTGTTTTCTCTCTTAGTCGGTCAAAGAACACTCACCGACCGACTAGATGATGATCTAGTCGGTTGGCAAGTCTTCTTAGACCGACTAGTTCATATAGCCTGGAACTTCATCTTTTGGCTGTCGAGCTGTTAGTCGGTTGCATGTTGAATCACCGACCGACTAGTTGTATGAACCTAGTCGGTCAGTGATCCTTCTTAGACCGACTAGTCTGCTTCAGAAATAGAGCCGTTGGAGCTTTAATTGAAACGTTTTTCTCTCTCTCTTTCCTCTATCCATCATATATACTTGGAGGTGTTCTTTCCTAGTATTCAAGGCCTGCCATTTTAGAGGTTTAGATATATCAAAGAGAAACTATTCAACTCCATTCTAAAGCTTTCTCTTCCCTCACAAGAATCTCTCTCCCTCAACTCTTTGAGCCATATTCCTCAAGAGAGATTCTGTACATTGTGAGCCTTCCAAGCCAAGAGCTTGATCCAAAGTCACCATCCTCCATCCTAGCCTTCGATCGCTGATCTTATTAGGGAAGTTTCGGTTTGGTGACATTCTCTCCTCAAAATCCTTCTTGCCCTTAATTTGGTAAGTTATACTCAAGGCATAGGATTTTGTGGTAAGTGTTTCATATTTCATTTCAATTGATATTGCAAATTGTGTCTCTCGGTTGTGAGAGTGTGTGGTGACCCCGGGTTGTGGGAGTCACATTTATATTGTGTATGATTTGGTCTTGTGAAGGTTTTTCACAAGAATTTCATAGTGCAAAATCTTGAGTTAGGGTTTCTAACTCAAGTATCCGGAGGGGATCCGGGTGGTTGGGACGTAGGATCGCCGGGAACAAGTCGGGGGAGACTTGGGTGGATCCGAACCCGTTTACATGTTTTGTTTGCGTTTGTTAATTCTTGTTGATTGTTGTTTATTCCGCATTGTCGTTTGTTTCTTGCACAATAATTAGGAATAACTATCTTGATTATTTTAAAGTACTATTCACCCCCCCCCTCTAGTACATGTGCAGTAGCTTCACATGGCACTACAATTGGTATCAGAGCCAAGGTCAAAGCTATGACGAACGACTACAACGTCTTCAAGGATCGTCAAGGATCTTCTTCAGTTATGGAAGGACAATCCTCAGTCAGGCCTCCTCACTTCAACGGGTACCCAACTATGGGTATTGGAAATGCCGGATGGAAACCTTCCTCCGGAGTGCTTCACTTTGGAGAGCCACGATGACGGAGTATGTCGAGCCCGGCTCCGAACAAGATTTCGCAAAGTGGACTACCGCGGAGGTCACCGCGGAGGTAAGCAATGCCAAGGCGATGAATGCCTTGCAATGTGCGTTGGAGCCCGAAGACTTCAACAAGATATGCACATGTAAGAGTGCATATCAAGTATGGAAACCAACTCCTCATCTTGCACGAAGGAACGAGTACGGTAAAAGATTCTAAACTCGTTGTCGCTAACAAAAGAATTTGAGTTGTTTCACATGGAACATGGTGAAAACCATGAAGGACTACTATGCTCGTTTCGTGTACATATCCAACGAATTGGAAGCACTTGGGAAGATCTACACCCCAAAAGGAGAAAGTCGCGAAAATTATTGACGGACTTCCTTCTTGTTGGGAAAAGCGTACATTCGCCATCAAGGAAGGTAACAATATGAATAAGTAGTTGTACAATTAATGGGTACCTTGTTGTCTTACTTCGAGGTACGCAAGGAAAGTAAGATCAAGATGAAGGAGAAGATGAAGGCGTACTTGAAGCAAGACGAGCCAAAGAAAAAGGTGATTGCATACAAGGACCGCTCCATCTACCGATGAAGAAGAATCGGAAGAAGAGTTGGACATGGAAGCTTTGGCCGATTTGGCAAAGAAGTTCGACCGATGCTTCCGGAAAGGTAAGTTTAAGAATCTATCTAAGTTTGTTTCTACTAATGCTTCTACTCCCGTGTGTTATAAAATGCAACAAGCCAGGACACATCAAACCGGATTGTCCTCTCAACAAACACAAGGAGAAGTGGAAGGCATCCAAATACGACAAGTCGAGAAAGCACAAGAAAGGACTTGTCGGCACTTTCACCGACTCCGACGAGGACTTCTCAAGTGGAGAGTCGGATGATGAGAAGGTCGAGAAAGCACACATGTGCTTCATGGGAAGAGAAGAACGTGTTCAAGAGACTTCCTCCTATGAAAGCGAGAATGAAGGCGAAGAGGTAACCATGGATGAACTTAAATTAGCCAACGAACAACTTTGGTATAAGTTCTCTAAATTGGCTAGTAGATTTATTAAGACTAAAAATGAGTTAGATAGTCTTAAAACCTCGCCTAAGCCTTTCATCGTCAACGACACCGCTGTTGAAGATTTGAGAAATGAGACTGTAAATCTCAAATCTCAACTTGAGCATGTTCATATCGAGGATGTCGGATGAACATGTGATAGCGGATTTGACGTCTCAAAACTCAACTTTGAGTATTGAGAATAAAAATCTCAAATCACGTGTTTGCGCACTCACATCGCAAGTATCCACCTTGGATGCTTCGATGCATTCTCTCACCGAGAAGTATGAGGTGCACATTAGGCCGAATTCATGAATTCAATAAAGGTAATGACCATTTGGATAATATCCTAAAATGACTTACTTCCGGCCAATCATCACATTGGCTTGGGGTATAAGATGGGAGAGTCATCCAAAATCATCCGCCACCTTTATTAGGCTAACGTCCGATGCTTCTACTAGTGGGAGTAAACACTCCATGGGTAGTTCTTCTACCAATGGTGCTTCCGCTAGGTACACACCCCCATTTGGAAAGAAACCCACTTTGGGTTGGACCTCCAAAGAGGGGGTCATGCTTTCATGTATACCATGCCACGTAGGAACACACCATCCTACTCCACATGTTAGCACGTATGATGATTTTTATGCTCCGCATCCACGAGCACGTGCACACCATGTGAGACACACTCATGCACGTGTTCCACCACATTCATATGCTCATCCTCATTATCATATGAATAATTATCATCGTGCACCATTGCATCATATGCCATATGCTTATCCACGACATGCATCACGTAGAAATCAACAACACATGCATGTTCCCAATAGGATTTAGGACTCCCCAAGACATACACCATTTGGGGTCCGAAGAACACAAGCATGGCATGCTAAGGATATGTATGTGAAATCGTATATTATCGATATTATTTTTAAATGATGATTATGTTGGGAAATCACGGTCCTCATGGACTTGGTTTCCGAAGGGTTAGTTTCCTTTGACCCTTCATTGCTTGGTACCATAAGTTTAATTTCATTTTATGGGTACCAACGCAATTGTGGTAAGAATTGGTTTTATTTTTTATTTGCATATTGATCGTGGATGAGCATGTTAATTTGAAACCTAAATTCATATTTAATTTGAATTTAGTTAGGATATGGGCTACATTTAATTTGAATTTAGTTCGCTAAATTTATTGCCTAACCCATAGGATCCAAAAAGATTTTTGGATACCAAAATGATATGTTCTCTAGGTTCAATCCACCATGGGATATCCAACCCTACCAACTTATTGATTTGCAAAGTTTTTCATTCAAATGGAGTTGATGGTGCTTAAGTGATGCACCAAAGTAGGGGGATCTTAATGTTGTAAGTATATTCTTACATTTGATAAACATTTGGTATCCATGTGTGTTGATTGCATGCAATGTTAGAATATCTACATTGGTATCATTTTGTTTAAATTAGTATGCTAGAATTGTGTATGCCATAGTTTTATGATATTCTATCTATATTTGGCATAACATTTTTTGCATATCACTTTTGGTATCAATTTGCTACATTTGGTTTTCACATTAGATTTTTGTCTCTGATGGTGATTTCGTCGCTCGACGATTAACTTGGTTAAATAGAAATTCTTTCTATGAAAACATAAAGTTGTTTTCCATGCACTATTTAATTAAGAATGTTGATATTGGAGAGTATGTTCCATAACTCAACAAGTGAAATTGATTTGAGTTGTGATGATTTCGTTTTTCGATTTTCGCCTATGGCTTGATGATTTCGTTTTTTTCGATTTTCACTTATGGCTTGATGATTTCATTTTTCGATTTTCGCCTATGGTTTGATGATTTCGTTTTTCGGTTTTCGCCTATGGTTTGATGATTTCGATTTTCGATTTTCGCCCTATGGCTTAATGATTTCGGTTTTCTATTTTCGACTATGGTCACGTTGGCACGCTTTGAGTTTCTTCGGTATTTTACATTTGGTATTTTACTTTGGGTGTCATTTGGACCATGGTCGTATTCTTCTACTCTCGTGCTTTTATTTTTTAGCCATTGGTTTTGTCGTCGATCTCCTTCCGCTCTTTTTGCTAATGCCAAAGGGGGAGAGATATAATAATGACGATGTGCTAATGAATAATTCAAAGCAATTTACCATGAATCTAATTTGTTGTGTTAGATTCAGGGGGAGTGAAGATATAATATGGATTTAGATCCTATATATCAATAATTGGTTTATATTTCATATCTTCCTCGTCTGCTTGATGCGTTATGATTAATATTTAATACGAGACTAACGTGTCATCAATGCCAGGGAGAGTAAGTAAATTTCTCTTGAATCATTATTATCGATTATTATTTATGTTAGTTTTGTCATCACCAAAAAGTGGGAGAATGTTGAGTATTGATTCCCCGGATTTGGGTTTTGGATGATGAGCAAATATAAATATCGTATACTAACTGTTTGTGAGCGCAGTTATGGAGATCGTCGCCAAAAGAATACGTACATCAAAAGCGACGTCTCAAGACTTCTCAATACGCGTGATCATGTGCCTGAAGCTTCGTTGAAGCTCAAGGAGCAATATTGAAGCTTCGAAGACGGTTCGTCATGTATTATTTATTGTCTTCTAGCTTCATAGATTAGAATGTTAAGCCTTGAGTAGGACTTACATTATTGTCTTCATTCCGCTCGTATCTTAGAGCTAGGATTATCATAGAAGCCATTAGAAACTTTCCCGAAGGCCTATCGCTTCTTCCCTCGGCTTCTAGTACATGTTAGTTGGATCAAGTAGAAGAACCAACCGACTAGATGACGATCTAGTCGGGTCGGCAATTCCTCTTGAACCGACTAGAATGCCTTGCTCATTTCAGCTCATTCCCTGTTGATCAATTAGTCGGTCAAAGAAGAGTCACCGACCGACTAGCTGTCTTTGTTTCCAGCCTATTGTTTTCTCTCTTAGTCGGTCAAAGAACACTCACCGACCGACTAGATGATGATCTAGTCGGTTGGCAAGTCTTCTTAGACCGACTAGTTCATATTGCCTGGAACTTCATCTTTTGGCTGTCGAGCTGTTAGTCGGTTCATGTTGAATCACCGACCGACTAGTTGATGAACTAGTCGGTCAGTGATCCTTCTTAGACCGACTAGTCTGCTTCAGAATAGAGCCGTTGGAGCTTTAATTGAAACGTTTTTCTCTCTCTCTTTCCTCTATCCTATATATACTTGGAGGTGTTCTTTCCTAGTATTCAAGGCTGCCATTTTAGAGGTTTAGATATATCAAAGAGAAACTATTCAACTCCATTCTAAAGCTTTCTCTTCCTCACAAGAATCTCTCCCTCAACTCTTTGAGCCATATTCCTCAAGAGAGATTCTGTACATTGTGAGCCTTCCAAGCCAAGAGCTTGATCCAAAGTCACCATCCTCCATCCTAGCCTTCGATCGCTGATCTTATTAGGGAAGTTTCGGTTTGGTGACATTCTCTCCTCAAAATCCTTCTTGCCCTAATTTGGTAAGTTATACTCAAGGCATAGGATTTTGTGGTAAGTGTTTCATATTTCATTTCAATTGATATTGCAAATTGTGTCTCTCGGTTGTGAGAGTGTGTGTGACCCCGGGTTGTGGGAGTCACATTTATATTGTGTATGATTTGGTCTTGTGAAGGTTTTTCACAAGAATTTCATAGTGCAAAATCTTGAGTTAGGGTTTCTAACTCAAGTATCCGGAGGGGATCCGGGTGGTTGGGACGTAGGATCGCCGGGAACAAGTCGGGGAGACTTGGGTGGATCCGAACCCGTTACATGTTTTGTTTGCGTTTGTTAATTCTTGTTGATTGTTGTTTATTCCGCATTGTCGTTTGTTTCTTGCACAATAATTAGGAATAACTATCTTGATTATTTTAAAGTACTATTCACCCCCCCTCTAGTACATGTGCAGTAGCTTCACATGGCACTACAATTGGTATCAGAGCCAAGGTCAAAGCTATGACGAACGACTACAACGTCTTCAAGGATCGTCAAGGATCTTCTTCAGTTATGGAAGGACAATCCTCAGTCAGGCCTCCTCACTTCAACGGTACCAACTATGGGTATTGGAAATGCCGGATGGAAACCTTCCTCCGGAGTGCTTCACTTTGGAGAGCCACGATGACGGAGTATGTCGAGCCCGCCGAACAAGATTTCGCAAAGTGGACTACCGCGGAGGTCACCGCGGAGGTAAGCAATGCCAAGGCGATGAATGCCTTGCAATGTGCGTTGGAGCCCGAAGACTTCAACAAGATATGCACATGTAAGAGTGCATATCAAGTATGGAACCAACTCCTCATCTTGCACGAAGGAACGAGTACGGTAAAAGATTCTAAACTCGTTGTCGCTAACAAAGAATTTGAGTTGTTTCACATGGAACATGGTGAAACCATGAAGGACTACTATGCTCGTTTCGTGTACATATCCAACGAATTGGAAGCACTTGGGAAGATCTACACCCAAAAGGAGAAAGTCGCGAAAATTATTGACGGACTTCCTTCTTGTTGGGAAAAGCGTACATTCGCCATCAAGGAAGGTAACAATATGAATAAGTAGTTGTACAATTAATGGGTACCTTGTTGTCTTACGAGGTACGCAAGGAAAGTAAGATCAAGATGAAGGAGAAGATGAAGGCGTACTTGAAGCAAGACGAGCCAAAGAAAAAGGTGATTGCATACAAGGCCGCTCCATCTACCGATGAAGAAGAATCGGAAGAAGAGTTGGACATGGAAGCTTTGGCCGATTTGGCAAAGAAGTTCGACCGATGCTTCCGGAAAGGTAAGTTTAAGAATCTATCTAAGTTTGTTTCTACTAATGCTTCTACTCCCGTGTGTTATAAATGCAACAAGCCAGGACACATCAAACCGGATTGTCCTCTCAACAAACACAAGGAGAAGTGGAAGGCATCCAAATACGACAAGTCGAGAAAGCACAAGAAAGGACTTGTCGGCACTTTCACCGACTCCGACGAGGACTTCTCAAGTGGAGAGTCGGATGATGAGAAGGTCGAGAAAGCACACATGTGCTTCATGGGAAGAGAAGAACGTGTTCAAGAGACTTCCTCCTATGAAAGCGAGAATGAAGGCGAAGAGGTAACCATGGATGAACTTAAATTAGCCAACGAACAACTTTGGTATAAGTTCTCTAAATTGGCTAGTAGATTTATTAAGACTAAAAATGAGTTAGATAGTCTTAAAACCTCGCCTAAGCCTTTCATCGTCAACGACACCGCTGTTGAAGATTTGAGAAATGAGACTGTAAATCTCAAATCTCAACTTGAGCATGTTCATATCGAGGATTCGGATGAACATGTGATAGCGGATTTGACGTCTCAAAACTCAACTTTGAGTATTGAGAATAAAAATCTCAAATCACGTGTTTGCGCACTCACATCGCAAGTATCCACCTTGGATGCTTCGATGCATTCTCTCACCGAGAAGTATGAGTGCACATTAGGCCGAATTCATGAATTCAATAAAGGTAATGACCATTTGGATAATATCCTAAATGACTTACTTCCGGCCAATCATCACATTGGCTTGGGGTATAAGATGGGAGAGTCATCCAAATCATCCGCCACCTTTATTAGGCTAACGTCCGATGCTTCTACTAGTGGGAGTAAACACTCCATGGGTAGTTCTTCTACCAATGGTGCTTCCGCTAGGTACACACCCCCATTTGGAAAGAAACCCACTTTGGGTGGACCTCCAAAGAGGGGGTCATGCTTTCATGTATACCATGCCACGTAGGAACACACATCCTACTCCACATGTTAGCACGTATGATGATTTTTATGCTCCGCATCCACGAGCACGTGCACACCATGTGAGACACACTCATGCACGTGTTCCACCACATTCATATGCTCATCCTCATTATCATATGAATAATTATCATCGTGCACCATTGCATCATATGCCATATGCTTATCCACGACATGCATCACGTAGAAATCAACAACACATGCATGTTCCCAATAGGATTAGGACTCCCAAGACATACACCATTTGGGGTCCGAAGAACACAAGCATGCATGCTAAGGATATGTATGTGAAATCGTATATTATCGATATTATTTTAAATGATGATTATGTTGGGAAATCACGGTCCTCATGGACTTGGTTTCCGAAGGGTTAGTTTCCTTTGACCCTTCATTGCTTGGTACCATAAGTTTAATTTCATTTTATGGGTACCAACGCAATTGTGGTAAGAATTGGTTTATTTTTTATTTGCATATTGATCGTGGATGAGCATGTTAATTTGAAACCTAAATTCATATTTAATTTGAATTTAGTTAGGATATGGGCTACATTTAATTTGAATTTAGTTCGCTAAATTTATTGCCTAACCCATAGGATCCAAAAAGATTTTTGGATACCAAAATGATATGTTCTCTAGGTTCAATCCACCATGGGATACCAACCCTACCAACTTATTGATTTGCAAAGTTTTTCATTCAAATGGAGTTGATGGTGCTTAAGTGATGCACCAAAGTAGGGGGATCTTAATGTTGTAAGTATATTCTTACATTTGATAAACATTTGGTATCCATGTGTGTTGATTGCATGCAATGTTAGAATATCTACATTGGTATCATTTTGTTTAAATTAGTATGCTAGAATTGTGTATGCCATAGTTTTATGATATTCTATCTATATTTGGCATAACATTTTTGCATATCACTTTTGGTATCAATTTGCTACATTTGGTTTTCACATTAGATTTTTGTCTCTGATGGTGATTTCGTCGCTCGACGATTAACTTGGTTAAATAGAAATTCTTTCTATGAAAACATAAAGTTGTTTTCCATGCACTATTTAATTAAGAATGTTGATATTGGAGAGTATGTTCCATAACTCAACAAGTGAAATTGATTTGAGTTGTGATGATTTCGTTTTTCGATTTTCGCCTATGGCTTGATGATTTCGTTTTTTCGATTTTCACTTATGGCTTGATGATTTCATTTTTCGATTTTCGCCTATGGTTTGATGATTTCGTTTTTCGGTTTTCGCCTATGGTTTGATGATTTCGATTTTCGATTTTCGCCTATGGCTTAATGATTTCGGTTTTCTATTTTCGACTATGGTCACGTTGGCACGCTTTGAGTTTCTTCGGTATTTTACATTTGGTATTTTACTTTGGTGTCATTTGGACCATGGTCGTATTCTTCTACTCTCGTGCTTTTATTTTTTAGCCATTGGTTTTGTCGTCGATCTCCTCCGCTCTTTTTGCTAATGCCAAAGGGGGAGAGATATAATAATGACGATGTGCTAATGAATAATTCAAAGCAATTTACCATGAATCTAATTTGTTGTGTTAGATTCAGGGGGAGTGAAGATATAATATGGATTTAGATCCTATATATCAATAATTGGTTTATATTTCATATCTTCCTCGTCTGCTTGATGCGTATGATTAATATTTAATACGAGACTAACGTGTCATCAATGCAGGGAGAGTAAGTAAATTTCTCTTGAATCATTATTATCGATTATTATTTATGTTAGTTTGTCATCACCAAAAAGTGGGAGAATGTTGAGTATTGATTCCCCGGATTTGGTTTTGGATGATGAGCAAATATAAATATCGTATACTAACTGTTTGTGAGCGCAGTTATGGAGATCGTCGCCAAAAGAATACGTACATCAAAAGCGACGTCTCAAGACTTCTCAATACGCGTGATCATGTGCCTGAAGCTTCGTTGAAGCTCAAGGAGCAATATTGAAGCTTCGAAGACGGTTCGTCATGTATTATTTATTGTCTTCTAGCTTCATAGATTAGAATGTTAAGCCTTGAGTAGGACTTACATTATTGTCTTCATTCCGCTCGTATCTTAGAGCTAGGATTATCATAGAAGCCATTAGAAACTTTCCCGAAGCCTATCGCTTCTTCCCTCGGCTTCTAGTACATGTTAGTTGGATCAAGTAGAAGAACCAACCGACTAGATGACGATCTAGTCGGTCGGCAATTCCTCTTGAACCGACTAGAATGCCTTGCTCATTTCAGCTCATTCCCTGTTGATCAATTAGTCGGTCAAAGAAGAGTCACCGACCGACTAGATAACGATCTAGTCGGTTAGGAAACCTTCTTAGACCGACTAGTTATCATTGCCTGATTTCAGCCTGAGCTACTGTTTACAGTTAGTCGGTCAAAGCACAACGACCGACTGACTAGTTGAGAAACTAGTCGGTTGGAAGTTGTTCTTAAACCGACTAGCTGTCTTTGTTTCCAGCCGATTGTTTTCTCTCTTAGTCGGTCAAAGAACACTCACTGACCGACTAGATGATGATCTAGTCGGTTGGCAAGTCTTCTTAGACCGACTAGTTCATATTGCCTGGAACTTCATCTTTTGGCTGTCGAGCTGTTAGTCGGTTCATGTTGAATCACCGACCGACTAGTTGATGACCTAGTCGGTCAGTGATCCTTCTTAGACCGACTAGTCTGCTTCAGAATAGAGCCGTTGGAGCTTTAATTGAAACGTTTTCTTTTCTCTCTCTCTTTCCTCTATCCTATATATACTTGGAGGGTTCTTTCCTAGTATTCAAGGCTGCCATTTTAGAGGTTTAGAGATATCAAAGAGAAGCTATTCAACTCCATTCTAAAGCTTTCTCTTCCTCACAAGAATCTCTCCCTCAACTCTTTGAGCCATATTCCTCAAGAGAGATTCTCTACATTGTGAGCCTTCCAAGCCAAGAGCTTGATCCAAAGTCACCATCCTCCATCCTAGCCTTCGATCGCTGATCTTATTAGTGAAGCTTCGGTTTGGTGACATTCTCTCCTCAAAATCCTTCTTGCCCTAATTTGGTAAGTTATACTCAAGGCATAGGATTTTGTGGTAAGTGTTTCATATTTCATTTCAATTGATATTGCAAATTTTGTCTCTCGGTTGTGAGAGTGTGTGTGATCCCGGGTTGTGGGAGTCACATTTATATTGTGTATGATTTGGTCTTGGGAAGGTTTTTCACAAGAATTTCATAGTGCAAAATCTTGAGTTAGGGTTTCTAACTCAAGTATCCGGAGGGGATCCGGGTGGTTGGGACGTAGGATCGCCGGGAACAAGTCGGGGAGACTTGGGTGGATCCGAACCCGTTACATGTTTTGTTTGCGTTTGTTAATTCTTGTTGATTGTTGTTTATTCCGCATTGTCGTTTGTTTCTTGCACAATAATTAGGAATAACTATCTTGATTATTTTAAAGTACTATTCACCCCCCCTCTAGTACATGTGCAGTAGCTTCACATGGCACTACAATTGGTATCAGAGCCAAGGTCAAAGCTATGACGAACGACTACAACGTCTTCAAGGATCGTCAAGGATCTTCTTCAGTTATGGAAGGACAATCCTCAGTCAGGCCTCCTCACTTCAACGGTACCAACTATGGGTATTGGAAATGCCGGATGGAAACCTTCCTCCGGAGTGCTTCACTTTGGAGAGCCACGATGACGGAGTATGTCGAGCCCGCCCGAACAAGATTTCGCAAAGTGGACTACCGCGGAGGTCACCGCGGAGGTAAGCAATGCCAAGGCGATGAATGCCTTGCAATGTGCGTTGGAGCCCGAAGACTTCAACAAGATATGCACATGTAAGAGTGCATATCAAGTATGGAACCAACTCCTCATCTTGCACGAAGGAACGAGTACGGTAAAAGATTCTAAACTCGTTGTCGCTAACAAAGAATTTGAGTTGTTTCACATGGAACATGGTGAAACCATGAAGGACTACTATGCTCGTTTCGTGTACATATCCAACGAATTGGAAGCACTTGGGAAGATCTACACCCAAAAGGAGAAAGTCGCGAAAATTATTGACGGACTTCCTTCTTGTTGGGAAAAGCGTACATTCGCCATCAAGGAAGGTAACAATATGAATAAGTAGTTGTACAATTAATGGGTACCTTGTTGTCTTACGAGGTACGCAAGGAAAGTAAGATCAAGATGAAGGAGAAGATGAAGGCGTACTTGAAGCAAGACGAGCCAAAGAAAAAGGTGATTGCATACAAGGCCGCTCCATCTACCGATGAAGAAGAATCGGAAGAAGAGTTGGACATGGAAGCTTTGGCCGATTTGGCAAAGAAGTTCGACCGATGCTTCCGGAAAGGTAAGTTTAAGAATCTATCTAAGTTTGTTTCTACTAATGCTTCTACTCCCGTGTGTTATAAATGCAACAAGCCAGGACACATCAAACCGGATTGTCCTCTCAACAAACACAAGGAGAAGTGGAAGGCATCCAAATACGACAAGTCGAGAAAGCACAAGAAAGGACTTGTCGGCACTTTCACCGACTCCGACGAGGACTTCTCAAGTGGAGAGTCGGATGATGAGAAGGTCGAGAAAGCACACATGTGCTTCATGGGAAGAGAAGAACGTGTTCAAGAGACTTCCTCCTATGAAAGCGAGAATGAAGGCGAAGAGGTAACCATGGATGAACTTAAATTAGCCAACGAACAACTTTGGTATAAGTTCTCTAAATTGGCTAGTAGATTTATTAAGACTAAAAATGAGTTAGATAGTCTTAAAACCTCGCCTAAGCCTTTCATCGTCAACGACACCGCTGTTGAAGATTTGAGAAATGAGACTGTAAATCTCAAATCTCAACTTGAGCATGTTCATATCGAGGATTCGGATGAACATGTGATAGCGGATTTGACGTCTCAAAACTCAACTTTGAGTATTGAGAATAAAAATCTCAAATCACGTGTTTGCGCACTCACATCGCAAGTATCCACCTTGGATGCTTCGATGCATTCTCTCACCGAGAAGTATGAGTGCACATTAGGCCGAATTCATGAATTCAATAAAGGTAATGACCATTTGGATAATATCCTAAATGACTTACTTCCGGCCAATCATCACATTGGCTTGGGGTATAAGATGGGAGAGTCATCCAAATCATCCGCCACCTTTATTAGGCTAACGTCCGATGCTTCTACTAGTGGGAGTAAACACTCCATGGGTAGTTCTTCTACCAATGGTGCTTCCGCTAGGTACACACCCCCATTTGGAAAGAAACCCACTTTGGGTGGACCTCCAAAGAGGGGGTCATGCTTTCATGTATACCATGCCACGTAGGAACACACATCCTACTCCACATGTTAGCACGTATGATGATTTTTATGCTCCGCATCCACGAGCACGTGCACACCATGTGAGACACACTCATGCACGTGTTCCACCACATTCATATGCTCATCCTCATTATCATATGAATAATTATCATCGTGCACCATTGCATCATATGCCATATGCTTATCCACGACATGCATCACGTAGAAATCAACAACACATGCATGTTCCCAATAGGATTAGGACTCCCAAGACATACACCATTTGGGGTCCGAAGAACACAAGCATGCATGCTAAGGATATGTATGTGAAATCGTATATTATCGATATTATTTTAAATGATGATTATGTTGGGAAATCACGGTCCTCATGGACTTGGTTTCCGAAGGGTTAGTTTCCTTTGACCCTTCATTGCTTGGTACCATAAGTTTAATTTCATTTTATGGGTACCAACGCAATTGTGGTAAGAATTGGTTTATTTTTTATTTGCATATTGATCGTGGATGAGCATGTTAATTTGAAACCTAAATTCATATTTAATTTGAATTTAGTTAGGATATGGGCTACATTTAATTTGAATTTAGTTCGCTAAATTTATTGCCTAACCCATAGGATCCAAAAAGATTTTTGGATACCAAAATGATATGTTCTCTAGGTTCAATCCACCATGGGATACCAACCCTACCAACTTATTGATTTGCAAAGTTTTTCATTCAAATGGAGTTGATGGTGCTTAAGTGATGCACCAAAGTAGGGGGATCTTAATGTTGTAAGTATATTCTTACATTTGATAAACATTTGGTATCCATGTGTGTTGATTGCATGCAATGTTAGAATATCTACATTGGTATCATTTTGTTTAAATTAGTATGCTAGAATTGTGTATGCCATAGTTTTATGATATTCTATCTATATTTGGCATAACATTTTTGCATATCACTTTTGGTATCAATTTGCTACATTTGGTTTTCACATTAGATTTTTGTCTCTGATGGTGATTTCGTCGCTCGACGATTAACTTGGTTAAATAGAAATTCTTTCTATGAAAACATAAAGTTGTTTTCCATGCACTATTTAATTAAGAATGTTGATATTGGAGAGTATGTTCCATAACTCAACAAGTGAAATTGATTTGAGTTGTGATGATTTCGTTTTTCGATTTTCGCCTATGGCTTGATGATTTCGTTTTTCGATTTTCACTTATGGCTTGATGATTTCATTTTTCGATTTTCGCCTATGGTTTGATGATTTCGTTTTTCGGTTTTCGCCTATGGTTTGATGATTTCGATTTTCGATTTTCGCCTATGGCTTAATGATTTCGGTTTTCTATTTTCGACTATGGTCACGTTGGCACGCTTTGAGTTTCTTCGGTATTTTACATTTGGTATTTTACTTTGGTGTCATTTGGACCATGGTCGTATTCTTCTACTCTCGTGCTTTTATTTTTTAGCCATTGGTTTTGTCGTCGATCTCCTCCGCTCTTTTTGCTAATGCCAAAGGGGGAGAGATATAATAATGACGATGTGCTAATGAATAATTCAAAGCAATTTACCATGAATCTAATTTGTTGTGTTAGATTCAGGGGGAGAGTGAAGATATAATATGGATTTAGATCCTATATATCAATAATTGGTTTATATTTCATATCTTCCTCGTCTGCTTGATGCGTATGATTAATATTTAATACGAGACTAACGTGTCATCAATGCAGGGAGAGTAAGTAAATTTCTCTTGAATCATTATTATCGATTATTATTTATGTTAGTTTGTCATCACCAAAAAGTGGGAGAATGTTGAGTATTGATTCCCCGGATTTGGTTTTGGATGATGAGCAAATATAAATATCGTATACTAACTGTTTGTGAGCGCAGTTATGGAGATCGTCGCCAAAAGAATACGTACATCAAAAGCGACGTCTCAAGACTTCTCAATACGCGTGATCATGTGCCTGAAGCTTCGTTGAAGCTCAAGGAGCAATATTGAAGCTTCGAAGACGGTTCGTCATGTATTATTTATTGTCTTCTAGCTTCATAGATTAGAATGTTAAGCCTTGAGTAGGACTTACATTATTGTCTTCATTCCGCTCGTATCTTAGAGCTAGGATTATCATAGAAGCCATTAGAAACTTTCCCGAAGCCTATCGCTTCTTCCCTCGGCTTCTAGTACATGTTAGTTGGATCAAGTAGAAGAACCAACCGACTAGATGACGATCTAGTCGGTCGGCAATTCCTCTTGAACCGACTAGAATGCCTTGCTCATTTCAGCTCATTCCCTGTTGATCAATTAGTCGGTCAAAGAAGAGTCACCGACCGACTAGATAACGATCTAGTCGGTTAGGAAACCTTCTTAGACCGACTAGTTATCATTGCCTGATTTCAGCCTGAGCTACTGTTTACAGTTAGTCGGTCAAAGCACAACGACCGACTGACTAGTTGAGAAACTAGTCGGTTGGAAGTTGTTCTTAAACCGACTAGCTGTCTTTGTTTCCAGCCGATTGTTTTCTCTCTTAGTCGGTCAAAGAACACTCACTGACCGACTAGATGATGATCTAGTCGGTTGGCAAGTCTTCTTAGACCGACTAGTTCATATTGCCTGGAACTTCATCTTTTGGCTGTCGAGCTGTTAGTCGGTTCATGTTGAATCACCGACCGACTAGTTGATGACCTAGTCGGTCAGTGATCCTTCTTAGACCGACTAGTCTGCTTCAGAATAGAGCCGTTGGAGCTTTAATTGAAACGTTTTCTCTCTCTCTCTCTCTCTTTCCTCTATCCTATATATACTTGGAGGGGTTCTTTCCTAGTATTCAAGGCTGCCATTTTAGAGGTTTAGAGATATCAAAGAGAAGCTATTCAACTCCATTCTAAAGCTTTCTCTTCCTCACAAGAATCTCTCCCTCAACTCTTTGAGTCATATTCCTCAAGAGAGATTCTCTAGATTGTGAGCCTTCCAAGCCAAGAGCTTGATCCAAAGTCACCATCCTCCATCCTAGCCTTCGATCGCTGATCTTATTAGTGAAGCTTCGGTTTGGTGACATTCTCTCCTCAAAATCCTTCTTGCCCTAATTTGGTAAGGTATACTCAATGCATAGGATTTTGTGGTAAGTGTTTCATATTTCATTTCAATTGATATTGCAAATTGTGTCTCTCGGTTGTGAGAGTGTATGTGATCCCGGGTTGTGGGAGTCACATTTATATTGTGTATGATTTGGTCTTGTGAAGGTTTTTCACAAGAATTTCATAGTGCAAAATCTTGAGTTAGGGTTTCTAACTCAAGTATCCGGAGGGGATCCGGGTGGTTGGGACGTAGGATCGCCGAGAACAAGTTGGGGAAACTTGGGTGGATCCGAACCCGTTACATGTTTTGTTTGCGTTTGTTAATTCACCCCCCCTCTAGTACATGTGCAGTAGCTTCACAGGGCACTACACACAGTTCTATGTATTCCATTCATCCCGGCGGGACCAAGATGTACACAGACCTAAGACAGCATTACTGGTGGGCATAGGATGAAGAGAAACGTCGCTCGGAGTGCAAGTGTGCCAACAGGTGAAGACTGAACATCACTCCACTATCGGACAACCATTGCCCATTCTAGAATTGTAATGGCATGACATCACGATGGACTTCGTGACTAGATTACCTCAGAGGAAGCATAATAACGTCATTTAGGTAATCGTTGACCGGTTGACCAAGTCGGCTCATTTCATACCATTCAGGGTGGACCAATCGATAAAGATACTTGCCAATAAGTATATGGAGGAAGTTGTGAGACTACACAGGGTTCATGTCAGCATTGTTTCAGACAAGGATACTCGATTTACGTCTCACTTCTGGAGGAGTTTGCAGGAGCACTTAGGCATCAACTGAGTTTCAGTACCGTGTATCATCCACAAACAGACGGGCAGTCGGAGAGCACGATACAGATCTTGAAGGATATGTTGCATGCATGTATGTTAGACTTCAAGGGGTCGTGGGAAGATCACCTACACTTTGTTGAGTTTGCATACAACAGCTATTAGTCTAGCATTTGGATGTCACAGTTTGCAGCACTGTGCTGGAGAAAGTTTCGATCATCGTTGAGCTGGGACGATGTCGGTGATCAAGAGCTGATTGGGCCCGAGTTAATCGTGGAAGCGGTTGATAAGGTACAGACCATCAGGGAGAAGTTATAGTTGGCGCAGGACAGATACAAGCATTCGGCAGATTCGAAGCGGCGACATCTAAAGTTTCAGCCGGGCAATCATGTATGCTTGAAGATCTCTTCCGACAAAGGATTGATTCGGTTTGGTCGAAAAGGAAAACTCAGCCCACTGTATATTGGACCTTTCGATATGCTTAAGTGAGTGAGAGAAGTGGCGTTCATGCTTGCAATGTCTCCGTCTTTAAAAAGGGAGGCATAATGTATTCCATGTATCCCAACTGCGGAAGTACGTAGGAGACTCGATACACATGGTTGACCATTCGAAGATTACTGTGCCACCAGGCTTAACTTATGAGCAACAACTCGTGAGGATCATCGACCGACAGCAGAAGGTCCTCAGGAACATGACTGTCAATCTAGTAAAGGTGATGTATCATCGGGACTCGCCTGGAGGGTCTACTTGGGAGAGAGGATGAGATGAGAGAGCATTATCCATATTTATATGAATAATTTTAGTTCTTTTAAATTCCGAGGACTAAATTTTCTGTAATGTGGGTAGAATGTAGTGGACCGTTCCTTGCATCATTTTTATTTCTTTTTTTTTTCTTTTTTCTCTTCTTTTCCTTGGTCGACTCATCAGACTAAGCCCAGCAAAAAAAAGAAAGCCCAGAAACCCCCCCCCCCCCCCTCATTTAATATCTTCCACCTCAGCAAAACTCTAAGCCCAAGGACCCTCAACACAAGCCGCGACCCTCTTACCTTCTCTCTTGGGTGACGCCGTTCAAAAAAACCCGAAAATAAAATCGTCGCCTCAAGAATCCCATTGGTCACGCGCACGGTCCGATATGATCTCCTCCCACGATTTCCTGCAACGACTATCACATCTCTTCCTCAAGCAACCACCCACAACTGGTGGAGAGCTTGAGCAAGGAGATACATGGATTTGGTCAACTTCGGTTAACAGTATATTCTTTCTAACTCAAGAATTATTTTTCGATTATATTTTTAGAATTTCTTTTAGAAATCATTCTGCTGCTTTGGTGCGGATTCAAGCTATGATGTGGATTGTGTTGTGGGAAATGATGATTTGGGAAAATTGTTAAGTGGATTGATTTCCTTGATTGTTGCTGTGGGTGTTTGGCTCCCTTGCTTACGATGGTGGGGTCTCGACTTGCTGTGTTGGTTTGTTTTAGGGTTTCGATTCTTTTATTTGCTTGATGTGGGGTCTCTGCTTGTTGACCTGGGTTGTTTAGGGTTTTGGCTCTCTCCATTTTGCTTGTTGTATTATCTCGGCTCACTGTTGGGATGTTTTAGGGTCTCGGGTTACTGTGATATCCTTTCTTGCTAGCTGTGAGGTTTCGATTTGCTGTGTGGGTTGTTTTGGGGTTTCAGTCCTTTTCCTAGACTGGATGTGGGGTTACGGTTGGCTTCCTTACTTGATGTGAGGTCCCGGTCCACTGTTCTGAGATGTGTTGGTCTACTAATGCTTGTTGTTTTAGGTTCATATTTCTTGTTTGGCTTGTATGGGCTGTCGGGCTCCATGTATCCTGTTATTTTCAGGTTATTGTTCCTAATTCCATGTTGTTTAAGACCGCGTTCCTGTTGACCCTACCGTGTGCTCGGGTTTGCCCCCCCGATCATGAAGAAACTCCCAATCTGATCTCCTAGACCTTTTACTTTTCATGTCCACATTTTTCAGAAAATTTAAAATCTAGTTTTAATTGCAGAAATTCAAATTTCAGTTTTGATTCTAAAACTCAGTTTTAAATTCAAAGAAAAGTCATGTTTTAATTTAAGAAATTCAATTTTAAATTTGAAATTTCAAAATTCAGTTTTTATTTAGAAGTCAGTTTTATTTAGTTCTCTTGATTTCGCAAGCTTATGCGTGGGAATAGAGGTAACCTCAGGTTTATTTTGATGAAAACTTTGGCATAGTAGACTTTTGGACGAGTAAGCGTTGATTTCCATAGAATCGTGAAATTATCTTTCAGACTGTAAGGAAATAGAATTGTATTTATATCCTTAAATTACGCAATTTAGGGAAAATACATGAAAATTATCGTAGCTTTTGATACTGGATTTGACGCATGATACAAGTATTCCTATTGAAAACATGAACTAGGACTGAGACATGTTATCAAACCACTATCAAACCCCCTAAACTATGTAATTTAAAATTATAAGTGACATAGATACTTCCAAGAACCATGACATCACCTGACATTGATATAGATGACACGCCAACCTAGGAGACAAATAGATTGTTGGAAAACATTAAATTTCATGGGCATCACTCTTGACACACCTACACTGATAACTTAAACAACTTCACACATGACTCACTAGGGTTTTGGGAAACTTATAATTGAGAGAGTGCAGAAGCGATTGGAGCCATACTTTCGGTCTGCATTTGGGAAGATTTCCGTTTCTGGATCCTGAGTCCATGTTACAATTGACCTTTAGACTCGGCCCAGGATAGCTCCACATGGTCCAAGGTGGTCTCCGGTTGTATATCATATTCTCGATTATAAGTCACGGCTTAGAAATGGTTAAAATTAACATAACTGCCTTCTAGAAATTTGGTAACATTGGAACATTCATAACATATTACATTACTTTCCAGCAGTATATCATTTCTTCTGCCTCTTGCATCATCTAATTATCATAGCTTGTTATATTTCTGCACTTTAACTACCTTACATGTCTCCTATTATATCTCTTTTGTTTGTATCATTATTGTTGCTTGGTTTAGGTATAATCCACTCCACTGAATACTGGTACAATTCTTTTTGTCTCGGCTAGATGATGCTGATGCGGTTGTATACCGCCGAAGACGGCGCACGGCGACACAGGACGTGGAAGCTTCATAGTCTATTTTCTGCTTTATGCATTACCCTTTATTTTCCTTAAGTTGTGGTGTGTTTAGTAATTTGGGAGGAGAGTACTTAAGGGGATTAGCCCTAATTACGTGGATGATCGAAATATTGAGACAATTCGTTATTTGACGGCTAGAGTTTGGGGGATTAGGCGTGATCTATTATTCCAAGCTAGGGATAAGATCTACTCCAGTTTAGATCAATTGTCTCTTATTTATCAAAATTCCTTCTTCCACTTTAAATTTCTTTTCGTTCTTCCACTAAAAATCTGAGCTTTTTGATATGATTAACCCAAATCGTATCAATTTGGTATTGATAAAAGCATCAAGATCCAATGGCGGGAACTAGGACAAAGACGGTAGCAAAACTTGTCGAGGAGAAATTCGACGGCAAACTTGAAGAAGTGAACAAGAGGATCGATTGGCTTCAAGGCGAGATCCGTGGCATCCATCAAGAGATGAAGGGGGTCGCTAAATCCTCCGACATCCAAGACCTACTTTTGATCCTTCGCCAACAAAACAAATCATCCGAATCTGAAGCTAGGGCATCGACATCGGCAAATCTGAATTTTTCGTCGGATCTAGGGCATCATGAAGAGGATCCGGCGAACGAAGGGCCAGAACCGCGAGTCGTGCGCTTCCAAGGAACTCGAGGTGATCAAAGGAGAGCGGCGGAGACCCCTATTTGGGGGGCGGCAGCCTCCTGGTCAGATCGCCAGGGGCCGCGTGCCCCTCAAATAGGCCAGGCGGAGCTGCTGGCCCAGATCTGGGCCGCGCAAACCCGCGCGGCCCTGTTTGGGGCCGCGCCAACCCCCGCTGGGGTCCGGCGGGCCGCCAGACCCCAGGCGAGGGCCGGCGAGGCCCAGGAGAGGGCAACGGGGCCCTGGCAATCCGCCAAGGGCCCCGCGCAGCCAGAACAGCCCTCGGGGGCTTGGTGAATGGCCGACAGGCCTCCGTGGGGTTTCCCTTGGGCATGGAAGGGGCGTTGGAGACCTTGAGGTGCGCTAAGGAGAATGTCGGAGACTTCAGGAGACACGCTACGCCGACGACCCTCAAGCGGAGGAGGCATGGGTTGATGGAGATGCATGGGATGTCGAGGAGTAGAGGACTGCTGAGAGGGCCCGGGAGGAGATTTGGGGAGCGTATGGGCAGCCAGATCGGCCCAGATGGAGGTTGGAGGAGCCTGCTCGCTCGAGATACTAGGAGGGACAACGGGGAGGAGGCCCATGTGGCGATGGCGGACCAGATAGCCGGTTGAGGAAGCTGACCATGCCTTGTTTGAAGGAAAGGATCCAGATGCTTGGATCTACAAGGCGGAAAGGTACTTCGATTGTTGGGGATGTCTGAGGCGGAGAGAATGCAGATGGTGGCGATGTGCTTTGAGGGGGAAGCCTTGGGGTGGTTCCGCTGGAGACAACGGCAGAGGCCTATCCGCACTTGGATAGAGTTGACGAAGTGCCTTATGGAGAGGTTCCAGGAGACACGGACTGGTGGCCTATTTGAGCAGTTGTACACACTGCGACAGGAGGGGACGGTACGGGAGTATGTAGAGAGGTTTGAGCGGCTTGCGAGCCGAGTAGAGGGAGTATCCTTGGAGTCCCTAGATGGGAATTTCCTGAAGGGCCTCAAGCCACAGATCAGAGCTGAGCTACGTGTTCAAGAACCCAGAGGATTATCTGCATGATGAGGATAGCCAGGAAGGTGGAAGACAAGCTGACGGAGGATAGGAGGGCGAGGGGAGCTTGGGGAGGATCGACTGTGCGGAGTCCAGCAGTAGCAGCGACACCCAAGGCTCCTGCAGGCGCACTGACACCAGCGAGAGGGATTGGCCAGGAGAGACGTACGGGGAGTCAGACCCGTCGGATGACTGAGGCAGAGATGAGGGAGCACAGGACCAAGGGGCTGTGCTTCAAGTGCGACGAGCGCTTCACACCAGGACACAGGTGTACGGGGCAAACCATGCAGTTGGAGGTGGCTGCCGAGGAGGAGGAAGAGGGAGACCCTACAGTGGTGCTCGACGGGGAGGCGGAGTAGCATCCATACTTGGACGTCGTGGAGGTGTCACTTAGTTCCGTGGTGGGATTTACTCCCTATCACACCATGAAGCTGGGAGGCAGGTTGGCGGACCAGAAGGTGACGATACTGATAGGCAGTGGGACCACTCACAACTTCATCTCACGGAAGGTGGTGGAGCAGCTGGGGCTTGAGGTGAGTGAGACTGCCACCTTTGGGGTGATTCTGGGCACAGGCCAGAGGGAGGAGAGCAGAGGAGTCTGCAGAGCGGTGATTCTGTCAGTGCAGGGGGACTCAGATAGTGGCCGATTGTTACCCCCTGAAGTTGGGAAAGGTGGACTTGGTATTGGATGCAGCGGTTACAGACCTTAGGCGCCAAGTTCAACTGGAAGATGCTGAGGATGGAGTATCGGGAGAACGGGAGGACCATAGTTTTATTGGGGGGACCCCAGCCTGTGTTGTCGTGCGGTGTCCCTGAAGTCCTTGGCTGGGACAGTATCAGTTGAAGGGGAGGCATACTTTGTGAGTTGTCAGGAGCTATGGGCAGTAGCTGAGGAGCAGGTAATGCCTTCAGAGGTGGAGGAGTTATTGGGCAGTTATGGGCATGTGTTTCAGATGCCGCAGGGACTTCCGCCTCAGAGGGACCACGAGCACGCCAATGTGTTGCGTGAGGGAGCGACGCCAGTCAGCGTGAGGCCCTACAGGTACCCACATGTTCAGAAGGATGAGATTGAGCGGTTGGTCAGGGAGATGCTACATGCTGGAGTGATACAACCGAGTGTTAGTCCTTTCTCCAGTCTGGTGCTGCTAGTGAAGAAGGACGGTAGCTGGAGGTTCTGTGTGGACTACCGTGCCCTCAATAAGGAGATAGTGGCAGATCGTTTTCATATACCAGTGATAGATGAGCTGCTGGATGAGCTACATGGGGCGTCGATCTTTTCGAAGATTGACCTGAAGTCGGGGTATCATCAGATCCGGATGAAGGTAGAGGATGTGCAGAGACTGCCTTTAGGCTTTAGGACTCATGAGAGGCACTATGAGTTCCTCGGCATGCCCTTTGGGCTGACGAATGCGTCCGCTACCTTTCAGGCGTTGATGAACAAGATATTTCAGTCATACTTACGGCAGTTTGTCTTAGTGTTCTTCAACGACATACTGGTGTACAGCCGCACGATGGAGGAGCACGTGCGAGATCCAGGAGTTGCAGGCTCACCAGCTTTATGCCAACCGGAAGAAGTACACGTTCACCCAGGAGAAGGTGGAGTACTTGGGGCACGTAGTTTCGACAGAAGGGGGTAGCGGCCGATAGAGCCAAGATTGAGGCCATGTTAGATTGGCCGCAGCCGACTACGTTGAGGGTGTTGCGAGGATTTTTGGGCTTGACGGGATACTACCGCAAGTTCGTGCAGGGTTACAATACCATTGCATGGCCTCTGACAGAGCAACTGAAGAAGGATGGGTTCCAGTGGAACGATGAGGCGACTGCAGCATTTGAGGCTTTGAAGAGGGCAATGACGACAGTTCCGGTCCTGGCTCTTCCCGACTTTAGCAGATCGTTTGTGGTAGAGACCGATGCCTCGGGACACGGGCTAAGAGCAGTGATGATGCAGGACCAGCAACCAGTTGCTTACTTTAGCCCGGTTTTGTCAACACGGGCGAGGCAGAAGTACGTGTATGAGAGGGAGCTGATGGCGATTGCCTTGTCCATTCAGAAATGGCGTCCCTACCTGTTGGGACGGCCATTTATTGTGTGCACGGATCAGAGGTCCCTGAAGTATTTGCTGGAGCAGAAATTGGTGGCGGCGGACTACCAGAAGTGGCTATCTAAACTTGTTGACTACAAGTTTGAGATACACTATCGGCCGAGATTGGAGAATAATTCGGCGGATGCGCTATCACGGAGAGAGGATGTTACTTCCTTGGCAGCTTTGTCAGTACCACTGTTAGCAGAGTGGGAGCCCTTATGGAGGGAGGTGGAGGCCGACGAGGAGTTATCTAGGATCCGAGAGGATCTGGATTGGGGGGTGGCTGAGCACCCAGGCTATTCTTTAAAGGGACGGCAGCTGCTGTATCGGGGGAGGTTAGTCATACCGCGGGCTTCAGTACATATCCCGTTGATCGTTCAGGAGTTCCATGGGAGTGCGGTGGACGGCCATTCCGGCGTCCAGCAGACATATATGAGGATGGCTAGAGAGCTGTATTGGCGGGGATGAAGAAGGACATTGCGGAGATGGTAGCCAGCTGTGACGTCTGCCAGCGTCACAAATACCTGGCCATGGCGCCAGCAGGGCTGTTGCAGCCCTTAGCTCTTCCTAAGCAGGTCTGGAAGGGGATCAGCATGGACTTTATTGATGGGTTGCCCAAGTAGGAGGGATATACGATGATCTTGGTGGTGGTCGACCGGCTGAGCAAGTATGGACACTTCATTGGGCTGCGACATCTGTACACGACGGTGACAGTTGCAACAGCATTTATGCGGGAGGTAGTTCGTCTACACGGATTTCCCACTTCTATAGTGTCGAATAGGGACACTGTCTTCATGAACCAGTTCTGAAGGGAGTTGTTCAGGGTACAGGGGACCGTTCTGCGAAGGAGCACTGCTTACCACCCCCAGACCGATGGACAGACAGAGGTCGTCAACAGGAGCGTGGAGACATACCTTCGCTGTTTTGTGTCAGACTGCCCGAGGAGTTGGCATCGGTGGTTGGCGTGGGTGGAGTATTGGTACAATACTTCCTTCCACTCCGCAGCTCAGACGACATCGTTCCGGGTTTTGTACGGGAGTGATCCCCAGTGTTGATCCACTACCGTGGTGGAACGACACTGGTGTCCCAGTTGGATTAGTACCTCGAGGAGCGTGAGTGGATTTTGGAGGAGCTGAAGAAACATCTTACGAGGGCACAGCAGCTGATGAAAGCCAAGGTGGATGGGCATCGTAGAGAGGTGGACTATGCAGTAGGAGATCAAGTTTATCTGAATCTGAGGCCGTACCGACAGAGATCGCTAGTACGGCGCCGGAATGAGAAGCTGGTCGCTCTCTTTTACGGCCCCCAGTGGCATACAGGTTGGCCTTGCCTCTAGGATCTGCATTACATCCGGTGTTCCATGTCTCTTAGTTACGGCAGGTGATTGGAGCGCATACACCGGTGGCCACTCTGCCACCGACATTGACAGCTAATTCAGATGTGCTTATGGAGCCCCAGGACATTCTACAGGTGCGACGCATTGAGGATGGGGACCGGGAGGTGTTGGTACGATGGTTGGGGTTATCAGATCACGAGGCTACTTGGGAGCTGGAGGATACCATCAGTGCGCATTTTTCAGACTTCAACCTTGAGGACAAGGTTCGATTTTTGGGGGAAGTAATGATGCGGTTGTATACCGCCGAAGACGGCACGCGGCGACACAGGACGGGGAAGCTTCATAGTCTATTTTCTGCTTTATGCATTACCCTTTATTTTCCTTAAGTTGTGGTGTGTTTAGTAATTTGGGAGGAGAGTACTTAAGGGGATTAGCCCTAATTATGTGGGTGATCGAAATATTGAGACAATTCGTTATTTGACGGCTAGTGTTTGGAGGATTAGGCTTGATTCATTATTCCAAACTAGGGAGAAGATCTACTCCAGTTTAGATCAATTGTCTCTTATTTATCAAAATTCCTTCTTCCACTTTAAATTTCTTTTCGTTCTTCCAAAAAATCTGAGCTTTTTGATACGATTAACCCAAATCGTATCAGATGCACAGGAGTACGTCGAGGCACATGTGTACGAGGAGTCAGAGTTTTCGGTCTATGAAGCTGAGTTTTGAGAGCTGGCTTAGAGAGAGTAATACTTGTAGTTCCTTTTCATGTATTTTCGTTCTAGTTTAGAGTGATTGTACTATTGTTTCCTATACTTTAACTTTGTAAACCTCGTTATGAAGGTAATGAAATAAAATGAGTATCTTCATTTCAGTTATTTCATATTACTCTACATTGTCTTCACTGATATCTACTGGACTGCATTTACTCAAACAAATTTGATGGCACCCAAATATTGGGCGTGGTTCACCATTGACTGGCATCAATCTGAGATGACTCGGAACAGCTTGATTTAAACCAAGTTGTTCAACCCTGACTTCAGCTTTCTAAAGTAAAATGTCTTGTCCATTTGCTACCTATTTTATCAACAGAAGTATTCAGATGCAGCAATGCACATAGTTATGTGGATATGAACTGCATATTAAAATGAAATTACGATATCATTTACAAACCTATTTCATGTCGAAAAAATCAAGGCAGTTAATCAGAATGTACAAAACATGAAGAAATAATTAATTCGTACATGTTGAAATGAATGAGACGAAGAAATACTTGGGCTTTTACGTTTGCAGTAATTTTCTCAACCACCTCAAGTGCCATAATCGAATTAGCTCTATCCAGTTGTTCACGACGTTCATGCTTCTTATAATTGGAATTTTCATTGGCATCCATATCCATAACTTTATATACTTCATTTGCACTTTTGTTACCTTTTCTGTCTACAGACAAAAACTGTAAACCCCAATCTTCTAGTGTCGCATCTAGTAAACTCAATATGACACTTAGGACAAAGAAAACCACAACATGCCCCAAGTCTAGTTTATGACTTCCAAATGTATGTGAAAGCTTTAAAGAATCCTCAACCATTTTTGTCATCCTGCAAAAGAAAATTAAAAGGAACATCAGTGAATATAGTGAAGCTGAAACATGTATCAGCTACTAACCCATTTGCCAACATAAATGAGAGAATAAACACTTCAACATCAAATTTCACTTTAAATAGTACTAAAATGCAACAGTCAAAGGCCAAAAATTAAAAAACATTACAAGAGAAGAAAAGCATAACAAAAGTAGTCGCAAAATACGTCCGTGTTCACTTATTGATGAATTGGGTTTTATTATAACTAGGGTGTTAACGTGTCAGATTCAGGTCGGTTCCTAATGGGGGGTGTGCATGTTTGTTGGGTTTTGAGTTAGAACACTCAAAATAAAATTTAAAAAATAAGAAAAGTTTACCAAAAATTCTAAAAAAATATTTGGAATAATTTTGATAAATAAAAACATTTTATTTTATGATAAAAGAAAAACATTTTATTTTATTATAAAAGTATGGTAATAAGTTAGGACCATTATACTTAGAATGCAAAACACACATATAATATGCATGATACTCAAGGAATGCAATAAGTTAATAATCAATGCCTAACTCTAAGGAAACCAGGACCTCGAAATGAAGTGACTTTGTTTGCAGCTTATTCATAACCAACCCATCCTTTTGTTCCCATCTGCACTTTTGGATCGCTATGGAACAATACAATTTTCGGCTATAGATCAATACATTTTATTCCCGCAAGGATGAATATGTATGTATTGGATCTCTATGAAACATCTATGTCATATAACCTACCTAATAGGATATGTCTAGCATCCATTGGTAATATGTTACAAAATATGCAGTCCTGATAGCTCAAGAACTAGATAATCACTAAACAATAGTAGGTAACAGCATGTAATTATCAATCCACAAAACATTATGAGACTATATGAGGTTCAGCTATAAGTCTTATCTAAAGTTGATTAATCAGTACAACTATTTTCATTAATCATCACTCTATAAAATGTATTTCCAAGCTTGATGTATGTATAAAAAACATTCAGCATTCGCTAAGGTTGATGTAGTTAGGTGGTAGCTAGACACCTAACTACCTGCAATCGGACACTAGACTACTCTAAAGTCATCATATGCATCACTAATGTCTATAGGTGAAATATACTCGTCTTCAATTATCCTAACATTATCAAGATTCTCTAATGTGTAACTCATATTGAAACACTGACTCGCAAAATGACTGCATTCATGACTCTTGACACATTGAACCCTTTTAGTTTTTATTGTAAGAACTCCACAATCTTAGCCTTCCCAACTATATCCTTAGTGGAAACAATTTTGAATTTAGTTGTGTTCTTGAATGACCTCTTAGGTTGCTCCCTGGTTTCAGGGGTAGGCTTTCTATCTACGTGACAGTTCAAACAAAGTATCTAACTCTTCTGCTAAATTGAAAGCATCATCAATAGAATTTATCATGCGCAATCATCTTATTTTGACGTTCTAACCATAATACGAAGCAAAATTTAGACAAGATCAATTGAGAGTCCTCTAGAAGGCCACATCTTATGAGTAGGTTGTTAAATTTATAATATATTTTTTCACGAACTTGACATAAATTAATGAACTGGTCTAATAAACAAGTTTTATTAAGGAAAAATGTATTTTTCATTAAATTTTGCGTTTATATCACCCCGTAGTTTCAAAGGTTACTGGCTTAATCTCTAAAACTATTTTTTCTATAGAAATCCAATCGATTTTGGTTGAGAAATGTAAATTCATCTTAGCAAAACAGCTGTTACATATTTCAGATATATCCTCGTATCAATTAAAGAAGTGATTCATCTTTATTAGCCTATCAAAAGTACCTAGTGTTGTGTGAGCTATCAAAAGTAAAAGCATCTATCTTGGTCATATATGAAAGATCATTTGGCCATACATATAATTGATATTATTGGTGTCATCAGCATAATTATCAAAACTCATATAGCCTTATCCTCTCCTCTATGACATCTACCATGATTTGTTGTAAACATATCATCTACGTTCGTATCGTCATCATTGGGATTCTCTTTTTGTTTTCATGTTTTTATGTCGCAAGACATGTAGTGATGTCCCGAAGGGTCTAGGTCTATTGCTTAATAATTCAGATTGTTGGTTGATGGGATGGCTCGAGAATTCTATTCATATAACTTGAGAAGTATTCATAGGTTGCCTCACTATCAACTTGGATTATTTCCATCAGTCTTGTTGGTTTATAAATTTAACCACTTTTCAAAAGCATGCAATGCAAAGGCAAACAAATTGATATAATTCTAGACAAAAATTTATGTGCACTACTTATGAAAACAAAATAAATATGATAATGTGAGCACACTAATCGAGAACAAGAAATAATTTTGTAATAAAACAATGATAATCAACTAATTTGAGGCAAAATTATTAGAAATTTCAGAATTAACAAGAAAAGCTTTAGTTGAAATTATCTAAAATCAAATATCAACTGTGTGCATGATGTACAATCTCTAAGAGTCATAAATATTCATTAGAATGATCAAATGCAAGAATTCCACACAAAAAGCTCAAGAATTAGGCTCAAAATCAACAAATCAGCCTTCAATATTAATAAAAATAGCCTTTCTCAGGTTGATGGGTTGAATCGAGTCAGATCGACTTACATAAGTGATTGGATCAATTGAAACTTAGGTCGAATTGGACTAGGTCGTCTTGTAGCAGGTCGAATCCTCTTGAACACTTCAATTCAAATGGGAATCATTCAACAAAACCCATCGTTATCTGATTCTTCTATATGTGGGTTTGACAACGACGATGACGAAGAAGCTGAAGACCGTGTTAGTGGTGCTTTCAAGATAGTGACCATGACGATGGTCATGGCATGAGATGTTGATATGGGCAAACCTAACACGTATAAGATGACGGTTATGTTCCTAGTGTTTCAACAAGTGAAAATGATGATGGGGGAGAGGGTTTTGAAGACCATCAGCGATGACAAGCTTGGGGTCGTCGAACAGCATCAACAACGATAAAATCTGATGAGATTTATAGAAAATTTTGATAAGTGGAATGATGATGTAGAGGATGGAATTGGGTTGGTTTTGGATTGAGATTATTGTAGAAGTAATGTGGAAGATGAAACGGGTGTTGTTGATGGAGGAGATGAAGAGGAAGACGAATATTGTAGAATTTGGTGAGAGATTTGTGAAAGCTTGAGTTTTTGATGGGTTTTTGATGGGTTTTTTATGGTATTTTGATGTTGTTGGCAATTAGGATCATAACCAGTAACCCGTGCTTATTTTGGGTAATTTTATGCTAAACTGAAATAGTTTTTTAACTATAAACCTAACTAAAAGAATAGAGTAGGATGATTAAGAAGTACGTCAAAAAGATGGGGGAAAATATGATGTTTTAACTCCAAAAACAAACATAATGCAGAATAGAAGGAAATTAAAGATGTGATGGAAGAATTAAAGAAAGAATCGGTTGAGGATTTCTTTAACTAAAGGATACATTAGGTTTTAAGTCGGTCATGGAAATCGAACAACCACAAATTTCAACGATGATTCGCACATTGAATATTTCTTCAAACCTATTGCCCAACAATTCCTCCCCAACTCTTGCACCTCACATGCAAAAGAATTGAAAGATAACAAATAATGCTTACAAAGCTCAAATTTTATTCAATCACTTCATAATATAATACGTTGGTTATAAACTCATATTTAATAGAAAATAAGCTCCAAACTGGACGCATACTCAGACTGCTATTAGAAGGCAAACTCCTAAATAAAATAAAAGTTTTCTTTTAAAAAGATATTCAAAGAGACCCTAAAATAGAAAAAAGAGTCAAATAAAAGAAATATAAAAGGTCTCAAAGACCATGAAAAGAAATCGATTCAAACTCTAAAAGACTTAGTTAAATTCAAATGGGATTCACGTCACTAACCACCTCATATCTCTCTCCTTTTCAAAAGAAAAAAGAACTCTTCAGAACCATATTAGGTAATATGTCCACTATGCCACTATAAAAGCTGACGAAGAAAAGCCTTCAACCAATTGAAAATATATGTTAAGTGCTAGTTTGGATTAGCAAGATGAGTGGATATCATCTTGGATGAGAATCACACATGTTCAAGGTGGTAGAATCATTTGGATACAATCCAAAAGGTTTGTTCAAAAGCATATTAACTCCGTCATAAATCACTCATTACTAATCAAAAAGTATCTTCGTGATTAAAAAGGATCCTTTGGATTAATAAAAGAGATCAATACCTCTCTTTTTAATACAAGGGATTGGGCTACTTTTGGATTATGATCACTAGGATTTGTAGTTAAAAAAATACAAGCCAAACAATCTAATTCTTTGGGTTGCTCCAATGCAATAGAAAAGTGGAATTAAGATTAGAATACTTTGGATTCAGTCCATTCAAACATGTCGTAAAGCTAGCATACACAGTTTTCTCACATGCATCGACTTTGACTCAGAATCTTATAGTGCAAGTACTTGATCAATTGCACATCCGCCCTTTAAGTGTCAAGCATTCAGGTGTGTTTGAAGTCTCATAGACTGAGTCTCTTGTTTAATTTCACTTTTGAACCATTGGAATGCGCAAGAGAACTCATAATTATATAAAATCTCCAATGGGAGCTTAAAAGCTTATAGGCAGGAGCCGCTTCTCAAGATTCACTTATGATTGTTTCATGTTGTTAACATGGCCAATGCAGTCAAATCCCTGTCAACAAAATGAAGATACATTGTTTTCCTTTCAAATATCTTATCCTAAAAATTATGCAAGGCTTTCTTAAGATACATGAGGTAATCCTATGAGGCTGGGCGAAATATTAGTATGAACATAAAATCCCCAAACAGTAAAAATTAGCATCTCAAATAAAAAGTTTAAAATCAGCATTTCCTAGTGTGAACTATTGGTAAAGCTAAGAGAGTTTCTAACTTTAGTAGTTCCACTCAAGCATCTGAAACCTCACTTGTCTATACAAGCAGCAGAGCCGATGGAATGATTCGAGAAGAGATACCGACTCAAGAGCTCAAGATAAATCCTGTACGCCTCTGGTTCCGCCCTCCTATCAGGGATCACCCTAAAATTTAAAGCAAGCCACCATTAACACACAGACAGACGACAAACGAGAAGGGCACGGGTTCCTGATGCGGGTGAGCTTACCGGACGGTAAGCAGAGCGAGCGCATGAAGCGAGGACACGACGCGAGAGGCCATGGCTTGCTCGAGAAGCTTCCAAAGAGGAGGAGCGTTGTGATCGAAGCAGAGGTTGGAGACAAGAACATACCCTAGCTCGAGATTGGGGAGTTCCAGCCCTTTCTCACGAACGAGGCGCCCCGCCTCCATGGCCCGAATCAGAGGAGGGTCCCCCCTCTCCTCCGCCGCCTTCATCGCCAACATAACCGCCCGCTCTAGATCACCGTCGAGCTCCGCCACCGCCATCTCCTAGGAACTCGGATTTCGATCCCCGTTTTCTTGTTTTTAATTGTTTTTTGGGCTTGGTCTCCGGTCAGCGGAGGGAGGCGGGGCGTGCGTTGAAGAAGAACGCTCGATTTGGACTCTTGCTTGAGCCGCATTCGGGTTGGATGTTATCTGGTCCTTGTTGGACCCGACCGTTGGATCGAGATTTCTGTTTCTGCGGGACCGCGTGCAACGTCCCTAGACTAGAAGAGCTGGCGGGGAGATGAGTGTTGTAGTCAAGTTACGCATTGGACAATTTTTGAGAAAAAATCAAAAATTAAAAATAATTATGAAAATAGCCCAAAAAATAAAATAATTAGTGAAATAGCCCAACTTTTGGCCATGTCAGTGCCCATGGGATGACTGATGCTTACTTCCATTTGGTATGTGTTGCCAACCGCAGCCAAATCTCAATTAGCAGGCAGTGTGCGCTCCTGATTCAATTTGACTTCGGTTTTGTTACTTCATTTATATAATTTGTATATAACTTTCAAACTAAACAAGTTGTTCGGTGGTATGATTGTTGGATCAGTGGGCAAGAGTTAGTGAACCTCCCTAGATTGCAAATAGAACACTAGCATGGGGTTACTAGCAGGGTGTGACTAGTGTTCTTGAAATTATAAAAATCATTTAGTAATTCTACCTAAGTAATTAATCTGTGTTATCGAATTAATACTTAATTAACACCTGTTGAGAGATATGTGTGCCCTTGAGGCTATATATATATTCTATAAAAGAGAGCACTTTTTGAATCTTATCCTACTAGGACAAAGGTTTGTCCTACGTGATCACAAAAATGCTGACTGGGACAAAGCAATAATGCTGACTAGGACAAGTTTTTTCATGGTTGGGGGGAATTTTGTTTGAAACTCAAAATTTGAAAGCTCACAGGTTAAACTCAAAATTTGAAAGCTCACAGGTTAACCAAATTATAGAAGGGAAATGAAACTTGGGGGGGAAAACAAAACTTTGCTCCAAAAATTTTGAACCCGAATAATTAAGACCAAAATTTGTTTGCTGAAACTTTGCTTCCCGAAAATTCATCACGTTCTCCTCTCACAGGTTAACCAAATTATGGGGGGGGGAAATGAAACTTGGGGGGAAAACAAAACTTTACTCCAAAAAATTTGAAATCAATTGATTAAGACCAAAATTTGTTTGCTGAAACTTTGCTCCCCAAAAATTCATCACGTTCTCTCTCTCTCTCTCTCTCTCTCTCTCTCTCTCTCTCTCTCTACCCCCCCCCCCCACCTCAGATCAAGGCCCCCAAGCACCCGGTGCTTTCCCGAACACTCCCGAATCCTGTCCTCGCTGATGGGGCCCTCTCATTGACCATGGACTCCTGGCCCGAGATCCAGTTGAAGAAGTTGGAGTCCGACAGCAACGATAAGCTCAACGCTTTCCTCTTGCAGCACGGGATCGCGAAGGAGACAGATATAGTCAAGGAGACAGCTGCTTTCATCCAAGTCTGTCGAGGTTTTGTGTGATTTTAACCTATTTTTTATTGCGAAATACTTGGCTTATGTTTGCAATCAGTGTGTTGCTAAAAAGTTAAGATTTTTCCTATTGTTTGGGATAAACATTGTTGGTGATTACCCTGGTTCTTGCGATCTTTGGGAAAAATCGCTCCTTTAGTGTCTGCCATGCTATTTTTTTTTTAGAATCTGGAGAAATTCATGACAAAGTCAAGGTATCCATCTTCTGTTGAATTTGAGGATACAACAATTAATGATCTTTGGGACAAAAAAAATCCCCAACACACACTTGCTGTTGAATTTTGGGGGAACCAAATGTATTTTGAATTTGGGTTTTTAAAGAAATGTTGTTTGATTAAAGATGAAAATTTAAGAATTTTTTAATGAGTCTAATATATTTCCTTGTGTTTCAGCTGGACGAGTATTGCAGCTCAATTCAAGGATAAGACCGGCATGCAGTGAAGAAGAAGGTAATTTTTCTGAAGATTTAGGTGGAAAAATACAGATTAAAGAATGATTTCCCCCCTAAATATGACTCTGTGTACGGCATTATTTAACATAAATTTTTGCTGTCAAAAACTTGCTCAATAATGTAACCCATTTGTTCTTTTTGGTTGTTTATGGTTTTGGTTTCAAAATTTCATCTTGGTTTCGAACATCGCAAAAATTTAGCTGTTGTATGGATTTGTTGTTTAAAACATGGTGCACATCGCTAAAATTTCATATTCAATTTGTTGTTTTGAATATGGTGCCTTGGCATGTTTCGAACAATGTTTGATGAGTAGGCTTTTTTTGTTGAGTTGTTAAAGCTTTGGGGGTTAATACATTATTTTGTGTTAAATCATTCGGGGAAAACACGTTGGCAGCAAATTTTTTTGCATATTTTGTTGTGTTAAATCATTAGGGGGGAAAACAAGCTGGATCAAAAAAATTGCATCATCAAAAAAAAGCTTTCATTTGTTTGGTCTCGCACACACCTTTCATTTGTTTGTTTTTATGCCCTGATTCGGGTTTTTTTTTGTTTTCTCAGGTACTTTTTCTCTTCGTCTGCAACAATCGGTGGCTTATTCTCAGGATCTTTTCTTCTATTCGTGCTACATCTTGGGTTGTACGGTTTGCATGCTTTGGTCTGTGCCTTGCAAAACTCGGGGGGGGGGGGGGGGGGGGGGGGGGGGGGGGGGGGTATTCTTAGTTTAATCTGTAAGGCTTCTTCTCCTTTTTTTGAATTTTTCTTATCAGGGTTTTTAATTCAAAAGTGAAGAGTTAATTTTTTATCCTGTTAATCTTGGTTTTACACATTTCAGTTTGGGTTAATTGTTAATCTGTTAATTGTTACTGTGTTATTATACACATGTGAATGTGTTAATTGTTAATTGTTAATTGTTAATGTGTTAATTGTTCACATGTTATTATACACATGTGAAATGTGTTAATGTGTTATTATTGTTAATTGTTCTTCAACCTGAAATCTGTTAATTGTTTAACACATTTCAGGTTGGGTTAATGCAACTAATTTTGGAAATGTTGTCAATTCTGACTACAACTGTTAATTTTTAGAAAAGTTCAGGTTAGGTTTATGCACACATTAACAATGAAAATGGGGCTGACATTAGAAACTGGGTTGGGTTCCAAACTGGGTATAAAACCTGTTGTGCTCATTTATTTTGCATTAATGTGATCAAACTGTTAACAATTAACATTTCAGGTTGGGTTCCAAACTGTTTTATGCCAACCTAAACAATTAACATTTTAGGATGTAACTGGGGATTAACAATTAACATTTCAGGTTGGGTTCCAAACTGTTTTATGCCAACCTGAACAATTATCATTTCTGGATGTAACTCGGGATTACCAATTAACATTTCGGGTTGGGTTCCAAACTGGGTTTATGCATAGATCCAACATGCACAGATTAATAACAATTGTTCACATTAGAAACTGGGTCATCCAAACAAAGGATCAGAAAACTAATTGTTTTTTATGCAACCAAAACTTTTAATTTGAAAATTTGTATCAGAAAAGTTCAGGTTGCCATCCAACTGTTAATTTTTCACATGTTATTATTGTTAATGGGTTAATGTGTTATTATTGTTAATGGGTTTTCAACCAAAAATCTGTTAATTGTTTAACACATTTCAGGTTGGGTTAATGTGTTCATTATTAACATGTTATTATTGTTCTGTAATTGTTATCAGGTTGGGTTTATGCAACTGTTAACAGTTAATCAAGTTAATAATTCAAGTTAGTTCAGGTTGGGTTTATTCAAGTTAATAACATGTGAACAGTTCACGTTGGGTTTATGCAATTGTTAATATAGCAGAAAAGTTAATTCTGATACAAATTAATTCTGACTGCAACTATTAGTTTTAAGAAAAGTTCAGGTTGAGTTTATGCAACTAATTTTAGAAACTGGGGCATCCAAACAATAGTGGGGTTAATTTGCACACTATTGTTTAGGTTTAGGTTGGGTTTATGCAATAGTAGGGTTAATTTGCACAAAACAAAAGTTCAGTTTGACATAAAATAGTTTGGATGCAACTATTGTTCAGGTTAACTAGTTTATGCAACTGACTGGTTTGGAGCTCAATTTAGTGTATTATCCACCTGACTGGTTTATGAAACTATTGTTCAGGTTGCCATAAACCCAACCTGAACCTGAAGAATAGTGTGCAAATTAACACTGCTATTGTTCAGGTTACCATCAAAACCAAAGTTCAGGTTGCCATCCAAACTGGTTTATGCAACTATTGTTTAGGTTGGTACACTCTGTTAATTTGCGCACTCTATTTCACTTCTCAATGTTTTCTTAAGTCATCAATGTTTTTTACGTTAACATTTTTGTTTTAACATGTGAAAAGTGTTAATGCAAACTGTTAATGCATTCATGGGAAAAGTTCAAATTAGTTTCATTAACAGTTTGCATTCATATGAAAAATCCTGCTGTGCTCATTTACAGTTGCAAGCGTTTTCATTTTCTTTCAACATTTTCAACATTTTCATTTTCAATATGTAAACAATTCATGAATTTGCTACATTTTCAACATTTTCATTTTATTATTAATTTGTTATTAGTTTGCATTCATGTGGAAAATTCTGTTATGTTGAATTTGCTACATTAATCAAACTGTTAATGCCAAATGCATTAAATTTTGCATTAGGTTTTGCCATGAATTAACTTGAATAAGCTTTTTCATGATGTAGCTTGAATAAACTAGAATTATATTGAGCTTGAAAGATCAGTGCATAATCCGTGCAAATGTCATATAAATATGATGTATTAGCTTGCGGTTATGGAATTATAACATCTAAACTGGTTATCTATGTTTTTGTTTCATTTTTTTGTTTTCTTAATTTTTTTGGTAGTTCTTCATTTTTTTGTGCAACCCACATGTGTTTGACATTTTGTTTCTTTGAATTTTTTACGCTTTGAATAGTTATCTGATCTTACCTTGAATTAGACTCAGGTTATACCAGGTTGAGGTTGTTTGTGTTTAAGCATGTCTGTGTTTGAGGTTGAGGCTGAGTATGTTTATACATTGTTTGAGCATGTTTGTGTTTAAGTTTAAGTTTGAGGTTGTTCATCTTTGGCATGCGTCATCCTCTTAATTGCATGGGTGTCATCCTCTTAATATGAAATTCAGGATACAAAAAAAACAATGAATGTAAGTTATAGGACCTCATCTTTGGCATGTATGTTATCTCAACCTCAACAAACATTGTTTATTCTCTCAAATGTCAAACACCAGGACTCATGTTCCAACAAATTACAGGATGTTCATGTAGGATCCTGCCAAAACAGAGTTAGGATCGATAAATAAAGTTGAGACTTACGCTTGCGTATGCGGCACGGTAGTCTCGGAACTTTGCCTTCGGATTCTCCACGACGGATCGAGTCTTCTCACGAACGGAGTAAGGCTACTAAATCCACAATCTAAATCTCTACTTTAGATTAAGAACTTGGATAGAGGGAGAGGAAGTATTTCGGCAGAGCTTCGCTAGGATGAAGATGCATGCATGAATGCCATGCAAAATCTTAAGGAAAATGGCTAACCCTTGGGTCTTATTTATAGCCCCCAAGGTAGTTATTTTAGGATCAATTGTTCCTTTGGAACAATTTAACTAAGGTGTACCATCGTACATGGCATATTATAAGCTTAAGTTGTACCATATGCATGGTACAATATAAGCTTAAGATATTACCCCTTTATTAGCCATATGTCGCATGCACTTATGCACACATAATGCGAATTTCACATCAATCTAGAGATCCTCTCCGTAAGGGAACATATTCCCTTTGCGTACGACTTCGTGTACGCGACGTTCGAGGTCCGTATTCCCTCGTACATCCTCTACAAGGGTGTACTAACGTCTTCCATATCCAACATCTCCCACTCACACTTGAGGGGATTGTAAGAGAACGTCTTTCTCTTAGTTCTTTCATCTATCATACCGAGAAATAGACCGTGCGACCGTCATGCGCGTAGAGTCTGTTGTTGTGCACTTGTTAGAGATACACAACGACCTCGAAGGTGCAAAGTTGAGTAGTTCAACGCATGCTTTACCCTAGATTATTTCTTCACATTTCTTGTACTTTATATTCAACAATTGAATCCCATCTGGATTACAATTGGCTGGCCAGCTTTGAATCATTTAAAGTCCAAATGTGAATATGAAATCAATCTTCCACTTCTTGCGAACCTTCTGATCTTGACTTGATTCGCTTTTCTAACGTGCCCCGCCGAGCCGAATTATCATATCCCATTAGCAACACGCTAAGATAGCGATCATCTCGTCAAATCTAAAGGAACCAATTGGAGTCCTTGAGGGTAAGAGTTAAGACCCATATGGCCTTTGAGTCTCACATAATAGCAAACACTATTGCTACTAACTCAGTGGTCGAAATGCATACGTGGTATGAACACGTATTACAACATCACTCCTTTCCCAGGGAGAGTATGTCTTAATGATGTTGTACGGATGAAAGATCAGACACCACAGTGCCTATCTTTTTGAGTCCCCTTACTACTCGTGAAATATTCACGGACTCTCATCCTGCATAAGACAGATAGGATTTTAAAAAATCCATTGAGATCTTTATATCCTTGTGATACAGATCTCAGATCTTTTGTAAGCATCCATATGATGCAGATCTTTCATTCGACTATCTTGTTAAAGTCATGACTCTAAATCATTCGTCTAATGATTTTGACTTTAAACTAGTCTCATCTCTATCTTATCCATCTGATAAGATAAGGCGGTTGCTCATGTGAGAGAGCCAACCTTAATCTGTCCGACATACACACAATTCAGCTGAGATTTCAAAAATGTACACAAACATTTCTTAAGAAATTCATATGCAATGTTTGAAAAAGAACTTATTCTTTTATTTTGATTATTTACAGACATGGGAATTTACATTGGTACAACTCAGCTCTTACGCAATCCTTGAGATGATAATGTAATGCCCTACCAGCTACTGCACAAGTACTAGAGGGGGGGTGAATAGTACTTTAAAATAATAAGGCGTATAATTCCAAATTAAATTGCACACAACTACCAAATCAATTTGCGGAAGCTTAAATTGAATGACAACAATGAAATTAACAATGCAAACAAACGATGTTAATGGGTTCGGATCCACCCAAGTCTCCCCGACTTGTTCCCGGTGATCCTACGTCCCAACCACCCGGATCCCCTCCGGATACTTGAGTTAGAAACCCTAACTCAAGATTTCCACTATGAATATCTTGTGAAAAAAAAACTTTCACAAGATCAAATCATACATGCAATGGCAAAGTGAATCCCACAACCCGGGATCACAAACTTCTCTCACAACCGAGAGAGCCAATAAGCAATATAAAGAGTTTAAATGAAATAAATACTCTTACCACAAAATCATATACCTTGAGTTTTTCTTACCCAATAGGTGGAATGAAGGATTTGAGGAAGATGAAGTTACCAAACCCTAGCACCAAGGAAATGAGCAGCAATGGGTGCCTAGGGATGATTTGGAAACTTGAATCAAGCAATAGCTTGAAGAGCTCACCAAGAACAAGCTTCTCTCTAGATCTAGAAATGAGAGAGAATGGGTTTCTTGTGAGGAAGAGAGCTTTTGATTTGAGGGAGAATAGCTATCTCTTTTGAACTCAATGAATCTCTTAATGGCAGCTCTATTGAAGATAGAAATGACCTAGGTTCGTATTTATAGGAACCCAAAAACATAAGTTAGGTCAATCTCCAACGGAAAGAAATCTGAGAGAATTAGTCGGTCAAAGAACAATCACTGACCGACTAGTTCATCAACTAGTCGGTCAGTCACAAAGCATGGACCGACTAAGAGCAGATCTGAGAAGAGATAGAATTTCAGACCTAGAAAACTAGTCGGTCCAAGAACACTGTCTGACCGACTAGTTTCACAACTAGTCGGTCATCCAATGAACGTAGACCGACTAAGAGGCAAAACAACATAGTCTGAAGGCAAGTTGACTTAGTCGGTCCAAGAACAAAAGTTGACCGACTAGATTGTCAACTAGTCGGTCATCAAACGTTCTTAGACCGACTAACGGTAAACAGTAGCTTCGGAGAAATATGGCATGTACAGTAAATCACAACTAGTCGGTCAAAGAAGCATCACTGACCGACTAGTTCACAAACTAGTCGGTCGGTGAGTCAACGTAGACCGACTAACTGTAAACAGTAAAGAACAAAGATTTAACTGACTGAAACTAGTCGGTCCAAGAACAGGGGCCGACCGACTAGATCACCATCTAGTCGGTCAGTACTTGTTCTTGTACCAACTAACATGCACAACAAAGTCCGAATCGAAGCGCGACGCTTCGAGGAAGTTAGAGTGAACTTGTGCAAGAATCCTAGAGCTACGAAATGAGCGAAATGAAGATAGAAACGTAAGATATACTCAAGGCTTAACATTCTATCAATCGAAACTAAAAGACTATAAATAAGACCTTAATAAACGGTCTTTGAGAGCTTCGATTGAATCTTCATTACTTCCAAAGCGTTGTAAGAGCTTCAACGAAGCTTTAGGCTTGAATACGAGCTTTTGGAAGTGTTGAGATGTCGCTTTGAATATTCTCGTGAAATTGGCGACGATCTCCAATACTGCGCTCACAAATTGTTAGTTCATGGATTATTTATGTTTGCTCATCATCAAAACCAAATCCGAGGAGTCCAATATTCAACATTCTCCCCCTTTTTGGTGATGACAAACCAACATAAATAATAATCGAAAATAATAATTCAAATGTAAAATACTTACTCCCCCTGCATTGATGACACGTTAATTCCAAAATGAATACAAATGAATTGCATCAAGCAGACGAGTAAGATAAATAAAATGAATTGATTTTTGAAATATCGGATTTTGAAAATCCTTATATGTATCTTAACTCCCCCTGAATCTAACATATCAAACTAGATTCTTGGAAATTGAGTTAAATTTTTCATTTGCGCTATTTATTATCATTATCTCTCCCCCTTTGGCATTATCCCAAAAATGGGGGGCATACAACGACAACAATTAGGAAATGTAAAATCCAACATCGGGAGTCGTAGACAAAGACAATGGACCAACTTGACACCAAGGGAAAAAAATGTGGAAATTAAAACAAGGTGTGTCAAATTTTCCATTATCAATAAAAATCAATGATAATCAAAATCATCAAAAATACCAAATGTTTATTCATTTCTTGAATAAAGAAACATACTCTTCAATATTCAATATTCTTGGTTAAATTTGTGCATGGAAAACAATTCTATACAATTATAGAATTTAAATCTATTTAACCAAGTTTTCATGCGTCGAGCGACGAAATCTCATTTCAAATATATTCAACGAATATTAAAATTTGCACGACGAATAAAAGACAAAGTGAACGATGATGAACATATATATATGCAGAGACAACATGAGTAAATCCAAAAAGATATCACATCGAATATATGAGATACATCATATCAAGCGCTACATATCATCAAAAAAGGAATACATCAACATCATCGATACAATATACCCATCAAAAGGAAATACATCATCATCATCATCATTCTCATCAAAATAAATACAACAGCAGCGACGTCATCCAAAATACATCAAAACATAATAACCCTCATACCCTATCCTAAACCAAAATACTCACGCAGAGATATATCATCCAAAGCGTATATGGAGAGTCCTCGGAACAACGATCACGAGGAGGAGGCAGGATCTGCAGCGTCCGTGGGTCCAGTCGACGGAGTGGACTCAGGATCTGCAGGGAGTAGAGGCGTCTCAACAGATGGAATCGTCGGGGCAGGAGTCGAGATCTCAGCAACAGGCTCAACAGCAGCATGAGTCTCGACAGAAGCAGCAGCAGCAGATACATGAGCAGGCTCGGAAACTGGGTCAGCAGCAGGCTCAGAAGGCTGAAGAGCTGCAGCAGATGGCTCTGGAACACCGGAAGAGGTGGCAACTCCAGGAGCAGAAGAGGAAGTACCAGCAGCAGCAGAAGTGCCCTTGGGGGCACGAGTCGAAGCACGACAGATCTCCTCAACGTCCTCCTCATCCATCTCATCCAACTCCTCTCCCTTAGACACGGAAGGAGGAAGCTCAACACCCATCTGACGGGCCATACGGCAGACCACCTCCTCGGTACGAGCCAAGCGGGACTCGTGACAAAGAAGTATCCGGACGACGTCATCAAGGGTGGCAACGGGAGTAGCAGAGGCACCGGCAGAGGCAGGGACAGACGCTGAAGGAGTCGTCCTCTGAACGTGACGAAGCGCCGCAAGAGATTTCTTGACGGCCGTCGCATTCAGGGGAGGACCAAGGGGACGCTCATCGTCACGAGGCAATGTGACACGAAAATGACGAAACACGAGGGTCAACATGCAAGGAAATGGGATATGAGCCGATTTATTGGACTTTCGAATACACTCGAAAGAGTCAATCTTATCGAGTATAATTCGAGCCCAATTAATCGAGCTCCCCATGAAGATCGCATAGATAAGCTTCAAAAATGGCTGGGATGGTAAAGATGAAGAGCCGTACTTGGGAAGCAAGCACGACTTCAGAATCAGATTAAGGACCCATGCATTTGGCTTGAAAGATTTAGATGGCACGCCAATCATGGCAGGAGGAATCTGATGGAAAATCTCTGAAAGGATGGTCTGATCAAGAGAAGAAATGTCATCTACCGAGATATCAGAAGGAAGAAGGCCAGACGAAGAGATACCCAAAATCTCTCTTAAGATTTCCGCAGTGAGGACTATAGGAGTCCCCAAAACGGTCGTCTCAACAGAGTGGCTCTGATCGTACTGACCCCGGATCCTATTAGCATAGAAAAGCTTCACTAATCTAGGGTAGGGGTGAGGATTCGCCTTCGGGTCATATCGAAGGTAATCGAGAAGACCCGACGACGACAGAATATCAGCTAACCCTATGAAGTCGCTAAACTGGACGAAATGCTCCAGAAGCAGCGGGCAATGTTCGATACGGTTATATGCCGCGAGACACAAAGGGTCATCGCGACATAAGGAAATATCGACACCGCCCACCGGCATCGGACCCTTTCCCTTAGGTTTTCGAGTAGACGTACGAGGGTGGGTACTAGACTCGGGATGAATAGGAGGAGTGGGTTCCCTATGAGTCTCGGTCTCGGGGTTATACTCCGTATCGGAATCGGTAGGAGTATGGAACGAAGATTGAGAAGCAAGAATTTTGGCCTTAGGCTTAGGCTTGGGTTTGGGTTTCGGTTGACCTCTAGGTTTAGCGGTCGTCGTCCTCTTCTTCTTGAGAGGAGGCGAAGACGACGAAGGATGGGTGGTCTTGGCTCTACGCTTCGGAGGGGTTGGATGCTCGGGATCCGAAGAGATTGGATCAACGGACATCGGAGAGGGGCTAGAGGGAGTGATCGGAATGCGTGTTCTTGCCATAGTCGAAGCAAGACACGGGACAAAGAGATCAAACGAAGAAGCCCTAGCCGAAACAAAAGATAAACCCTAAGAACCCTAGAAACCGAGCAAGCCCTAGCTCTAGGAAATGAAATCTAACCATAGGAGGAGAGGAGATCACCTAGAACGAGGGGCCGACGGAGGAGATCGACGGAAATGGCCGGAAAAATGGCCGGAGAACGATCGGAAGTCGAAGGGTTTCGAGGGAGGTCGGGGTTTTGAGCGGAGAGAGAAGAAATATCGATCGATTAGAATGAAAATCGATCGACTAAACTGAGTTTAAGTCGGTCGATTTCCCAAATGACCAAACAGCCCCTGGCACAACTAGTCGGTCACAGTTCAAGCACTGACCGACTAGATCACGATCTAGTCGGTCGGTCAATGAGCTTGAACCGACTAGGTGCAAACAGTGGCTGAATCCAAGAATTACTGACAAGATTTAGTCGGTCTGCGTTCAAGTACTGACCGACTAGATCAAGATCTAGTCGGTCGGTCACTGAACATGAACCGACTAAAGAGTCAAAAACTTGAAAAATCAAGTTCTCTCCACAATACGCTTGGACGATAAATCTCAAAACTCTTAATAAACATCTAAACTACCCCATTAATCATCGAAAAACAGAAATTTGACGATTACGCACAAATCGAACGAAAAAATTAAGATATCACATAAAATTCCCGAAAAAAATCCAATAATTCTAGTATGAATGAGATATTGTCAAGAATAATAGCATGCAAAATTATTGAATGAAACATGAATCCTATATCTCGGATTCACCCATAATCCCCAATTCTCGACGCAACCGCACAAAGGAGTCCTCGTTTAGGGGTTTCGTGAAAATATCGGCGATTTGCTTTTGGGTTTCAACGTACACTAGAATGATGTCCTTTTTAGCAACATGGTCATCTAAAAAGTGGTGTCGGACATCTATGTGTTTCGAACGGGAATGATGTACCGGGTTCTTGGAAAGACATATTGCACTTTGGTTGTCAACCATGATAGGGCAAGTATCACAATTTATACCAAAGTCTTTAAGTGTGTGTCTCATCCAAAGAACTTGAGCACACGCGGCACCGGCGGCAATATATTCCGCCTCGGTGGTTGAAAGTGATACGGAATTTTGCTTCTTGGAAAACCAAGAGACAAGAGAATTTCCTATAAAATGGCAAGTGCCACTAGTACTTTTCCTGTCGGATTTGCATCCCGCATAATCTGCATCACTATATGAGATTAACTCATATGTGCTAGATTTCGGATAAAGTAATCCAAAATCTAAAGTGTAACTTAGATAGCGAAAAATACGCTTTACCGCTACTAAGTGAGACTCCTTAGGTTGAGACTGATAACGAGCACATATACATACGGCAAACATAATATCGGGCCTACTTGTGGTAAGATAAAGCAAACTACCTATCATACCTCGATATAAACGAATGTCTACATCCTTACCGCCCGTATCCTTGTCAAGATGCGTAGTCGTGCTCATTGGAGTCTTTTTCCCGGAGGCATTCTCCATTCCAAATCGCTTTAGCAACTCCACCGTGTACTTCGTTTGGTGGATGAAGATTGCATCGTTCATTTGGCGAATTTGGAGACCTAAGAAATATTTGAGTTCGCCCATGTGGCTCATCTCAAATTGTTCCTTCATAACATTAGAAAACTCTTCGCAAAGAGCGAAGTTAGTAGCACCGAAAATGATATCATCAACATAAATTTGAACTAATAAAATATCATTATTCGCATGCTTAATAAAAAGTGTTGAATCGGCTTCGCCCATTTTAAAATTCAAATCCAAAAGAAAATTCTTTAGGCGATCATACCAAGCTCGAGGAGCTTGTCTCAAACCATAAAGAGCTTTCTTTAGTTTAAAAACGTGATTTGGAAATTTTTCATTTACGAAGCCCGGAGGTTGAGAAATGTAAACTTCCTCAACGACATCTCCGTTTAAAAATGCACTTTTAACATCCATTTGAAATAATTTAAAATTCTTATGGCATGCAAAAGACAAAAGTAATCTAATTGATTCTAATCTAGCTACCGGAGCAAAGGATTCTTCGAAATCAATACCTTCCTCTTGTCGATAGCCTTGAGCTACTAACCGAGCTTTGTTCCGGACGACGACTTGGTTTTCGTCGGTTTTGTTCTTGAAGATCCACTTTGTCCCTATGACGGTGTGGTTCTTCGATGGCAATGGAACAAGCTCCCACACTTCATTCCTCTCGAATTGAATGAGCTCCTCCTCCATGGCTAAGATCCAAGCGCTATCTTCGCATGCTTCAATAATATTCTTTGGCTCTATCGATGAGGCAAAGGCACAATTTGCGAAGCGGTGAACTTGGGATCTTGTCTTGACACTATCATAGATATTGCCAATGACTTGCTCATGGGGATGGTCACGAACCGAATGAAGCCGTTTGGGAATACCTTGATCACTTGGAACATTCTCAACAACTTCATTAGTTGGGTTAGTCTCAATAGAATCAATAGAATCATTAGACTTAGAATTATCAAACGAATCACATAAAACATCCATAGAATCATTATCATTTGAAATTCTAGTTGGAACAAATCCTTCATTAAATGAGACATGAAGCGATTCCTCGATCGTTGAGGTTCGTTTGTTGAATATCCGGTAGGCTTTGCTACGCGTAGAATATCCAACAAAAATCCCCTCATCGGATCTCGGATCGAATTTGTCCAAACTACCATATGTGTTCTTAATAAAACATTTCGAACCAAAAACACGGAAATGTTTAACTTGAGGCAACCTACCAAACAACAATTCATAACAAGTTTGTTTAGTGCCGGGCCTCAAAAGTATTCTATTAAACACATAGCAAGCGGTGTGTACCGCTTCCGCCCAAAATTGATGGCCAAGTTGGCTATCATCAAGCATAGTGCGAGCACACTCCACTAGCGTCCTGTTCTTTCTCTCAACTACACCATTTTGAGGAGGTGCACGAGGGAAAGAGAAAGTGTGAGTAATACCAACTTCATCACAAAATGTCTCAAAAGACTCATTCTCAAATTCACCTCCATGATCACTACGAATAGTGACAATGGTGGTTCCTAAGAGATTTTGTACTTTCTTAACAAAAATTGTGAAGTTTTCAAAAGCTTCATTTTTATTGCACAATGAAAATACCCAAGTAAATCTTGAATAGTCATCTACGATGACAAGTCCATACCTTGCATTTCCTAAGGAAGCAACTCTAGTTGGCCCAAATAAGTCTAGATGTAATAGCTCTAGTGGCCGTTTAGTAGAGATGCTTTTCTTAGGTTTAAATGAAGATTTAGGAAGCTTGCCGCGTTGACAACAATCACAAAAACTTTTCTTTTCAAAAACTAGCTTCGGAAAACCTTTAATAGAATTCAATTTTGAAAGCTTATATAGTGTTCCAAAGTTCACATGTCCAAAGCGTCGATGCCATAAGTGTTGTTCACTTGTGTTGGCAACGAGACATTGTTCATATGACTTAGGAAGATCCAAAATATAGATGTCTTTACGACGAGTTCCGGAAAATAATAATTTTTCATTATCCTTTCTTAAAATATGACACAATCCTTTCGCAAAGCTAACTTTGTAACCTTTGTCACAAAGTTGACTTATTGAAATAAGATTATGATTTAAACCACTAACAAGATACACATCACTAATTAATGGTTTAGAAGGGTTACCGACATTACCAACACCTATGATGGTTTCGCTCTCGTTGCCCCCAAATACGACGCGGTTTCCATTCGCAATGGGAACCACTCCGGAGAGCAAACGAGCGTCACCCGTCATGTGTTTGGAGCACCCGCTATCGAGTATCCAATTCCCTTTGGAGCTAAATTTAAATTTGTTGCTCCTTCCCTTTTTCTTTTCCTTGAGTACCTAAAGATAGACAATTTCATATCATGGTACCCAAGGTCATTGGGTCCAAGGGATTAGACCTTTGGAAGCCAAGTCCAAGTGGACTTAGACTTCCCCACATAATTCTTACTATGCACAACATCCGAAAAATAAGCATTCATATATATTTGTTTTTCGTCCATGCTTGTGTCCTTTGGGCTCCAAATAGTGAAAATTTTGGGAGCCATCATCCTATTGGGTGCATGCATGCTACGTTGATTTCTACGTGATGCATGTTGTGGATAGGCATACAGGACATGATGGAATGGTGCATGACGAGAATTATTCATATGATGAGGTGGGTGTACATATGCATGTGTGGGAACACGTGCGTGAGGGTGTCTCACTTGGTGTGCACGTGCCCGGGAATGTGTTGCATAAAAATCATCATAAGTGTGAGACGGTGGAGTAGGACGTGTGTTCCTACGTGGCATGGTATTGGTGTACATGTAAGCATGCCCCTTCTTTGGAGGTCCACCCAAAGTGGGTTTCTTTCCGAAAGAGGGTGTGGACGAGGTGGAAGCACCATTGGAAGATGAACTTCCAATAGAGTGTTTGCTCCCACTCGTTGAGGCTTCGGAAGTTGGCCTAACAAAAGTAGTGACCGACTTAGATGAATTTCCCATCATATACCCCAAGCCAATGTGGTGTTTGGCCGGAAGTAAGTCTTTTAGGATATTATCCAAATGGCCCTTACCTTTGTTGAATTTGTTGATTCGGCCCAATGTGTTCTCATATTTCTCTTTGAGAGAACGCAAAGAAGTATCCAAAGTGGATATTTGCGAAGTGAGCACATAAACACGAGATTTAAGATTCTCGTTCTCAATACTCAAAGTCGAGTTTTGAGAAGTTAAATCCGCTATCTCATGTTCTTCTGTATCCTCAATTCTAGCATGTTCAAGTTTAGATTTGAGATTCACAATCTCATTTCTTAACTCTTCAACAATGGTGTCGTTGTTGGTGATGATAGTCTTAGGCGATGTTTGAATGCTAGCTAGGTCATCTTTTACCTTAGTATATCTATTTACTAACTTAGTATATTTTGACCAAAGTTGAGTGTTAGCATCCCTAAGATCATCCATCGTTACCTCATCGCTTTCTTCATCACTATCATCGGAAGAGGAGGATCCTTGATCGTGCTCCTCTCTTGCCATGAAGCACATATGTGCTTGCTCCACTTTCTCATCATCCGACTCTCCGCTTGAGGAATCCTTGGAGTCGGTGAATGTTGCTCCGACAAGTCCTTTCTTGTACCCCTTTTTGTATTTCTTGGACTTATCGAATTTTGGCGCCTTCCACTTCTCCTTTTGTTTGTTGAGAGGACACTCCGCTTTCATGTGTCCTGGCTTATTGCACTTGAAACACAAAGGAGAGGAAGAGGCGTTAGAAGAACCAAATTTACCTTTGGTCTTGAAGTTACCTTTCCGAAAGAAACGGTTGAACTTCTTGGCCATGAGTGCCATGGACTCCAAGTCCAACTCGTTTTCCGAGTCTTCATCATCGGAAGATGTGGATGAAGCCGCCTTGAATGCAATCGCCTTTTTCTTAGGCACATCTAGGTTCAAATATGACTTCATCTTTTCTTGTAGCTTCACCTTGCTATCTTTGCGTACCTCGTATGACATCAAGGTACCCATTAGTTGAACTACGGTATATTTGTCCATGTCATTACCTTCCTCGATGGCGAAGGTACGTTTTTCCCAAGAAGAGGGAAGTCCTTCAATAAGCTTTAAGCACTTCTCCTTTTGAGTGTAGATCTTGCCGAGGGCCTCTAACTCGTTTATTATGTCAACGAAACGAGCGTAATATTCTTTCATCTTCTCGCCCTGTTGCATGTGAAACATTTCGTAATCTTTGGTTACGACAACGAGTTTAGAGTCTCTTACCCTACTCGTCCCTTCATGTAGTATGAGGAGAGAGTTCCAAATTTGATATGCACTCTTACATGTGCATATCTTATTGAAATCCTCGGGCTCCAATGCGCATTGCAAGGCGTTCATTGCCTTGGCATTGCTTACCTCCGCGGCGACTTCCGCGGTAGTCCATTTCTCAAAATCTTCTTCTTCGGGTTCAATATACTCCTTCATTGTAGTTCTCCATAAAGATGCACTTCGGAGGAAGGTTTCCATCCGACACTTCCAGTACCCGTAGTTGGTACCGTTGAAGAATGGAGGCCTCGTAGAGGAATGTCCTTCCATCACGGAAGATGCTCCTTCACGGTTCCTGAAGGTGTCATAGTTGGAAGGTGGACGCACGGTCTTGTTGTCGTTGGCAGACATAGCTGAGTATCTGGCTTTGATACCAAATGTAATGCCCTACCAGCTACTGCACAAGTACTAGAGGGGGGGTGAATAGTACTTTAAAATAATAAGGCGTATAATTCCAAATTAAATTGCACACAACTACCAAATTAATTTGCGGAAGCTTAAATTGAATGACAACAATGAAATTAACAATGCAAACAAACGATGTTAATGGGTTCGGATCCACCCAAGTCTCCCCGACTTGTTCCCGGTGATCCTACGTCCCAACCACCCGGATCCCCTCCGGATACTTGAGTTAGAAACCCTAACTCAAGATTTCCACTATGAATATCTTGTGAAAAAAAAACTTTCACAAGATCAAATCATACATGCAATGGCAAAGTGAATCCCACAACCCGGGATCACAAACTTCTCTCACAACCGAGATAGCCAATAAGCAATATAAAGAGTTTAAATGAAATAAATACTCTTACCACAAAATCCTATACCTTGAGTTTTTCTTACCCAATAGGTGGAATGAAGGATTTGAGGAAGATGAAGTTACCAAACCCTAGCACCAAGGAAATGAGCAGCAATGGGTGCCTAGGGATGATTTGGAAACTTGAATCAAGTAATAGCTTGAAGAGCTCACCAAGAACAAGCTTCTCTCTAGATCTAGAAATGAGAGAGAATGGGTTTCTTGTGAGGAAGAGAGCTTTTGATTTGAGGGAGAATAGCTATCTCTTTTGAACTCAATGAATCTCTTAATGGCAGCTCTATTGAAGATAGAAATGACCTAGGTTCGTATTTATAGGAACCCAAAAACATAAGTTAGGTCAATCTCCAACGGAAAGAAATCTGAGAGAATTAGTCGGTCAAAGAACAATCACTGACCGACTAGTTCATCAACTAGTCGGTCAGTCACAAAGCATGGACCGACTAAGAGCAGATCTGAGAAGAGATAGAATTTCAGACCTAGAAAACTAGTCGGTCCAAGAACACTGTCTGACCGACTAGTTTCACAACTAGTCGGTCATCCAATGAACGTAGACCGACTAAGAGGCAAAACAACATAGTCTGAAGGCAAGTTGACTTAGTCGGTCCAAGAACAAAAGTTGACCGACTAGATTGTCAACTAGTCGGTCATCAAACGTTCTTAGACCGACTAACGGTAAACAGTAGCTTAGGAGAAATATGGCATGTACAGTAAATCACAACTAGTCGGTCAAAGAAGCATCACTGACCGACTAGTTCACAAACTAGTCGGTCGGTGAGTCAACGTAGACCGACTAATTGTAAACAGTAAAGAACAAAGATTTAACTGACTGAAACTAGTCGGTCCAAGAACAGGGGCCGACCGACTAGATCACCATCTAGTCGGTCAGTACTTGTTCTTGTACCAACTAACATGCACAACAAAGTCCGAATCGAAGCGCGACGCTTCGAGGAAGTTAGAGTGAACTTGTGCAAGAATCCTAGAGCTACGAAATGAGCGAAATGAAGATAGAAACGTAAGATATACTCAAGGCTTAACATTCTATCAATCGAAACTAAAAGACTATAAATAAGACCTTAATAAACGGTCTTTGAGAGCTTCGATTGAATCTTCATTACTTCCAAAGCGTTGTAAGAGCTTCAACGAAGCTTTAGGCTTGAATACGAGCTTTTGGAAGTGTTGAGATGTCGCTTTGAATATTCTCGTGAAATTGGCGACGATCTCCAATACTGCGCTCACAAATTGTTAGTTCATGGATTATTTATGTTTGCTCATCATCAAAACCAAATCCGAGGAGTCCAATATTCAACAGATAAGTGTTTGTAAAACACATTTCTGGGGATCGCTTTCGTAAGCTGATCCTCTATCATCTCATGCGTAGATATGTACCTTATGTCTACCTTCTTGGTTTTATCATAGTCTTTTGCAAATCTGCAGTTCCTTTAAGATACTGCATTATGCTCTTAACCGCTTTCCAGTGTTCTTGCCCTGGGTTGGATTGGTAACGACTTACCATTCCAACGGCAAAACAGATGTCTGGTCTTGTATGCATCATAGCGTACATAAGACTAACAACTGCACTGGAATATGGAACTTTTTCCATAATTTCCCTTTCCTTTTGGTTCTTTGGACATGATTTCAGATATAAATTATCGCATCTGCTTATAGGAGTATCAATTTGACTTGTAGTCCTACATATTAAACCGTTCTAGAACCTTCTTTATATAAATCTCTTGTGAAAGAGAAAGAAGTTTCTTCGAACGATTCCTTGAAATCTTAATCCAAGGATATATGTGACTTCCCCATGTCTTTCATCTCAAAACTGATGAAAGTCAAGCCTTGATATCCATCACAAAGCCCTTGTCATTTCTGGTTATTAAAATGTCATCTACATATAGAGACATAATAACATGCTTGCTTTTAATCCTCTTGATATATACGCAGTTATCTTCATCAAGCATGGAAAAACCATTTGATAAAACAACTTCTTGAAATCGTATATACCATTGCCTCGAGGATTATTTAAGACCATATATGGACTTACGAAGTTTACAAACCTTATGTTCGTTTCCTTCTTTTACAAACCCTGTTGGTTGTTCCATATAGATCTCCTTGTCCAATTCTCCATTGAAAAAGGCAGTCTTTACATCCATCGGATGTAATTCGAGGTATAAGCAAGCTACCATTTCCAGAATCAGGCGAATCGAGGTAAAACGCACAACAGGTGAGAAGGTCTCTTCGTAGTCTATCCCTTCCTGTTGCGTAAAACCTTTCGCGACAAGGCGAGCTTTATATCTATCTATAGAGCCATCAGCCTTATGCTTGATCTTGAGAACCCATTTGTTCCCAATTGCTCTATATCCTTTGGGTAAGTTAACTAAGTCCCAGACTTGGTTAACTTTCATGGATTTCAATTCCTCCTTCATCGCTTCCATCCATTTGTCTTTCGCAGGGCATGATACGGCCTGTTTAAAAAGTAGCAGGCTCGTCATCATCTTGTAGTAAAGTCATAAAGGTTTGCGGAAATTCATCCTCAAATCTTAGAGGAGCCAACCTTGTACGACTACTACGTCGTATTTGAGATTCTTCAAGTCCTTGTTGACTCGAATTTAGATCAATTCTAATATCACTCCCACTTGGAATGTCGTTAGAATTGCTCCCACTTGGATCATTATTCCCGTATGGAATAGGATAATCGTCATTCGTATAATCCATTGGTGAAGGTTGAAACGTATTTTCGTTTTCACCAAGAATTCTCCCACTCGAATGAGGTAATCCTTCTTGATCATAAATCTCAAATAGAGATAAGTCCTGACTTATCTCGCCCTGTCTTGGAAACTCGTTTTCCAAGAAAGTGACATCCCTCGACTCAAACTCAATTAGCCCACCATTGTCTTCCTGACTAACAAAAATATAACCTTTGGAATTTTTCGTGTATCGTTTAAAGATACATTTCCTTCCCCTTGGCCCAAGTTTGTCATATTTATGGGAGGAAATATGTGCGTAGAATGCACAACCCCAAGGTTTCAAAATGTTTAAGTCAGGAGACCTTTGGTTCCACAACTCACAAAGAGTGGAGCTAACTGATTTCGAGGGTACGCGGTTTAAAATGAAAACGGCCGTCAATAATGCATCACCCCAAAAGGTGATTGGCAAGTTAGCTTGTGCCATCATTGAACGGACCATTTCCATTAAAGTCCTATTTCTCCTTTCTGCAACACCGTTTTGTTGAGGAGTATAAGGCATAGTTACCTGATGTACCATGCCTTCTTCATCACAAAGTTCCTTAAAACTTGTTGATTGATATTCACCGCCCCTTATTGGTTCGCAAGACCTTAATCTTGCGATCTAATTGATTCTCCACTAAACTCATATAGTTTTTAAAGCAAGCCAAAGCTTCACTTTTGTGGGATATCAAATAGATATGTCCGAATCGGGTGAAATCATCAATAAAAGTGATGAAATAGGACTTTCCGCGTCTTGTCTTGACATTCATCGGACCACATATGTCCGAATGGATAAGCTGTAATGGAACCTCGGCCCTTGTGCCTGTTCCAAACGGCTTGCGACAAGATTTCCCCACAAGGCAATGTTCGCAGATCGACATTTCAACCTTTGAAACATTTGATAGAAGGCCATGTTTGGCAAATCTATCCATACGCGTTGGTCCATTATGACCAAGCCTTGTGTGCCAACAAATTATATTAGACTCATTAGTCAAAGAATTTGTCACAAGGAAATTTTTCATTACATGAGGAATCACACATTGTACTTATTACAATAAATCCTTTGAAATACAAACCCAGTACCAATAAAGGAATTATTACAAAATAGGTCCATATTACAATCATGAAGGAACCAACCAAGACCCATTAAATTGACCACAGTTTTAATATTCCTTTGAATATATGGAATGAAGAGAACATCGTGAAGTAGGAGAGTGCGGCCGTTGTCCAAGACTAGCTTGCGAGTCCCAACGCCTTTTCACTTCAACACATATGTTGTTTCCTACATTGATCCACTTCATTCCTTGGGGTATCTGGTGATACTCCACGAAGGACCGTCTGTCCTTTGCTATGTGGTCGGTGGCACCTGAATCAATTATCCCAAAATGGATTAGATTCCACAAGAAATAGTGAACTAGAAACACATATGTAACTAGTATTACAAGTTACCTCGTCACTTCCACTCGTACACGAACGAGCATAGTGACCGAGCTTGTTGCACTTGAAGCACTTGATCCTTTTCAAGTCTTTCTTCTTGTGCCATTTCTTGTGCCCACCCTTATGTTTGGGTTCCTTGGTAGACTCAGGTTGCTTATTACGTTCATTAGAAGACTTCGAACGATCTTTACGTTTCTTTCCCCCGTGTGAGGAACTAGCAACCATGTGCACTTCTGCACTTGGCTTGGCAGCCGCAAGCCGCTCTTCCTCTAATTCGAGGTGCTTGGAAACATCGTTGAAGGTCTTGATGCTCTCATTATGAGTGAGATGCATCTTCATCTGATCCCACCCATTTGGTAGGGAACGTATGACTGCTTGGATTTGTTGCTCATCTGTGAGCACATGACCTGCATCCTTTAACTCCGAGATAAGGTTCGCCATATGTCGCAGATGTTTCCCCATGGAATGATCTGGACGTTTCTTATATGAATCGAACTTTATAGTTAAGGAGCGAAGTTTGGACACCGATGTGCCACCGAACTTCTCCTCTAGCTTGGACCATATGTCCACGGCTAGGTCATGTTCTCGGAAGATGCGCATTATGTCATCAGCCATACTGCTTAATAACGTAATGCGTGCTATCTTGTTCTTCCGAGACCAAGCATCAAAAGCTTCCTTGTCTCGTCGGTGTTGGGCCGTAGTGCCCAACTCGGGTTCAATCATAACGTTCTTTAGAGTTTCGAGCACTTCTTGCTCCTCTAGAACGTATTGTATCTTGATGGACCAAAGTTTGTAATTATCGCCGTTGAGTTTTTCACCTTTGTTTAACTCAGCGACGATATTCTTTGAAGCGGAAGACATTTTACTTTTAAAATGCTGCAAAAAGACACAAAACCGAAGGTTTGATCAAAACTTTGCATAAAAATTCTTAAAATATAACTCCCACTTGAAATGATAATAGAATATCCCATTTGGATAGTTCTAAAAATTCAAATCCCACTTGGAATTATATTATATTTGATAAGTTACTTTCGAAAAATATTGAAGATGTTGTTCTAGAATCGAAAAGGTCTCTATGATTCCAATCACCATCTAGAACAACCTTCAATATTCCCCCATCACTTATCAAACAATCGTACTCTTATAGTACTTCGCAGCGGAAAATCAATTTTGAAAAACATATCTTTCAAAATGGAATAGGTGAGAGTTTGCGCAAAGAATTTTAACGCAACAATTGCCAAGCCACGAGACCTGTTCTACTCACCCATGGGTTAGATAACCATGGCCGGATCGTGGTAGGACTTGGAATTCTACATTGCGCTATCCCGATTAAGGACGGGACATAACCTATTTGAAAACACCTTTTTCAAAAAATTGAAAATACATTGGCTAATCTCCGTAGAGTAGAGCACAACGTTACAAGTATATTGGCTAATCTCCGTAGAGTAGAGCACAATGACATGGCTAATCTCGCATGAAGTAGAGCACTATGGCTAATCTTCAAGGAGTAGAGCCCAATGAAAAACTTCATTAAAACGTTAGTTCCGTATGAACTAGTCGGCACTGTGGTTAGCCCCGTATGGGCTAATCGACACATTCGAGTTTGACCAAGGCCTTTTGTCACCCCGTATGGGTCAGTTGGCAAGTTTGCAATCGACCCAGACCTTCTGTCGGATTGGTCGACCAAAATCACCAAATTGGTCGACCAATTTTTGGTCTGCAACATCTTCCTGGCCAGGGCCTCTGCCCTGGCCGAGGCTTGGCCAAGGGCCGGCCAGGGCCTCTGCCCTGGCCGGCCAGGGGCCCTGGCCCCTCGGCCAGGGCCTATGCCCTGGCCGAGGCCGGCCAGGGCCGGCCATGCCCTGGCCGAGGCCAGGGCAATGGCCCTGGCCTCTGCCAGGGCCGGCCAGGCCCTGGCCGAGGCCAGGGCGCCGGCCCTGGCCTCTGCCATGGCCGGCCAGGCCCTGGCCGAGGCCAGGGCGCCGGCCCTGGCCTCTGCCATGGCCGGCCAGGCCCTGGCAGTGGCCAGGGCGCCGGCCCTGGCCTCTACCATGGCCGGCCATGGCTTGGCCATGGCCGGTCATGGCCAAGGCCATTTTGGGCATTGGCCGGCCATGGCCGGTCATGGCCAAGGCCATTTTGGGCATTGGCCGGCCATGGCCCCTTTGGCCATGGCCGGCCACCCCCTTGAATGGGGTTGCCGCACACACTCCTCCCCCTTGATGGGGTGGTCGCCGGTGGTTATTGGCCGTAGCCAACCCCCTCCGCTTGGGGAGGGGGGGTGCATGGCTTTCATAGCCCATTTGGCCATGGTGCACATGCACCAAATTTCATCTTCCCTGATGGAAATAACTACCACCTTCTTCCTCGATGAAGCACCCGTTCGTCGATGAAGCACCCGTTCGTCGAGAAATTAGTTATTTCCTAATGGCCGTGTGCCAAAAATGAAAAATAACATACTACGTGAACGGTCGGTTCTTCCCGTCACGGAGAGTTCCTACCATTTCCGTAATGATAGGAGACCCTAACGTGAAAAGAACAACCGCTGTGTTCTCTCCGTCTCGAAGCGTTCATACCATATCCGTAATGGTAGGATACCCATTCGTGAAAAAGACAACGACTCGTTCATAGTTTCGACGGGACGGCGGTTTGACCGGGGCGAACCCATATGGCTCTGATACCAATGTAGGATCCTGCCAAAACAGAGTTAGGATCGATAAATAAAGTTGAGACTTACGCTTGCGTATGCGGCACGGTAGTCTCGGAACTTTGCCTTCGGATTCGCCACGACGGATCGAGTCTTCTCACGAACGGAGTAAGGCTACTAAATCCATAATCTAAATCTCTATTTTAGATTAAGAACTTGGATAGAGGGAGAGGAAGTATTTCGGCAGAGCTTCGCTAGGATGAAGATGCATGCATGAATGCCATGCAAAATCTTAAGGAAAATGGCTAACCCTTGGGTCTTATTTATAGCCCCCAAGGTAGTTATTTTAGGATCAATTGTTCCTTTGGAACAATTTAACTAAGGTGTACCATCGTACATGGCATATTATAAGCTTAAGTTGTACCATATGCATGGTACAATATAAGCTTAAGATATTACCCCTTTATTAGCCATATGTCGCATGCACTTATGCACACATAATGCGACTTTCCAATCAATCTAGAGATCCTCTCCGCAAGGGAACATATTCCCTTTGCGTACGACTTCGTGTACGCGACGTTCGAGGTCCGTATTCCCTCGTACATCCCCTACAAGGGTGTACTAACGTCTTCCATATCCAACAGTTCATTCTTTGGTTATGTTCATCCTCTGGTTAATCTCAACAAAAACTATTTATTCTCTCAAATTGTCAAACACCAGGACTCAAGTTCCAACGAATTACATGATGACATCCTCTGTTTAATCTCATTTTTGGCATGTGTGGCATCCTCTCATCTTGGGTGTATGTAAGTTCTTTGAATAGATTTCTTTGATATTCTGAAAATGTAAGTTCTCGGGTGTATGTATGTGAATGTTGGGGATTTTGAGGTTGCAGTTAAAAAACTTACAGTTCGAATTTTTTGAGTCTCATCTTTGGCACGTGTTTCATCCTCTTAACAAGGATACATGATGTTTATTGTTTGAGGTTGACAAAATTAATCTCATCTTGGGTGTATGTAACTTCTTTGAAAAGGTTTCTTTGATATTTTGAAACTGTGTGTATGTAACAACGACAACACCAATGTCTTTATCCCAAATTTCAGAAGTAGAACCAAAAGATATATCTCAGACAAAAGGAAGTTATAAAATAGGGAGAATGTTCAGGATTATTCAAAGAAAAAAATTAAGAACATGATAGATAGGTGCATGTTCGAAAAATTGCATCCATCTACATCATAAGAAAGTGGCATTTGTCTTTGCTGCACCAATTAAAATATTGGAAGCAAAGTCCGGATGGATAAATTAAGGTGAAATGCGGTTTATTTATGGGACAATGGTGAACCCATGCTCCTGTAGCTGATCTTAATGGGATAGGTTTGGCCAATATATGAAGATGAGAAACATGAATTCATTCCATTCTCCAGTTCACTGTAGTATCAAAACATACCTTACAAACAACGATTTTTCAAATTTTTTGGAGTGTGAATTATGGGGATTTTAAGGTTGACAAGAATACAGGATGTTAAAATAATTTATGATCAAGTGATATTGTTAATTGGAGAATTTCTTTGAAAAGCTTAAACATCAGTTTGATAGGTTTATCAAAAAAACACTAGGCTGGGGTTCTTGGTTGTTCACCAGAAAACACAATGTGGATGACTGTATTTGTGAACAACATGTTGTATTTGTTAATTTTATTGTAGTAAACTTTGGGCATCAGAGCATGGTGAGTCTAATTTTGTTAAGAGGATGACACACATGCCAAAGATGGGATTAACCAATTTGAGATGACACACATATTAAGTTAAATGGCACTTTGAGATATTTATTGAAATGTATCCAATTTTAAAATACTTTTAACATCCTAACTGTATTAATTTAAGAAAGGCATGTTTATCATTACTTCAGTGCATGTGTTAAATACAAGATGTTAAAAAAGGTATGTATCCTGTCAAGAATCAAGTGGAGGACGATCTATTCTCTTCTTCCCTCAAGAATCAAGTGGATGCCGAATCCAATGATTTGTATCCTGACAGATTTTCCCTCAAATTTTAATTTTTTTTGGCACAATTTTCCTGTTAGATTGTTGAGATTTTAATTTTTTTTATCATGTAAGATTGTGTGGCAGATTGTTGAGATTTGTATTCTGTCAAGAATCAAGTGGAGGATGTTCTGTTCTCTTCTTCCCTCAAGAAACAAGTGGATGCCGAATCCAATGATTTGTATCCTGTCATAATTCGTTGCATATCGATGATGTATGTTGAGATCTTCAGTTGAATCCATCACTTTATTTATACATTTTTTGATTTTGAATTTTTAGCAATTTCCCATAATCAAAAAACTGTCCATTCTCATATATTTCAAGTGTATACATGTGTGATTCGGCATGGAATGAACTTTCTCAGATAACCCTGTGAATATTTCAAGTGTATAACTGTCCAGTTTTAGCAATACTCCCAGATAACCCTGCATTTAAGAAAAAGAATATATAAGTTTTATTTTAAAAAATACTCAAACACAAACTATGAATTAATTCATTTTTTAACAAGTGTATACATGTGTGATTCGGCATTCTCATTAAAAAAACTGGCCAAGATCTCATAATGTTAAATCAAATTCAAGTGACAAGGCCAAGATCTCAATAAAAAAACTGTCCACTTGAAATATTATGATTTAGCATGGACTGAGCAGTTTTTCAATAGTAGAATAATGAGAACATTGGATCCACATGCTAAAATTATCTAAAATCACATGTTTTCAATTAGTTAGGTTTTAAGGCATGTATGAATGGGAATCAATATGATTGGTGCATAAGATGCAATTTTCTATTATGGCAGCTTTTTCAAATGTGCTTGGGTTTAGTCTATATTGAGATCCTATGGGTTTGACGTCAGGTCAACAAATAATTGGGAAACTTGGAAAAATCTTACATGAGGCCTTGCTCCCTATCCCACTCGGTTTCATGAAAAAAAGCTTAGATGATGACTTGATATAAACTATTAGAAGTAAAAACAAAACATGACAACCGATGCTTTGAATGATGCATCCATATTCTTCTGCAGGTTGACGAGCTGTAGAACACCATCGAGGATGAGCAGAAGAGTTTAGCGGACGAGCTGAGAACGATCAAGGAAGAAACCAAGACTGGCTTCGAAGATGGCACTGGTGGGGGCACGGAAGCAATGGCTGTCGATTAAATTCCTGGCACGCCGTATCTTTTCCTATACCCTTTTCTCTTGCAATATTTTGGCGAAGGGGGTGTATCTGTTTGTATCTTTGAACCCTTGACAAGCAAACATTATGTAGGGTTGTTTGGATCGTATATTTGTATGCAAGCTCAGGATATCAGCACTTGGCTTGGGTCAGAAGAGAAACAGAGGAAGATATGCAACTGCTTTGATCTGTTAGAATTTTCTGTTGGCCAAAATCTTATGCACTGCAGCGTATTAAACTAGAATAGAAGAAATTTTGGACAATCATACATTGTTTGGATTGGGACTTTGAGTCTTTTCACTTGACTATCTAAACCCTTTGCAGTACACCAACTAGACACATGGATGTATTATACTGAACAAAGATGGGGAGCAAAGTTTCAGCAAACAAATTACGGTCTTAATCATTTGGTTTCAAAAATTTTGGAGCAAAGTTTTGTTTTCCCCCCAAGTTTCATTTCCCCCCCATAATTTGGTTACCCTGTGAGAGGAGAACGTGATGAATTTTTGGGGAGCAAAGTTTCAGCAAACAAATTTTGGTCTTAATCATTCGGTTTCAAAATTTTTGGAGCAAAGTTTTGTTTTCCCCCAAGTTTCATTTCCCCTCCATAATTTGGTTAACATGTAAGCTTTCAAATTTTGAGTTTAACCTGTGAGCTTTCAAATTTTGAGTTTCAAACAAAATTCCCCCCAAACATGAAAAAACTTGTCCTAGTCAGCATTATTGCTTTGTCCTAGTCAGCATTTTGTGGCCACGTAGGACAAACTTTGTCCTAGTAGGATAAAGATTCAAAAAATGCTCTGTTTTATTGAATATATATATATATATATATTCAATAAAACAGAGCATTTTTTGAATCTTTATCCTACTAGGAAAAAGTTTGTCCTACGTGGCCACAAAATGCTGACTGGGACAAAGATAAATGATGACTAGGATTAGTTTGGGGGAAACTTGGGAAGAAAATGTTTGAAAATTGGAAATGGGGGGAAAATGATTTGTTTTAAAACCAAAAATTTAAAATATGAGGGTGGAAACCAAAAATTTCGGAGGCAAAGCTCATCGTTTAAGACATTAAATAAAATGCGACTATCACTCTCTCCCCCAGGAAAAACCTCAGCCCACGGCTCATCAAAGGCAGAAATCAGATGAGTTAAAGAGTTTTCTCCTTCGCATTCAAAGCCAGACGATTTAAGTCTTTAGAAATCGGAGCAGACATTTCAAAGGACATCTCGCAACGGGTGAGCCTCCACGTTCCTCCTCCCTCCCACAATCTCCAGCACGATCATCCCATAGCTCTACGTCGGACTTGGCCGTGATCGCCACCTCCCGAGATCCACTCTGGCGACACGTAGGAGACATTTTAAAGGTTCCCCACCTCGGTCTGGTTTAATTCAGTTTCTCCTTCAATCCATCTCTGACATCTTTTTAGCCAAATCACCCTTCAATCCAGTTCGAGTATATAGGAGGCTACTGGATTGGAGGCCACCGGATCGCCCTGTTGCAAACTCGACCTCTTCCGGATCAGAAGACTCGCATTAGAACAGGATCGCCTCCACAAGATCAGATACTGAACACGATTAGCTGCCTGTTGAGGAATCAGAGGACTCGAACTGAGATCTACCTTCCACCGGATCACCCTGCTACAGACTTGAACAGGATTTGGATCTGAATATATTTGGATCTGCTACAGATCACCATGTTGCTAGATCACCCCTCAATCCCTTTGTTATAATTTCACCAAGGAATCCATCATCGTATTCCAATCTGCATTTGGATCTGCTTACGGCCTCTGCTCCTTCTGTTTGTATATGAATTTGGATATCTATTTGACATGGTACGCCTACAGCCTCTTATCCTTTTGTTTGTATATGAATCTACAAAATTTCTAATTTTTTTGTTTGGTTTCTTGACTCTTTTGACAGTTTTGTGCTATGGAATTGATGGGGTTGGATGATGCCACACGAGACTAGGGGTTGAGATTTTGTAATTCCCAGGGATGCAACTGCTGTGAGTATGCCCACATCGTCCCCTTTTCTAAAGGTAGGCTATCTAGCTATGTGTTCATGCACTCCATGTGTTTGTGAGTGTTCCTTAATGGGTTTTCTCATTGTTTCTTGCTCTATTTGAATCTCTTATACTTGCGGTACTAATCTCATTGCGTGCATAAAATTTTATGAAGATGTACTAAATCTGTTCTTTAATATAAATTGAATTTTCTTGCTTATGTCCAGTTTGGTATATATGGAAGTTTAAACTATTGGCATATAGTCAAGTTATATGATGACTTCATGCAGGTTTCTTGGGTTGGAAGGGAAATGGTTGAGAGGTTTGGGTTCAGCAAGAAGATCAGACATGCTGCCATTGGAGGCCCTGGCAGAAACCCATTCCTCAGGCATCAGGTATGCAGATGTCAAGACCTAGCAGTGTTATTATCCATGATATATTCAACTGTCAGTTAAGTAGGTTTATTTTAACCATGGCTCCTTTGATACTTTTCGAGACAGATGTCAATGTCATCAGAGAAGGATTACTCCATGGAAACGGAAGATGTTGTCGATGCTGAGGTGAGAGCTGGTAGAGACATGTTACTCTAGAGCCAAACAAATCATTACCACACACATCGATACCCTTCATAAACTTGCCCAGCTTCTCATTGAAAAGGAAACAGTAGACGGCAAGGAGTTCATGAGTCTATTCATTGACTGTAAAGCTAAATTGTTTGTTATATGATTTAAAGAAAAAAACTGTAATATAGATTCGTGTCTGTTGTACTTCTATGTTCATAACACATTGGGCTCAACACAATGAAGGACTTAATGTAATATAACGGTTTTGTCAATAAAACAATTTTCCTTGGTGGTTTACATATCACCTTAAAGAGTGCTTCTAACTTGAGATTCCGGCATATTGCATTACAAGCTAGAAATTCAAATCTGAACTTTCCTATATAGGATTAGTACTGAAAGAGATTTGCTTATGTTCAGTCAAGTTATATGATCACTTCCTATAACCTATTGGATTTGCTTGCTTATGAACCTTCATGTACTGAGTTTACACATTATTCGGTTAACCAATCTAGGAGAAAGCAAGGTGGGAGGGTGCAAGACACACCATTTAAGCATATTTTTTTCTGTATAAAACACCTAATGGAAAGCTTGGTTTATATTTGGAGGGTGGAAAAGGAGTAATTGTTCTCAATTAAAATTAATGAATACTAATGTCAGAGAATTACATAGTAGAGAGGAAGGGACAAGTGCAATTGAACAAAGGATCCCAAGATATTTGGTTCCAAATATCTTACATGACTTAAATGGATGAATAATAATGTAATGAACATATGTGCATATTATTTGTTCTAGCAGGCACCCATTCAAATTTATGTTCATTTTTTATCTTTGAAATTCTCCATTTCCATTACACATTTAATTCTTAGTGCATATATTAATGGTATCGTTTAATATATAGCAAGCTACTTGGAAGAATACCTATATTTTGTATTATAATGAACATCAGGAAGGATGTGAAATTATTTTTTTCCGTATAAAACACCTAATGGAAAGCTTGGTGTATATTTGGAGGGTGGAAAAGGAGCAATTGTTCTCAATTATAATTAATGAATGCTAATGGCTTAGAATTATATAGTAGAAATGAAGGGACAATTGCAATTGAACAAAGGATCCCAAGAAATTTGGTTCCAAATTGAAAACATGGCTTAAATGGATGAATAATAATGTAATGAACATATATGCATATTATTTGTTTTAGCAAGCACACATTCAAATTTATGTTCATTTTTGTCTTTGAAATTTTTCAGTTCCATTGCACATTTAATTCTTAGTGCATATATTAATTGTATCATTTAATATATAGCATGCTACTTGGAACAATACCTAATTTTTTGTTATTATAATGAACAATGTGCCATTCCAGGAAGGATGTGAAATTATTTTTTCCGTATAAAACACCTAATGGAAAGCTTGGTGTATATTTGGAGGGTGGAAAAGGAGTAATTGTTCTCAATTAAAATTAATGAATGCTAATGGCAGAGAATTATATAGTAGAAATGAAGGGACAATTGCAATTGAACAAAGGACCCTAAGAAATTTGGTTCCAAATTGAAAACATGGCTTAAATGGATGAATAATAATGTAATGAACATATGTGCATATTATTTGCTTTAGCAGGCACCCATTCAAATTTATGTTCATTTTTGTCTTTGAAATTCTTCATTTCCATTGCACATTTAATTCTTAGTGCATATATTAATTGTATCGTTTAATATATAGCATGCTACTTGGAACAATACCTAATTTTTTGTTATTATAATGAACAATGTGCCATTCCAGGAAGGATGTGAAATTATTTTTTTCGTATAAAACACCTAATGGAAAGCTTGGTCTATATTTGGAGGGTGGAAATGGAGAATTGTTCTCAATTAAAATTAATGAATGCGAATGGTAGAGAATTATATAGTAGAAATGAAGGGACAAGTGCAATTGAATAAAGGATCCCAATATATTTGGTTCCAAATAGAAAACATGGCTTAAATGGATGAATAATAATGTAATGAACATATGTGCATATTATTTGTTCTAGCAGGCACCCATTCAAATTTATGTTCATTTTTGTCTTTGAAATTCTCCATTTCCATTACACATTTAATTCTTAGTGCATATATTAATTGTATTGTTTAATATATAGCATGCTACCGTGAATAATACCTAATTTTTGTTATAATAATGAACAATGTGCCATTTCAGGAAGGATGTGAAATTATTTTTTTCCGTATAAAACACGTAATGGAAAGCTTGGTCTATATTTGGAGGGTGGAAAAGGAGAATTGTTCTCAATTAAAATTAATGAATGCTAATGGCAGAGAATTATTTAGTAGAAATGAAGGGACAAGTGCAATTGAATAAAGACAAATTTATTTTCATTTTGTCTTTGAAATTCTCCATTTCCATTACACATTTAATTCTTAGTGCATATATTAATTGTATCGTCTAATATATATCATGCTACATGGAAGAATACCTAAATTTCTTTATTAAAATGAACAATGTGCCATTTCTGGAAGGATGTGAAATTATTATTATTTGAGTATTAAACACCTAATGTAAAGCTTGGTTTATTTTTGGAAGGTGGAAAAGGAGAAATTGTTCTCAATTAAAATTAATGAATGCTAATGGCAGAGAATTATATAGTAGAAATGAAGGGACAAGTGCAATTGAACAAAGGATCCCAAGATATTTGGTTCCAAATTGAAAACATGACTTAAATGGATGATTAATAATGTAATGAACATTGTGCATATTATTTGTTTTAGCAGGCACCCATTCAAATTTATGTTGATTTTTGCCTTTGAAATTCTTCATTTCCATTGCACATTTAATTCTTTGTGCATATATTAATTGTATTGTTTAACATTGCAAGCTACCTGGAAGAATACCAATTTTTTTAATTATAATGAACAATTTGCCATTTCACGAAGGATGTGAAACGAGACTACTCAGCAAAAGTGTAAGATAAATGTTGTTGGTGTCTATGTTCTGATTTGCCTGCATTAGCTAGAGGATCTTATAAGAGCGCTATGATTGAACTCAATAAGCAGATAATTCAGGATCTATAGGTTTAAAATAGACACTAAACCATTCAAAATCTTATTGCTTATTTCTGCCCTCTCTGGAGGGATTTTTGCTCAAGGAGGCACATGCAGAAAGCTGGTGTATTAGTGACTTAGAACACCATTTTGTCAAATGGCCATTGTAATCAGATTATGTAAAATTCCTAACCTTATTGTAATCTTTTTTTGGGTGCATGAATCAGTTTCTTATGCAGGTGTATGATATATTTAAGAGTGTTTTAGTAACTATAGCTCTTTACACCCATCCCTCCAGAGTTGATAAATCATCATCATGCAATCGGTTGTTAATTTGTTGTCTATTAGGCACTTGAGCATGCAACCTTTACTGAAACCATGCAGAATGTTGCTAATTTATTTAACCAAGTGCAAATTGGTTATCAGAAAACTTAGATTAGTTTGAACTAACACCCGAAATGATTGTTACACTGACCATTATTATGAGAAAATGACAGTTTTACACATTGTAACTTAGAAATTTAAATAATCAAAAGAAACCTTATGATCTTAAGAAACTAAAAGAAGTGATTGCTAAGTGCAATTGCATAGGCTTATTTCTTATATGAAATTCTGGCTATTTACAAATCACCATCTTTTATTTTGCAGCAGATGTAATCACCCTTATAATCTCTACAAAATCCTATTGTGATTCAAGGAATCTGTTAAGGTTTCTTATACTGCCCAGGTACATGTAACTATTTGGTAATATCTGAACTTTCCTTACTACAAAGTTACCAAATTGATGTGTCGTACCTTCTATTTAAAGGAAGGGGCAGTAGAATTTACTGGTGATTTATTTACCCATGATGTTTGTAGTGCTGAAATATGTATTTTATTTTTGATTTTAGCATAATCAAATATGGTGATATTTTAGGTTTCGTTTGAAAGTAAGAACAAAGCAAGGAGCCTTTGACAGAATCTGTCGGCTTTGCTTAGACATATGGGATATATCATTGGTATTACTCCGGATTCATCTACCATATGGTTTCTACGGAAGATTGCTGGATACATTTTATTATTGCAATCTTTGGATGTACTATATTCCGAAGTTTACATTTTCTTTATGGATGCCATATATGCAAGTTGCTTCCCAGTTGCATGTCTTGCTATTGTATTGTCTAAAAGCTATGCTTTTATTGTGGAGAAAACATAATATCTAGCTGAGAATTAAACTAGATACAATGGACATTTGTAACTAGAGTGGATAGACCTTATGGTTGTTTTGGTGAATTTTGATAACATTACTAAATTGTTCATTACATTTAGAATGGCAAACTGCGAGTAGTTGATTATTGCATGAACGTCTATTTTCATTAACAGCATGTTACTTAATCGGGAGAAATTAACCATGTTTGACATCCATGTTTGTTAGCAATGAGAAGATGTCAATAGCATGAATGTCTATATTCTTCAGGTAATCAATGGAGTTCACAAGATCAAAGATGGTTGTAATCCTGCAACATGCATGTTGGAGGTCACCACCTTGGCACAAGAAGAAATTTTAGGGGTCAACTTTACTGAAATATACATGAACTTGAACCTATACATGTATCAAGAATTCAAAAGTGACCAGTTAGTACATTTTTTCTAAAGTTGGCAGAAAATTGGGTAAACTAAAACTGGGGCCTAATCTTGCAGGAGAAATAAGGCTTTGATTAGGGAATAGAACATACCATCTCCAGGATCAAAAGACATGTACTTCCCCGCTAAATTTTTTCAACCCCTCCTCATGCAATGCATTACATGCTTTTGGAAATAGTACAAATCTTATTGGTGCAACCAGTCATACACTGCCATTTGGATGTTCTTTACGACAGTTACTAGCGTTATATTCGGAACAATCTTTTGGAAACTTGGATCCAAAACATATGTAAAATATTTGATCTTAGTTTCCTGATTTAATCTTAAACTTCTTAAACTTTATCTCCATATCAGAAATTCTAAATGCTGATACTAACCTATATATATGAACACTGGAAATATTTATTAGGAGAATGCAACATGATCTATTCAATGCCTTTGGTTCAATGTATATTGCAGTTATCAGGATAACATAACATGTGTTACTTTTTATATTTGCAATCATTTGTCAGGTGTTTGATGAAATATCTCAAAGAACAATATTACCATTGTTTGTTTGATAAGTTGTCTTAAAGAGACGATTTTTTATTAACTCTTTTGTCATGCATATATCATATTTTTCATAATGGGTACCTCATTTTGTTAATATTTGCCTCTTTTATGTCTTGATAACAAATTGGATTAATCATATCAAAGACTAATTAAATTTCTGCTACCACACATGTATCTCATCAAACATTTGATTGTAGTTGGAGTTAAAGTTTGGCACTTTATATATATCCATGATTGTTTTTGCAATCACCTTTTCTTTTTTCTTTTTTTTTCCCTTTTTCTATACGGTGCCATATTGAAACGTTCTAGAGTGTAGCTACTTGAATGAAAAATTTAGTGTTCAGGCATAATTTGACACCAAATTTGCCTTTTTTTTGGTGAAAACCACTTTATAAATGTCCACACGGTATATTAAGAAGACAAAAGTAAAGAAGTAAAATTCCACATAAAAATTCTATTCCTATCAAGCAATGTCTTGAATTTTGATGACATGTCGCTGGGGTATGATATTCTTTTTGAGTGCTGTGGACGTGCTGTTTAAGCATCACCAGATCTGTTTAGTATGGTAAGTTCCGAAAAATCAATGCACGGGCTATACGTTTGATCAAATGTGTGGCTATACTTCGTTGAAATAGACAACATTTGTGCAATATTAAGTCTGAAATAGACAGTCAAATGAATGCATGATTATTTTTGGAAATTTAGCATGTTACTTTCTGTTATTGCTTAAGATGGTAACATTTTATCATCTAGCTTATATTGCCATCAGAAATCTACATCAGTATATGAATCTTAGAAAAGAGAATATTGTTCTCTATGGTCGCATTAGTATCTCTTTATTCGCCAAAAAATAAAAAAACTAAAAAAAACTAATTATTACACTATTATTATCCACCATCTATTTATCGTCATAATTATTTGTCTAATGTCAACTTCTCTCCTCCACAAGGGAAGGCATGGATGTCTGAAGACCTTTGTAAGGGAATATGCAAGCTTGACGTACGATAATGTCCGATTAGTTTAGCTGGTGGTGAGAGTTCTCAAAACACACTGAAGATTGTAATCGGTTTGTCATTTACACAAAAGAGAGCATTAAATACTATGCAATTTGTAACAAATTGAGCAGGTTTTGGAAAGCAATACATTGTATGTACAATGTGCATATACACACATTTCATTTAAAAGGAAGCTTATATGGTTTCCATTTGAGATTGCAATTGAGAATATCAGTATACCATGTTGTAATGTTGACATCCCTTATTTTGTTTTCTTTTATTTAGATAACATTTTATATTGTGCTCCTAATTTGGACATTGTCAGTTAACTTTTGAGCACTTCTACTATCATTCTATGAAAGAGAGCTTTTGATGTTTCCTTCTTAGTTTGCAATGTGATGATACTTCTATTGTAATGATGTTGTCTCTTTGTTTCATTTTATTTCGATAACAAATTCTCCTGACTTGAGAAACATTTACCATTGGGCTTCCAAATTGGTATAATGAACACTTGCTGTGAGAGTTGGTATTTAGCTATGAAAGATGGGACGTCCTTTGTTGGTTGGTAGAACATGGCGATGTAAACAAATCAGATACATAGCATATATTGCTTTTGTTACATTTAGATGTGTTTATTTTTGTTTAGATGCAGATGCAAATACAGATATTATTGGGATAGTTAAATCATTGGCCGCATCAAAGAATATGAGTTTAGATTTGGATCAGATCTAGATTTTTAATTTGATCACTATGACTAAGATGGTCTTTTAGCCAAAAAAATGATAAAACATTTAGCTTTAACTGATATGTGAGTATAAACATTCTTTAATTTACATTATGTAATAGTAAATACGCTTTTAATCTTTAAATAAATGTCTGCATTGCTGTAACTAAATATTGAGGATACCTGAATTCTAAAATTTTAAACTTGGCTCCCCATATTGGGACTAAATAGATGTTTGCATGTCTAACCACATTGAGACTAAAATTTTAAATTTGAACTACGTTCTATAGGGAAACTAAATATTAGGGGTAACTGAATCTAGATGGAATTAAATTTTTGGGGAACTAAAATTTTTGGAATGAATTAAATAATATTTATTGTGCTTTTATTATTTCTGTTTGTTTAAAATTAGGGGATCCAAGATTTTGAGAAGGGAAAATTTTAAATGAAGATTGGAACAAAATTTTGGAAGGACTTAAATTTTTAGGAGAATTAAATAACAAATATCACGCTTTAATTATTGTTGTTTGTTTACAACTAGGTGATCCAAGATTGGAGGGCAATATTTTAAATGAACAGTGCCCTCAAGGCACATGTTAGATCTTAAGAGAACCAAATTAGGGGGTGACTAAATTCTCTGATGTGAACTAAATTTTGAATTGATCTAAAATTTTTGTGGGAAGCAAATGACAATTATGGCAACTTTACTTATTATTGTTCGTTTAAAATTAGGATATATAATATTTTAAGGGCAATATTTTAAATGAACCGTGCCATTAGGGCACGGGTTATGACTATATATATTACATTTGATGACTGTTTTTGAATTCTAGGGTTGACTATGACAAAAGAGTTGATAGAAGAACGGATGTAATTTAATCTTGAGGAATGAATGGTTGAGATGCGATTTTGTAGAAAGTTTTTTTTAGGGAAAACATTTCTAGGGAAATGAAAGTTTCTGGGGAAATGGAACTTTGTGGGAAATTGAACTTTTTGGGGAATAAAAGCTTCTGGGGAAGAGCTGAGTGCATGCAATTAATGCATTAGGGAAAAAACTTTAACTTGCACTTAATACTGCAGATCGCATGATCTCTCCCTCAACACGGGGCCCACCGTCTCTTCAATGCATATGGCAACAAGATGAGAATAATTTTCCGCGCCGAAGGGGCCCGCTAAATTTTTTTACGCTAATGTGTTGTTCCATGCCGAATTTGTTGTTCTGCATCGAATGCGCCAATGCTGCTTAATATTTTTACTCTAATTTGTTGTTCCGTGTAAGTTTGGCTGTGTAAATAATTTTTGGGGAACACAGATTTCGCAGGGGAAAATCTTAAATGAACCGTGCCCACGGGCACGGGTTATGACTAGTATATATATATTTATGAGGGTTAAATATCCGGAAGTTGACACCTTCTATGCGGCTGAGGGGGAACCGAATCGGGCTGGCACTTGGAAATTTTTACTTCACTGCAGAAATGTTGGTTACCTTGTGGGCCCCTTAAAAATATCTATACCATTCCAAATGGTGCTAGAAAGAAATGGGTACGTGACTACTGGGGGGACAGACCGGAATGAAGAGCCAACTATTGATCCTATTCGGCCTATGCTGCAACAATTCAAGTTGGGTATAGGGTCGGACAGATGGGACTGGAAGGCGGGACTAAGTTTAAGTTCACAGATGCTTGGGAGGGGGTTCGAAGGCAAGGTACCCCTTTTCCTTACTACAAGTTAATTTGGTATAATCATCATATACCCAAAATGTCTATCACCCTCTTGAGAGCGTTTAACGATAAGCTCCTTACAAGAGACAAATTTATCAGATGGGGGATTAATACTTCTGAGGAATGTGTTTTATGTGATGACAACCATAAGGAAGGCATTGACCATATTTATTTTAAATGCACCTATTCTAGCTATCTTTTGCGCATGGCTATACTTAAATTGGGGCGTGCCGCACCTATTGGGCCAACGCTAGCTGATGTAGGAAATTTCTACCTGGCGCATTATGGGAAGAAGTGGGTTATGAGCCTACTGGCAAAGACTGCCCTAGCTGCCATGGTATGGCACATATGGAGGGGAAAAAGCAGAAGAATTTTTGAAAACTCTAAAAGAAGCAAGACTGATCTATTTGAGGACATTGCTGCTGACATTAGAATTGCATTAAGAACTCAGGATGGCTCTGAGGTCGAAGTAGTTGAAGCTTGGGCTAATTGGGAATTCAGGGATAACGGTTGATGAGAGAGGGAGAGAAGGAGCTCTGAATTACATTTTGAGTAGTGAATTGTAAATTTTGTTTTATAAATTCGGCTCTGCATTTGTACATAGGCGCTGGAATAAATAGTGGAAAGTGACAGTGCTTGTGCCCTATCCTTTCTCTATGGAAGCCAGTCATATTGATACCCTACATTGTATTGACTTGTATACTTACTCAATAAAGATATAACTTACCTTTCACACACACACACACACACACACACACACACACACACACACACACACAGAGAGAGAGAGAGAGAGAGAGAGAGAGAGAGAGAAGGTTAAGGAAGAATGCTTCCCCTTGGACGGATCAGCATACAGCTGCTGTTCGCAAAGTCAAACTTAATGTTAAACATTTACCTTGTGTACATCTTGCTCATACACAATGGTCTAAGATTGTTGAGACGGATGCGTCTAACATCGGTTTTGGAGGCATCCTCAAACAAATTGATCCTATTACTCTTAAAGAGCAATTAGTTCGGTTTACCTCTGGTAAATGAGATCAAGCACAATTTAATTATTCCACCATTAAAAAGGAAATGTAAGCTATTATCAAATGATTTCATAAATTTCGAGATGATATTCTCAATCAGCAATTTATTTTAAAAATAGATTGTAGCGCTGCTAAATCTATTATTGAAAAAGATGTTAAGAATCTTATTTCTAAACAAATATTTTCCAAATGGCAGGTGGAATTATCCATGTACCAATTTGATATTCAATTTATTCGTGGTCATGATAATCATTTACCTGATTTTCTCACTCGTGCGTTTTTACAGGGTACTCATGAACCACTGTAACTCCTCTCTCTCGGGAAGGAGGGTTGGCAAAGAGAAGAAGTCATACTTCGACTCTAGATCATACTTCGGCTTCTGAAAATCAGGCTGTCCAAAAGCGGAGTAATACTCCAAAGAGTTTTATCGACTCAATTCCTGATATCCCTACCAGTGAAAAAATCATTTCAGAGTTTGTAGGAGAAAGCTTTTCTTTCTCTTGGTAAATAGGATGAGGTATATTATTATGGGATATATTAATCCCTTGAACCTCATTGATTCTATGAGAATCAGATCTAGAGACAGATCTTCTGGAAGCAGACATCAGAAAGTCTGATAGTCCTAGTAGGATTAAACATACTCTCAACATCACCATCAGCCGTTTGGATAATTTGATCAATATCTTGATTCATAATAGGCTGTGGTTGGATAGCATTGGGTATAACCCAACTATCAGGAAAGTTTACTTCTGTCCATTTAATTTGTCTATTGACAGCAATATGGGACGAAAGTAAATTTGTTTCAACTAAGACAGTTTTGCCTGGCTTAGTATGAATTTTAGCCTTGGGAGCTAAAGTGCTCAAAGCTTTGTAATGGATGCGGTATATAATCGCAACCGTTTCTGATCCATGTAAGAATTCATAACCATGAGTCTTAATATTAAGACTAATAGCTTCAAGTATATTTGGATCAGTAAGAGATAAACTCAAGTTGGGGTATACATTAAAATATACCGATCCATTACATAGACTGGTTTCCATGATGCACATAAGGGACTGAGTCCAATTAAGACATCTAGCATCACACAAACAGGCTAGTAATGAAGCATTCAACCCTTGAAGGGTTAAAGGTCTAAAAGCAACCTGAATTAATCCAATATGGATATATTTGTATCGATCCATATATGGCTCGATATCTTCAGAACTGAGCAACTGTATTGTTTGCTCACTCTGATCAACAGTGGAGGTTCTTTCTAATGTCTTAATGGCAATTAAAGACTTATAATCAAAGAACCCAATCTTGTAGATGTCCTTATTAGGAACATCATGAATTGACCACTTATTAAGTGATTCAATATCAGATGGAAATTCTGTCAATCTAGCATTTTTAATCATTTTACTCGTATTACGAGTCATAGCAGAGGTAGAAGCAGAAACTAGTTCTGACATGGGGTGTTCTTACGGATATTTTATCATGCTTTACAAGTAACATAGGGATAAAGAAATATGATTTTCCTTGCTTCTCTACTATTGATAAACTTTGAATACTCAAAGCCAGTTTTTGAATGTTTGAACATAATCAATAATCTATGAGAGTAAAATTACTGAATTACTATAGCCAGTCTTAATTTGTTTAGACATAAGAAATGTTTCATAAGAGCAAAGTCACCAGACAACGATTCACAGCCCTAACAGCATCTCGCATCAGCGGGACTTACAACGCGACTACGGTGACCACCAACCCCCCACAGCCACATGCTTATAGATAAACAAATAAAACATTCTTAATCCGAAGATTAACTATTAGTAATCCAAAAACTTATTCTCAAATCCTCATGATTATCATATTTATTGATTATAAGGAAACAAAGCCAAACAATCTGAATCATAAGGTCCGTAATTCATTCTCAAGTATCAATAGGGAAGAAGCAAGAACATATCATATTAACATATTCCTACTTACTAGTATTCCGTGATAATATCCGTAAGAAGTAACTTAGCCAATCATGGCTCTGATACCAATTTCACAATTTCTACCAGGATAACAAAGTGTATATTAAACACAAAAAAATAAATACTTACAGGTTGAAACCGGAATATTAATTCCTTTTGGCATTAAGGGTTGAATTGCAATTTGCCGTAGCCTTCAAGAACTGGCTCCAGTTTACAAAAACTAAAAATTAAAAAGAAAGAAAGCTTAGAAAAGATACAAGTGTATAACACTGAGAGAGGTGGAGAAAGGCTGACAAAAGATTCATGCTGAAGAAGAAGCCTTCTGCATCCTTTTATAGCTGTAAGGGCTCCTTACGAGTGATCCTTTAATGACAGCTGGCTGATGAGTGCGTAGTCCTCTCTCCAAATAGTGAAGATGCTTCAATAATTTGAGCTGAAGCGATATAAAGTTGTTACCACAGTAGACGATTTGTCTTTTTATGACTGCGTGAGAATCTTCACTGTGCCCTTTGCGACTCTTTTTCGTCTTCATATGAAATTAGTCGCTATTGATGAATAGTGCTCTTCCACTAAGAGCGACTCCTCGAGGCTCAACTCAAAGTAAAGTGAGATAGGTGTCGGGTACTCCGTGGGCCCCATCGCGCACCGAATCTTCTTTTCTTTGATCTGATCCTATCTTTGGAAGAAGTCTCTGATCTTATCTCCAGAGGTGGCAAAAGAGATATATCTCCACAAAAGATAAGTATAACTTTTACAAAGGCAAAATCTATTTTACCCAGAAAGAGTATAACTCTTTATAAGAAATATCTTATAATTCCTCGATGCCTACTTCCTTAGTATCTTTGGAATTCTATTTCCACTAAGAGTGGCTTTCTGAGGCATAACTCATAGTGGGTAGATTGATACCCACAGGATCATAATAGATGCGATAAATTACCACAATTTCCTTAGATTCAGGAACAAAATCATACCCTTGAGTCTGAATATAAAGACTCATAGCTTCAAATATGTTTGAATCTTTTAGAGATGAACTCAAATTGGGGTATATATTAAAATATACCAGCTTGCTCTTAAGATAAGGACAATGGAAGCAGAATGGGGTAAACTTCTTTATGTTGATCTTTACTCCGTTAAGGGAATGTGACCAAGATTGTATCCATCCGGAGCTGTGATCATCATGAAGAGATGCAAATAACGACATATTAAGTCCTTTTGGCGTTAAGGGTTGAAACGCAACTTGGACTAGTCCAATATGGACATAATCATATCGACCCATATATGGTTCGATATCTTTATGACTGAGCAACTGTATAGTCTGGTCATTGTGATCAATAATATTGGTTTTCTTTAGCAGCAACATTCTCAGCAACTCAGCAGAAGACAACAAAATAGAGTCGCAATAAGCACAGTGAAGATTCTCAAATAGTGCAACACTGTAGCAGTACTGTAGCAAATCACTGTAGCAGTCCTGTAGCATACTATAGCGCCGCCACAGACAGACAATTTAACGTCGCTTCAGCCTGAATTATTGAAGCATCTTCACTATTTGGCCAGAGGAATACGCACTCATCAAGTCAGCTGTCATTAAGGATCACTTGTAAGGAGCCCTTACAGCTATAAAAGGATGTAGAAGGCTTCATCTTCAGCATCAATCTTTTATCAGACTTTTCTCCACCTCTCTCAGTGTTATACACTTGTATCTTTTCTAAGCTTTCTTTCTTTTTAATTTTTAGTTTTTGTAAACTGGGGCCAGTGCTTGAAGGCTACGGCTTCAAGCTGTAAGTATTTTAATTTTGTGTTTATTATAGTTTAATATACACTTTTTGTTATCCTGGTAGAAATTGGTATCAAAGCCATGATTGGCTAAGTTTCTTTTTGCGGATATTATCATGGAGTATGAGTAGGTAGGCATATGTTAATATGATATGTTCTTGCTTCTTTTCTATTGATACTTGAGTACAAATTGTGGATCTTATGATTCGGGTTGTTTGGGTTTGTTTCCTTGTAATCAATAAACATGATAATCATGAGGATTTGAGAGTGGTGTTTCTGATTACTATTAGATTATCTTCGGATTTAGAATGTTTTATTTGTTTGTCCATACGCATGTGGATGTGGGGGTTGGTGGTCACCGTAGTCACGTTGTAAGTCCCGCTGAGGCGAGATGCCGTTAGGGCTGTGAATCGTTTTCTGGTGCCTTTGCTCTCATGAAACATTTCTTATGTTTAAAAAAATTGAGACTGGCTATAGTAATTCAGTAATTTTACTCTCATAGATTATTGATTATGTTCAAACATTCGAAAACTGGCTTTAAGTACTCAATATTCATCAATAAAAGAGAAGCAAGGAAAATCATATTTCTTTATCCCTATGTTACTTGTAAAGCATAATAAAATATCCGTAAGAACACCCCATGTCAGAACTAGTTTCTGCTTCTACCTCTGCTATGACTCGTAATACGAGTAAAAATATTAAAAATGCTAGATTGACGGAATTTCCGTCTGATATTGAATCACTTAATAAGTGGTCAATTCATGATGTTCCTAATAAGGACATCTACAAGATTGGGTTCTTTGATTATAAGTCTTTAATTGCCATTAAGACATTAGAAAGAACCTCCACTGTTGATCAGAGTGAGCAAACAATACAGTTGCTCAGTTCTGAAGATATCGAGCCATACCTGGATCGATACAAATATATCCATATTGGATTAATTCAGGTTGCTTTCCGACCTTTAACCCTTCAAGGGTTGAATGCTTCATTACTAGCCTGTTTGCGTGATGCTAGATGTCTTAATTGGACTCAGTCCCTTATGGGCATCATGGAAACCAGTCTATGTAATGGACCGGTATACTTTAACGTACACCCCAACTTGAGTTTATCTCTTACTGATCCAAATATACTTGAAGCTATTAGTCTTAATATTAAGACTCATGGTTATGAATTCTTACCTGGATCAGAAACGGTTGCGATTATATACCGCATCCATTACAAAGCTTTGAGCACTTTAGCTCCCAAGGCTAAAGTTCATACTAAGCCAGGCAAAACTGTCTTAGTTGAAACAAATTTACTTTCGTCCCATATTGCTGTCAATAGACAAATTAAATGGATAGAAGTAAACTTTTCTGATAGTTGGGTTATACCCAATGCTATCCAACCTCAGCCTATTATGAATCAAGATATTGATCAAATTATCCAGACAGCTGATGTTGATGTTGAGATTATGTTTAATCCTACTAGGACTATCAGACTTTCTGATGTCACTAGTTCTTCCAGAAGATCTGTCTCTAGATCTGATTCTCATAGAATCAATGAGGTTCAAGGGATTAATATATCCCATAATAATATACCTCATCCTATTTATCAAGAGAAATAAAAGCTTTCTCCTATAAACTCTGAAATGAGTTTTCAAATGTAATCTGTTATTCATGGATTTTACACCCGGTAGCAGACTCAGAGGAATCCTTAATAAGAAATTCCAAAACAAAATAAACTTCGAGTTTCGTAATTGGTTCTTCAAAGTTTTCTCTGATAGAGAACAACAAGAATTTCGGTCAAGTTATTATGAAACACTTGACAAACAACAAGAGATTATATCTTTTGTTCCCTGGTTCCTGAAGTTATATCTTCAAAGAGAAGTAAAGAGAATTAGTGTTCTTGAAGAACACTACAAGCAATGGAAATCCCAAACAGGTGTTTCCATCAAATCTCTTTATCCTCCGACAGAACCTCTAAAGTTATCTGGGCTTTCTACAACCACTTTAGAAGCAACTGCTTTCATAAAGCTAATTGAGTCTGATGATTCAGTGTTGAGAGAGCATAATAAGCTCATCAAACAGTGTAATTACTCTAACATTCACCTTCAAGTTGTTGGTCAGCAACTTACGAGGGTTGAGGATATTGTTAATGAACTTATCCGAAAGATGAATAATATTCTTCCATCTCTTATTGAGTTTGAGGAGGTTAAAATCCCCATTCAAACCAAGCAGGTGGCTATCAAACCACCTATTGATATATCTGATTTTAATATCAGTGATAAGGTAACACTGAAGTCATTGAAGGTTTAACTAAAAAGCTCAGTACTTCTAGACTTCATACAGTCTTTACCTCTTCAATTAGTTGAACTGATAATGAGGAAACTTCTAATGATGATTTGGTTATACCAGATCAAGAGACATTAGAAAAAGATTTGGTTATACCAGATCTTGAGTCAGCATCAGAAGATTTGATTATTCCAAATCAAGTTTTGATTATAGAGAATTTTTCAATTATTAATACTGTGGATACATCAGATGACGATCTGGTTATACCAGACCAAGTTACTACTTCTGTTAGTCACACTGAGGATGATGAAACCTCAGATGATAATCTTGTTATACCAGAACAAGTATTGGCCATAGAAGATCAATTCTCTTCTATTAATAAACTTGCTGGTCGTTCTAAACAACTGGAACACTATTACTATAAGAGGCCAACACCTGTTGATGTATTGTTCGAAGAGAATGATACTTATATTCAGACCGATTATAATGGTCGAAACATTTATGAATGGAATATTGACGGTTTATCCGACAATCAGATCTTTGCCACTGTGCATCGTATGATGATGTATTCCACTATTTGTCGTCAGAATAATAATTCTGACAAAGTTATTGCCCAGTTCATAACGTGTGGTTTTACTGGCATTTTAAAGGGCTGGTGGGATAACTATCTCACACCTGAGTCCCATTCTGAAATATTAAGTGCAGTAAAACAAGAAGTTAATGGTGCACAGAAGGAAGACGCTGTGTATACATTAATATTAGCTATAACCAATCACTTCACCGGTGCTTTTACAGACCATAGTGAAAGAATTAGAACTTTGTTACAAAATTTGAGATGTCCCTCTTTAACCCATTTCAGATGGTACAAAGATACATTCTTGAGTAGAGTAATGAATCTTCATAATGCTAATAGCACACACTGGAAGTCCAAATTTGTAGATGGATTACCAAATTTATTTGCTAAAAGAGTTCGTAATCAGCTCAAGGTTAAGAATAGAGGAATTATTCCTTATGAGCAATTCACCTATGGAACTCTTATTGATGCATGTATTAAAGAAGGTTTAGCTTTATGTAATGATATGAAGCTAAGGCATCAATTGAAGTCTTATAGACTAACTGGTAAAAAAGAACTTGGCGAATTTTGCCAGCAATTTGCATTTGACCAACCTTATGCTACTGATAAGGGAAAACGTGTCAAAGAGGATTATAAATCCAGTAAGAAGAATCATATTTCTTCTAAGAAAAAGAAATTCTTTAAAAACAGAGAATCTAAAAGAGACTCTGATAAAAGAAAAACTAAACCTTCAAAGAAAGGTACTAGTAACATTAAATGTTACAAATGCGGTCCGATTGGTCATTATGCTTCTTCTTGTTATACTAAAAGAAGATCAATGAAATTGAAGATGAAGGTCTTAAAAAGACTCTTCTTAAGATTATGATCCACAGTGATACTGAAGGATCAGACGAAGAAGATTATTCATCGTATTCTTCTGATAATAATTGTCAATGTACAAGTAATACTTGTCCGACAAATGATAAAACGGCTTATTGGAAAGCCATTGTTGACATGAATGGTTTATCGATAAATGTCATCACTTCTAGTGAGGAGTTAATCTCCAAAATACTATCTGAAGATCTTCCTTCAGATTTGAAGTATAAACTTCTTGGCTTATGTACTAGTCAAATTGATAAAAAAGATAAGCCAACGATAGACAACGTTTATCGTATGTCTGAAGTTATGAAAAGAAGACAAGATAATACTTCTACAGTACTATCACTCTCAGATCTCAATAAGGAGATCCGAATTCTCAAACAAGAAGTTATACTTCTTAAAAAAGAGAATACATACATTCTCTCCAGATTTGATGAAGAAAAAGAGGACATTCCTCAACATGATCTATCAAGCATTCATAATGCTGAAACATCCCAAAAGGATGAATTTCTGAATTTGTTACAACAAGTAACATCGCAGAAATGGTATATCAAGGTGACTTTAGTTATATCCAAACAAGTCTTTATTCCAGATCTTATAGCTCTGGTTGATAGTGGTGCAGATCTTAATTGCATCCGTGAAGGAATTGTACCTTCAAAATTCTTTGAGCCAACCACGCAATCTCTGAGTGGTGCATGAGGCAATCAACTTGAAATAAGATTCAAACTGCCTTCCGCTAATATATGTGTCCAAGATACATGTATTCCTGTACCATGTGTTCTTGTGAAAAATCTTTCATAACACATTATTTTAGGGACACCTTTCCTGCATAAAATTATGCCTATGCAGAAAGTCGACACATATGGTATTCAAGCTATTTATAATGGCAAAGAAATAAAATTTCAGTTCATAACTGATCCTTAGACTCATTTTTTAAACGAAGTTAAAAATGTTCTTCTTAAAGATAAACATACTAGGGTTTATAACCCTTACTTCAAGCCATCCTAATTCCTGGAGGACTATCTCCAAAAAGAGTAATAAAAATATTCCCTCTTCATCTTCTTCTAAGGGAATAGAGGATCTAAATGATTTCGAGAAAATACCAGAGTCATACTCTGAAGTTATCAAAAAAGATATAGATTGGTTTACTAAAACTATCTCTGATACTGTTCTTTATATAGAACATGAGGATATTCCTCGAGAGACTAAGATCTAAATATTTAGACTCAATATATTATCCTACTCTATCCTTAAAGCCTAAAGCATGGATGAAAATGATACTCACCCAGAAGGGTATGGAGGTTACTCATTTTTGGAGTAACGATAACCATTTGGTTCCCCCAAATTTCAGCAAATGTATCATTAAAGAAGTAATACTTCCTTCCCAATGGGCCATGCACCCTAATCAGGAATTCCCCCTGGTTAAAACCCCCAATAAAGAAATTTATAAGTTCAATTATTGGGATTATTATAGAGAGGCATTTTATAATATGTTTATCTACCAGAATCAAAGGGGTAAACATACTTGGTTCATGAAGTTATGCCCAGAAGCTCTTTATAAGGGCCTTCCAAATTGGGTTTATGATTGGTGGAGTCGGTATGGTGCTGACTTAGACATTGACTTAGACATTTTACCAAAGCCAATTTTGGATTTATACAATCCTTGGGTGGAATCTCACCCCATTATTCAAAAGATGACTGAGAGTGAGCTTCATGATGGGCTATGTATAGCCTACTTCTTCATAGAAACAGAGATTCCATGGATTTGGAATTGGTCACTCGAAGCTGCTTGGGATGATCTTCATCTTCCTATGCTTATAAGACGCCACCACTCTCGTTGGTGGGCAAGTATAGTTGTCCAAGAAAAATGCCAACAAATCAAGGAGATTATCAAGAGAAATTCTAATATCCTTGATAATACTTTATCTGAAGAGATTCGTAGTGAGAATCCCACGGCGAAATTGGCAAAATCAATTAGGAGGAAATACCCTTTAGCCTTTGAAGCTGAAATTCAGCAAAAATGTCTTGATCATACGAAAAGACAATTTTTTGAGGTCTTTGACAATAGTGATACTATGTCTGTTCAGAGTACTCATACTCAGACCACTTCAAAGAGTACTCAGGGTATAGATATATCTTACCCAGAAGCTCAAGATCCCAATGAAATTGAAGATATTTGTGATATAATTATGAATTCCAAGGATACTAAAGGAAAAGGTATCGAGGAATTATGAGAAATTTCTTATAAAGAGTTATACTCTTTTGGGTAAATTATTTTACCTTTTGAAAAGTTATACTTATCTGCCTTTCCTGAAGATAATCAGATTAAAGAAGATTCGGTGCGCGATGGGGCCCATAGTGTGCCCGACACCTATCTTACTTTGAGTTGAGCCTCAGGGAGCCACTCTTAGTAGGAGATAGCAGCTAGAAATAGCAGCAGCATTCTCAGCGACTCAGCAGAAGACAACAAAAGAAACTCAGAGTTTCGTAATGTAAAGAATTTCTTTTTCTTAGAAGAAGTATGATTCTTCTTTCTGTCATTGGCAAGTTTAATAATAGAAGAGAATTGATCTTCTATGGTCAAGATTTGTTCTGGAATAACCTGATTATCATCTGCATTTTCATCATCCTTAGTGTGAATAACTAAAGAAGTAAATTGATCTGGTATAACCAGACCATCATCTGATATATCCTCTGTGTTAATAACTGAAGATTTTTCTAGAGTCAAAATTTGATTTGGTATAATCAAATCTTCTGATGTTGACTCAAGATCTGGTATAACCTCATCTTTTTCTAATGTCTACTGATCTGGTATAACCACATCATCATTAGAAGTTTCCTCATTATTAGTGCAAATAACTGAAGAGGTAAAGACTGTATGAAGTCTAGAAGTACTGAGCTTTTTAGTTAAAGCTTCAATGACTTCGATAGTTACCTTATCACTGATATTAAAATCGGAGATATCAATAGGTGGTTTGATAGCCACCTGCTTGGTTTGAATGGTGGTTTTAACCTCCTCAAACTCAATAAGAGATGGAAGAATATTATTCATCTTTCGGATAAGTTCATTAACAATATCATCAACCCTCGTAAGTTGCTGACGAACAACTTGAAGGTGAATGTTAGAGTAATTACTCTGTTTGATGAGCATATTATGCTCTCTCAAGACTGAATCATCAGACTCAATTGTCTTTATGAAAGCCGTTGCTTCTAAAGTGGCTGTAGAAAGCCCAGATAACTTTAGAGGTTCTGTCGGAGGATAAAGAGATTTGATGGAAACACATGTTTGGGATTTCCATTGCTTATAGTGTTCTTCAAGAACACTAATTCTCTTTACTTCTCTTTGAAGATATAACTTCAAGAACCAGGGAACAAAAGATATAATCTCTTGTTGTCTGTCAAGTGTTTCATAATAACTTGACCTAAATTTTTGTTGTTCTCTATCAGAGAAAACTTTAAAGAACCAATTACGAAACTCTGAGTTTCTTTTGTTTTGGAATTCCTTATTAAGGATTCCTCTGAGTCTGCTGCCGGGTGTAAAATCCATGAACAACAGATTACATTTGAAAATTCAGAGTTTCGTGTGTGTGTGTGTGTGTGTGTGTGTGTGTGTGTAGAGGAAAAAGGGGATCTAAGGTGCCTCCTTAGATGAAATCTAAGGAGGCGCCCTCATTTTCCCCCATCGCCTACAAATTTTTTTGAAATGTTTTTTCATGGGATTGTTTTTCATATCATGGATGATCAACATACCAAATTTCAAGGGATTCCAATACTTTTTGAGCCCCCATCTACCCCTTACAACTTCAACGGTTTGAAAACGTGCTGAAAAATCCACGAAGTTGCTAGGGGTAGATGAGGGCTCAAAAAGTATTATAATCCCTTGAAATTTGGTATGTTAATCATCCATAAGGTGAACAACAAACCCATGAAAAAAATTTCAAAATAAATGTGGGAGATGGGGAGAAATGGGGGCGCCTCCTTAGATTGAATCTAAGGAGGCACCTTAGGATCCCTTTACCCATATATATATATATATATATATATATATATATATATATATATATATTTAAAATATATATATATATATATATATATATATATATATATATATATATATATACACACACACATACACACACATAAATATATATATATATATACACACACATATATATACATATATATATACATATACATATATATACATATATATACATTTTTTTTGAAAGTTAAGTAGATAATATATTACTAAAATTACATAAAGTACAAAGTGGAGGTCATAGTACACTGGTCTCAATAGAGAGAGGATAGGACACAGGCGTCGTCACTCTCAACTATCAATTCCAGGTTCTACTCCCATCCCACTACAATGGACATACAACTCATCCTCTCATAAGGACCGGAATAAATAGCAATATGGATCAAGAAGTCATCCATGATCAAGTATCTCCCAATTCTATAGGGCACTCAATGCGTCTATATCAGCTCCATCTTCATTATGGAGCACAATTTTCACGTCCGCAGCTATGTCATCAAATAGTGTAGTCTTCGACTTCTTAACTTGTTCAAATACCCTTTTGTTACGCTCTCTCCAAAGGTGCCAGACAACCGCCGATAGGACTGTTTTTGCAAGCCTGCCTAAGACCCCCTTCTTCCCAAACTTGGCCAAGTAGAAATTTCCAACATCCTCCAATGTCAGATCTGTCGGCCCAAAGTGACCCAATTTAAGTAGCGCACGCCTCATGATGTAGCTAGAATAAGTGCAGGAAAAAAATAGATGTGCGCAAGTTTCTGGAGTGTTGTCAGCACAAAGGACACACTCCTTTGCGCCTTGAATACCCCAACTGTCTAGCCTGTCTTTAGTGAGTAGCTTCCCCTTGAAAGCACGTAGAAGGGTTAACGACATCTTCGGAACATGGTTACCGTACCAAATCAACTTGAAGAAAGGAAATGGCGCTGATTTTTCACGAATATTATCCCACACTTCCTTAAACTTGAAATCCGGCCCATACCTCCATTCCCACAAATCCTCCCTCGTATCCAAGACTATGTTGCGCAGTAATGGCTTGATATTGTCAAGTGCAGCATCATCAATCCAATCCGTACCCCCCCAGTAATCTCGAACGCGCTTGCTACTAGCACCGTTCGGGATGTCAAAGATGTTTTTAAGAGGCCCACAAGGTAGCCAATTGTCATGCCAAAAAAGTGTATCTTTTCCATCTCGTACTTTCCTCACAATTAACTTTTGAGAGAGATTCCTACATTTAAGAAGAAACTTCCAAGTTCCTGAATGAACCGCCAACCCCCTTGCTTCATAGAAAGCATCTGTGTCTTTATACTTACTGCGCATGTACTCCGCCCATAGGCCACTAGCATTCAGTAATCTCCATGTAAGCTTAATTCCTGATGCCAAGTTTAAATCCTCTAGCAGCCACAAACCGACCCCACCTTCCTCCTTGGGCTTGCAACAGTCTCGCCAAGCCCAAGTCTTAGTATTCCCCCATATAAAGCTTCTACACATGGATGAGAGAGAACGAAGAACAGTTGCTGGAATTTTGTAGACTTGGGACCAAAAGGAAATCATTCCATAGATAACTGATCTTACCAATTCAATCCTGCCTGAGATGGAAAGCATCTTCGAGGTCCACCCACTCAGTCGCTTCCTGCACTTATCAATGAGTCTACCATACATGGGAGTTTTTGGGTATTTAGCAGACAACGGAAGACCCAAATAAGTAGTGAAAGTGTTTACATGTTTGGCCCCCAGGAAATCCGCCAATTCTCTTGCATTTTTGGTCCCTTTACTAAACATATCAGTACTCTTATCCCAGTTGATGTCCAGCCCAGTATAATTTTTAAATTCCTCCAGCAGATTTTTAATGCCAATAAGAGATTTACAATTTGCTCTGCAGAACACCAACAAATCATCTGCAAAAAGGAGATGTGAGATTGCACCTGCCCGCCGCATAGGTTGGATGTTACCTCTAGTTAGAGCCTTCGCCAGAAGCTAGGAGAATGCTTCCATGACAATAACAAATAAGTACGGTGAAAGTGGATCACCCTGCCTGAGGCCCCTGTTACCTTCAAAGAAACCCACAGGTGAACCGTTAACCATTACGGAGTAAGATGATGTAGATAAGCATTCCTTGATCCAACTTATGAAGGTATGACCGAACCCCATTTGGTGAAGAATGAAATAAACGAACTCCCTGTTAACACTGTCAAAAGCCTTCCTCAGATCAAGTTTCAAGCATGCCCTCGCCCCCATTGGATTGCTGGAATCTCTGATCTGTTCATGTGCAAGCAGGGTGCAATCAGATTGTAATCTTCCTTGAAGAAAAGCCGCTTGATTAGGAGAGACCAAGTCATGTACAATCATCTTCATTCTGTTACATATGACTTTGCTAATGATCTTGTAAATAACATTGCAGCATGCTATCGGTCTGAGTCCCCCAGGTTGGATGCATTAGAACTTTTAGGAACCAATGTTAAGAAGGTATGGTTTAGTTGACGTAGCAGGCTGCCTGAAGTGAAAAAAGATTGTACCTCACTTACAACATCTGGCGCAACAAGATTCCAATTATGTTGGTAAAAGTATCCATTAAACCCATCGGGACCTGGCGCTTTGGTAGAATTAATTTGAAATGCTGCCTCTTTGATCTCCTCTGCAGACACCCATCTTTCCGTCCATCTTGCTGCTTCATGTTTAACTTTTCTTTTAGGCACCAGCTTTGGAAAAATACTCCAGTAATTGGATTGATTGTATAATTCTTCATAATATTTAACCGCCTCTGATTTCAGCTCATCATAGGATTTACATATATATACATACATACATACATACACACACACACACACATATATATAGGAAAAAGGGGATCTAAGGTGCCTCCTTAGATGAAAATCTAAGGAGGCGCCCTCATTTCCCCCCATCTCCTACAATTTTTTTGGAAATTTTTTTTCATGGGGTTGTTGTTCACATCATGGATGATCAACATGCTAAATTTCAAGGGATTCCAATACTTTTTGAGCCACCATCTACCTCTTACAATTTCAACGGTCTAAAAACGTGCTGAAAATCCCACGAAGTTGCAAGGGGTAGATGGGGGCTCAAAAAGTATTGGAATCCCTTGAAATTTGGTATGTTGATCATCCATAAGGTAAACAATAAACCCATGAAAAAAATTTCAAAAAAAATGTGTGAGATGGGGGGAAATGGGGGCGCCTCCTTAGATTGAATCTAAGGAGGCACCTTAGGATCCCTTTACCCATATATATAGATATATATATATATATATGGGTAAAGGGATCCTAAGGTGCCTCCTTAGATTCAATCTAAGGAGGCGCCCCTATTTCCCCACATCTCACACATTTTTTTGAAAAAAAATTTCATGGGTTTATTGTTCACCTTATGGATGATCAACATACCAAATTTCAAGAGATTCCAATACTTTTTGAGCTCCCATCTACCCCTTGCAACTTCGTGGGGTTTTCAGCACGTTTTTAGACCGTTGAAGTTGCAAGGGGTAGATGGTGGCTCAAAAAGTATGTGAATCCCTTGAAATTTTGTATGTTGATCATCCATGATGTGAACAACAACACCATGAAAAAAATTTCCAAAAAAATTGTAGGAGATGTGGGGAAATGGGGGCGCCTCCTTAGATTTTCATCTAAGGAGGCACCTTGGATCCCCTTTTTCATATATATATATATATATATATATATATATATATATATATATATATATATATATATATATATATATATAGGAAAAAGGGGATCCAAGGTGCCTCCTTAGATGAAAATCTAAGGAGGCGCCCCCATTTCCCTCCATCTCCTACAATTTTTTTGGAAATTTTTTTCCATGGGGTTGTTGTTCACATCATGGATGATCAACATACCAAATTTCAAAGGATTCCAATACTTTTTGAGCCACCATCTACCCCTTGCAACTTCAACGGTTTGAAAACGTGCTGAAAAACCCACGAACTTGCAAGGGATAGATGGGGGCTCAAAAAGTATTGGAATCCCTTGAAATTTGGTATGTTGATCATCCATAAGGTGAACAATAAACACATGAAAAAAAATTTCAGAAAAAATGTGTGAGATGGGGGGAAATGGGGGCGCCTCCTTAGATTGAATCTAAGGAGGCACCTTAGGATCCCTTTACCCATATATATATATACTAGTCATAACACGTGCCCGCGGGCACGGTTCATTTAAGATTTTCCTCTGCGAAATCTATATTCCCCAAAAAATTATTTCTACAGCCAAAATTGCGTGGAACAACCAAGTAGCGTAAAAATATTTAGCGGCATGGACGCTTTCGACGCGGAACAACAAATTCGACGTGGGCGCCTTCGGCTCGGAACAAAAAATTCGGCGTAGAACAACAAATCCAGCGCATGCACATTCGGCACGGAACAACAAATTAGCGTAAAAAATCGACGCGGGTGTCTTCGGCACGGAACAACAAATTAGCGTAAAAAATTTTAGCGGGTGTCTTCGGCGTGGGAAATTATTCTCATATTGTTGCCCCATGCGTTGAAGAGACGGTGTGCCCCGCGTTGAATAATAGATCATTCTATTTGCAGTGAATCTCAGCATTTCCTCGTTCATATTTGAATTTTTCTGAATTTTTTTATTTAAGAGTCCTTGCTTGAGACGCTGGGAATTAACCATTCAAGTATAATAAGAATCACCATCAATATATGTCACATTAAGACTCCATTTTTGAATCTTTGGTGAAAGGTCGATGATTTGATGCTTTTCGAATGTACCAAAAATAGAATGACCTGTTAATTAAGTGAAACTTAATGAATTTGAGAAAAGTAACCGACGAAATATTTTCAAAATACAAAATTTGAAGGACTAATATCACGATTTGATTTATTTTCCCTCGGTAATTTTTATACTTTGCATTTGTGTCTTTGATCTAAAATTGAAAATTCAATTGGATGTGCAATTCTGGTTACTGTAGCTGGCACTTAACCCTTCTAGCATACAGCTTCAACTAAGAGAAACCAAACATAAAGGCAAAGATTGGGAAACAATTTGCAGGCAAGCAGCAAATGGCATTCAAGGATTTTTTTAAGGAAAAATTCTGATGTAACACATGATCTGGCAAAATCCCTAGTCTACATGACCAAATGTTCTGGCCCTCCAGACGGCTCTTCGTTCTTGACAGGAAAGCTTCGACGAAATTCTCCTTCCATACAGATCGTTGTTAGCAAGAACGAAAGTCTGAATCTCACATTATCAGCTGCCGGTACACGAATAAGAACTGCTTTATCGACTCTTCGATCTTCTGAAGAGCCTGTAACAAATGTAGTCATCCCATGTTATGATGGTAGATTCCTAATTGGAACCACTCAAAGTTATGAATGGCTTATCCTCTGGAACATCAACCTGCTCTGTAAAAATTTAGAAACACAAAATGTGATAATAATTTGCATACTGTTAATATACCTTCTACGAATCTTATTTGAGATTTAGCAAAGTTTGTTTGGACCCATCTTTGCCCAACTTGTGACCTGAAATTTAGTTAAAAAATCCCAAATTTGCGTTAATAAATAACATGAAAAATGAAAATGCATCTTTAACTCCCTATGGATTACTTCTCAAAGTTTCTTTCAAATTTAGTTAAATTTCATGTACTGTTAATATAGAGTGTTTGGTAATTTGATACAGTTTCGATATCAAGAACTCTTTTGACTAACCTTTGATGTTCTTAAACACCACAGTAAGCCTCAAGGATGACAATATAGGTTCATTAAGAATAAAAACAAACTTCTCCTCATTCTATAGATCAAGAAACAAACAATGAAAAACAGTTGTTTAATTGAATCAATGAAATATAAAATAGAGAGAAGATAAGACAGTCTTGAGAACCCGGCAAAAACAGGATCATTGATGCAGATTTTTCGGGAACATGTAGCCGGGGCCGGACATCTGCAGTGTCATATGTTAAGTTATTCAGAATCAAATATGGAGCTCAACCAAAAATAAATTAAAAACCAATATTCTATAAATTAGGGATCACAAAAATAAAATCCTAATGTTTATGATGTTGTGAAGACTCCAAAAAAATTTGCAAAAGCAGTCAAATCCCATGAAATAGATTCCATAACCTTAATATCCAGCTTGTTCAAAAACTCAGCATGATCTGTTCTCCATCGACAATAACAACAGCTTACTATTTCTCCCCTGAAACCGCATCAGTCGATGGAGCCTCCTCGATTTCGACTGGAATATTTTGTTATGTGCAATCCATAACAGAACAACTTTATATATAGAAATAATTAATTATGTCTTTATATGATACTGTTAACAGTTTATTCAATCCTGGAATCTGTGGCTGGTAGAACCTGATTATGCCTTCAAAACTCCTACATGCTGTTTGATACTCATGATCAGGGAACTTCGTAAATATGTTTATTCCTGATCGTGGAATCACACACATGTACCTCAAAAATGAGCTTAGCCTTCTAAGTACAAATCTGACACGTCAATTCTATGTAATGCCTAATTCGACCTAGTACAATAAACAAAAACCATACAATATTTAAGGTATAATAGGTATTGTGCCAGGAGAACAAAAACTGTGTAGAACTTGGGAAGGAAGAGCTTAAAGGTAACATCCTATACAGACCATCTTTCCTTCAACAACTACCAACCAAATCATTGTCTATTTACTTCTCTGAGACTCAACCATTTCATTTAGCCATAATTTTTTTGGAAAAAAACAGATTGTAAGTTCTAGCTAAATTGCAGTCCAGATAAACATTCAAATAATATTAAAGGAGTGATTAAGCAAAAGTCTTGCCTTGGAGCTAATGAAGGCTTCATGAACTAATATTATGTGGACAAAGTTTGATGCATAACATAATTTCCAGTGTGTTTTGATGACCTTGAGAGATATATGTGGGAAAGTCAATTTGTAAAAAGAAATGCTGATTATAACATTTCTAACCATCGCTTGAGTTCTCACATGTCGACACCTCAATCCTACCATGAATATGTGGGAAAGTCAATTTGTAAAAAGAAATGATGATTATAACATTTCTAACCATGGATTTAATGAAGCATTCAGAACAATTTGTTGTAACTTCAAAATTTTAACTTTGCTCAAGGGAAAGAGAAAATAGGTTGTAACTTTAGACTTTTAGACTTTGACACTCGAATTCAGAAGAGAAAATAACTTTGCTCAAATTTTTAACTTTGCTCAAGGGAAAGAGAAAACTGATGATTAAGACACCTAAAATGATCAAAATAAGAACAAAACCCAGTATTGACAGTACCACATTCACAAATTAATCAACTTTCACACATGCATACAAGCCAAACCAAAAGAGTGTTGAGATTTAACAGCATGTCATGTCCTGTTAACTTTGCTCGGGCTGAGGTTTTTGGGGAATAGGTAGTGAGAGATGCAGCAATTCATTTAACGTCTAGAAGGATGAGCTTTACCCCCAAAATTCCTGGTTTCCACGCAAAAATTTCAAATTTTCGGTTTCCAAAACGAAAAAGCTTTCCTCCAAATTTTCGGTTTTCATTTTAAGGACTGTTGACCGACTTACTACAGGTTTAATGTCTAAAAGGGCGACATCAATTTTTTTGACAGCCCACGCATCAATTGCGCGGATCGAACAATTCTCATCTCTCCCTAAGGGGTGGGCCCAGCAATTGTTTGACAGCCACGCCTACATTAAATTTAGGTGGGTCCACCTACATTAATTGTCAGATTTCATAGTGATTTGGCCATACGGTAGTCCAATTTCATTGTTTGACAGGCCTGTCAAATTTAATGTCTATAACTGGCGCTCTCTACAAAGAATTGACAGGCACACGGCTGCATTAATTAATTGAGAGCAAAAATCGAAGTGTTTCAACATACAAATCAAATCACAGCAATTGTTTTCCCTCCAATTTCCACCGATCTTCATTCTAACCGTTCATTACCCAAGATTAAATCCTGGCCGTCTTTTATCAACCAGTTTGTCCTAGTCAGCTTGTCCTAGTCAGCCCTAGGATTCAAAAAACTCTGTCAAATGTAATATAGATATATATTTATGTATATATATTTATGTGTATATATATATATATATTTATGTATATATATATATTTATGTATATATATATATATATATATATATATATATATATATATATATATATATATATATATATATATGGGTAAAGGGATCCTAAGGTGCCTCCTTAGATTCAATCTAAGGAGGAGTCCCCATTTCCCCCATCTCAAACATTTGTTTTTCGAATTTTTTTTTCATGGGGTTGTTGTTCACCTTATGGATGATCAATATACCAAATTTCAAGGGATTCCAATACTTTTTGAGCCCACATCTACCCCTTGCAACTTCGTGGGGGTTTTAAGCACGTTTTTAGACCGTTGAAGTTGTAAGGGGTAGATGGTGGCTCAAAAAGTATTGGAATCCCTTGAAATTTGGTATGTTGATCATCCATGATGTGAACAACAACCCCATGAAAAAAAATTTCCAAAAAAATTATAGGAGATGGGGGGAAATGGGGGCGCCTCCTTAGATTTTCATCTAAGGAGGCACCTTCGATCCCCTTTTTCCTATATATGTATGTATGTATGTACATACATACATACATACCTACATACATACATATATATATATATATGTGTGTGTGTGTGTATATATATATATATGTACATATATATATGTATATGTATACATATATATACATACATACATATACATACATACATACATATATATATATATATATGTATATATGTATATATATATATATATACATATATATATATATATATATATATATATATATATTAAAACACAACTTTTTTTGAATTCTAGGGCTGACTAAGACAAGCTGACTAGGACAAACAGGTTGATAGAAAGACGGCTTGGATTTAATCTTGAGGATTGAATGGTTGAGATGCGATTTTGTGAAAAGTTTTGGAGGGAAAAACATTTCTTGGGAAAAGTAAGTTTCTGGGGAAATGACACTTGATGAGGAATAAAAGTTTCTAGGGAATATGAGAGTGCAAGCAATTAATGTATTTGGGAAAAAAACTTTAACTTGTACTTAATGCTGCAGATTGAATGCTGCAGCAGATCGAATGATCTCTCCCTCAACGCGAGGCCCATCATCTCTTCGACGCATGTGGCACCAATATGAGAATAATTTCCCATGCCAAAGGCGCTCGCTAACTTTTTTTACGCGAATTTGTTGTTCCGCTCCGAAGGCGCCCTCGACGAATTTGTTGTTCTACGTCGAATTTGTTGTTCCACGCTGAAGGCGCCTGCACCGAATTTGTTGTTTCGTGCCGAAGGCGCCCGTGCCGCTAAATATTTTTACGCTAATTTGTTGTTCAACGTAATTTGGGCTGTAAAAATAATTTTTTAGGGAACAAAGGTTTTACGGGGCAAAATCTTAAATGAACTGTTTTTGAATCCTAGTGTTGAATAGGACAAGCTGACAAGGACAAACAGGTTGATAGAAAGACGGCTTGGATTTAATCTTGAGGAATGAATGGTTGAGATGAGATTTTCTGTAAAGTTTTGGAGGGTAAAACATTTCTGGGGAAATGATAGTTTCTGGGGAAATGATAGTTTCTGATGAATGAAATTTTCTGGTGAATAGCAGAGTGTACACAATTAATGCATTTGGAAAAAAAACTTTAACTTGCACTTAATGCTGCAGATCGAATGATCTCTCCCTCAATGCGGGGCTCACCGTCTCTTCGATGCATGTGGCAACAAGATGAGAATAATTTTCCACGCCGACGGTGCCCGCTAAAATTTTTTACGCTAGTTTGTTGTTCCGCGTCGACTGTGTCTGTTGGATCTGGATCGTAGCCTAGAGGGGGGGGGGTGAATAGGCTAATAAAAATATTCGTGCAACCCACGAACAATCCCACGCAGTTATAGACACAGACAGTGCAATAAAATAGCAATCACAGAATACACACAGATATACCCTGGTTCGGTCGTCCCCACGACCTACTCCAGCCCCTGAAAGCAAATACTAGATAGATATGTAAACCTGTACAGCTATAAAGAGTCAAGATCCCAAATCTACTCTCACCTAGCTCGTACGCACACCACGTGCTCTACACTATCAATCTAGTCAGATGCTCTCCCTCCGTGACGACTCCCAAGTCGTCAGGTCCCCAAAAGTAACACAATAAAGTAATGTTTCCCCTACAAAGATCGCTACACCAATACACAGATAAATAAATAGAGTTTTAGAAATGCTCAGTAATGATGTATCGTCTCTGTCGTTCAGCGCATGGTCAGATCAATCTGACAAGTAGTAGTCTCTGATGTTCCCTCAAAAGTTTGGTTCTCCTCTTGATGAAACTTGCGCACTTCACCAGAATTGAATCCTCACTTGTACTTTTTGTTCACGGTCTGGTTGATATCTCTACAGCAGTTTAGAGATGCTTGAACATTTAATGTTGCCCCTTGGATGCTTGACCTCGTTCGTATCTTCAACTCCAAGCCTGCGAACAAAGACCAATACCGAACCGAATCAAATAGTTTAAATTTAATTAGTGGAAGGAGAGAAAAAAAAACTGATTGTTAATATCTTCTCTCTCTTCCTTATTAAAGTTTGGTGTCAGGCATATCCTCTTTTTGTTAGATTCTTCAATGAATTAGTGTCTTCATCCACGTGAGTGCCTTCAAAAACAAATTAGAACATGTTAAAGTGAAAGGGCTTATTAAATCAACAAGTTTCAATGTCCCTTTCTCAAACCGTGAGTGCCTGCAAACAAAAATTCGGCACCTTGTTTAATATTGAGCACACAAAAAAATTGGCACCTCAAAAAGAATAGATCTTGCACAACAAAAATGTTTGCACAAAAAAAGATTCGGAAACACAGGATCAATGAAAACTTGCACACAAAAAGGATTGCATACAAAGGAAATATTGAAAAACAAACTTGCAAACCCAGAAGAAAATTCGGCCTGTTCCTCTTCAAACAAAAGGGCGCACTTGAATTTGTAATGAAAAATAAAGAAATTTTGCCAAGAACAATTCGTGGAAGGGAGAGCTTCAAAGGGGAATATCAAAAACAAAGTGCTCTCCTAGATTCAGCAGCCTTGGGATCCTTTTTAAGGGAGATTAAAAAAATAAGAATTTAATAAAAAAATGGCTCTCAGTTGCTGCGGCTGCCTAGGGCTTTTTGTAAAGAATTGTGTTGAGTTGTTTTGCCTTAGGGGTTTTGTGAATGTGCGGCTTAACACCCAGAAAAAAAAAGAACAGCGGCTCACTCCTTTTTTATTTATAAAACCTAGGCCCTTTTTTTGGCAAGCACAAACACAATGCGGCCCCTGTTCTTTTGTTTTTTCAGAGGAATAAAAAAAAGATGCGGCTGTCAATGTTTTGGGCTTTTGGATTTTTTGTATGAAGTGCACCTCTTAAAAAATATGTTACAAAAGAAAACACCAAAATCCATTGACTGAAGATTCGGCATGTACTTCAATGACCTGGGCTTATTGGTGTTTTTTTTGTTTTAAAATAAATTTAATCAAAGAGGATTTTTTTGTTCACATGTATATAATAAAACTTGGTACTTCCCTGTTCTCCTTGCACATTCCCCAAATCCTTTATTTGACTTAATCACACGTTCGTCGTTCCTGAAACACTTAACACACACGTTAAAAACGTTCACACACGTTTGTTATCATCAAACACGAAGTTCATAGATAGTTGCTACCAACAATCTCCCCCTTTTGATGATGACAAACCAAGTAAAAGATTTGAACATTAAGTTTCCAAATAGTGTGTGTGATAGTGTGGCGATGGTGGATGACATGCAATGATATATAATGGTGTGCAAACAATGATGTGTAAAGTTAACAATATGCACGCTCCCCCTATTTTTGTGCTTCCCCAATATTCATGAATGCTCCCCCTTAATCAAACAATCATATTTTCACATGCATTAATATCAAATCTTTCTCAAATTTTTCTCCCCCTTTGTTATCATCAAAAGTCGAAATACGAAGTCAAAAACATATACCATGCAAACAGAGAGCATTATAAGCCAATACCAACAATTGCATGTATACAATCATAGAATACTCAAGTCAAAATCCAATGAAATTAAACAACGAAGAATTCAACACCAACGTGTAAAGTGTGATGATTAAAATTGAAGCACATAGGGAGAATCATTAAGAAAGTCAACCGGAACCAATCCACATTTTCCAAATAACATTCTATCACCTAGGATTGATTTTTCCCACCTCATTAAAAATGAGTTCAAGGTACCACACCCCAAAACATAGCCTATAAGGACTCTTAGATGTGGGGGTGGCATTGCTTGACGAGTAGATACACCAACGCTAAAGTTTACCCATAAAGCTTATGTTGGATACTCGTGGGTAATACCGTTGCCAAGGATTGTATCCATTTTCCATACGGAGCAATTATCTTTTGTTTTCACATTTTTTTCTTCAATACTTATACCAAAAATTTCTTTTGCTCAATTTTTATCCATGGCAAGGTATATCATATCCCTTAGATATTCAGTTAACTTTTCCTCCTACATTCACATTCCATACTTCATAAACAATATCTCCAAATGTGCAACAATAGTAATTCATGTGGAAGTGAAGTAGGTGGTGTAGAAATCAAGCTATTCTCAGTCATTGGACATGCCATGAATATTTAGAAAGATAAACATACGCATGTAGCAAAAGTAATAATACACCAATTTCTACATAGATATGAAAGTCATCCGTGCATACTTCAATAATGAATCAAAGAGAAAAGATACACATTTAAGCACCATTTTTTTTATTTTCAGTTTTTCAGTTTTTTTTCTTTTTTATGCATGAAGTACTAAAGCAAACATGAGATGCAATCACACAAACAAAAAGAATCATGCACACATAGCAATGCAACTACTAGCACACAAACAAAGAAAAGTCACGCACACACAAAACAAACTATGAAGATATTCATTAAGTTCAAAGAATGAGATATACCTTCGCGTCGCCGTTTGACTAAGGAGCTAAAAAGTAATGAGACACTCAGTTTATCGCTCCTCGTCAAATTTCCATCCACCTACAAAAGAGGTGTCATGTGTGACCTTGGAATCCAACAAGGTCCACTCACGTTAGTCATCAAAGATTTAGGAACCCATATTTGTTTGAACTTAATATTTTTGTTCCTATATTTGCAATGATATGAAGTATGACCAACGCATCCACATGTAAAGCACTTAGCATGAAAATTTCCAACCTTTGTTGATTCAATGTGAACTTTTCTATATTTTGATTTTTCAACATTTTTAAGACCATATCCTAGTCCTCGCCTATTATTGCCATAAATTTGATTTCCAAGAATAATGTCCAAATTTTGTTTACCAATGGAAAATCTCTTTAATGACAATTCTAAACTAGCAACTTTGGATTTCAAATGATCATTTTCGTTCACAAGCAAAGTACATTTACTAATGAAAGCTTGCTTGTTTTCCTCTTCTTTCTTTTCAAAATCCCTCATTTTTTCTTTAAGTTCAAGATTTAGCATGTTAATCTTTTCAGAAAGCAATTCATTTTCAACTTCAAGTTTTGTCTTATCAAGTTTATACATGCTAATATCCTTTAGTAAAGAAGGACATGAAAGACAATCAGTTTTTTCAGACAAGCTAGCTTTCTCTTTTTCTAACATAGTAATGGTAGATTTGCATGCAACAAGCTCTTGTTTAATATTTTTCATTTCTATAGACATGTCATACTCAGTTTGTTGCATATCAAAATTATCATTCCTATAACATTCCACATCAGCTTCTAGCTCATCAATTCTATGTTGCATTCCTTTACAGATTTCTAAGAATTCAGCTTTAGTAGGAGATTCTACCTCATTGTGTTTGGCCATTAATGCCATGCAGGAGTGGGCTTCATGTTCCTCATCCTCCTCCTCAGCTTCGCTATCCATGTCCCACGTCAGTACTTTCGTTTTTCCTTTTGCAACTTGAGCTGTGTGTTGTTGTGGGCAATCTTTTATGTGGTGCCCTTTCTTCCTGCATTTAAAACATTCACTTCTATTAATAGCTTTCTGATCATAGGAATTTCTACCAAAATTAGAATTATTAGAACGAATGAACCTTTTTCCCATCTCAGCTCTTCCTTGATCAGTCTGAATGTATCTCCTGAAGTTTCTGACCATTAGGGCTTGCTCTTCATCAATATCATCATCGTTAGCTTGAAGAGCTAATGGTGTGGAAGCTTTGGTCTTCTCTTCAGGTTTCTCTCTGGATCTTATACTCTGCAACTCAAGCTCGTGTGACATCAGGTTGCCTATCAAGTCCTCTACTTTCATCGTTGACAAGTCCTTAGCTTCTTGAATAGCGGTGACTTTAGGCCTGAACGAGCTTGGTAGCGCCCTTAAGATCTTTCGTACCTGTTCGTGGCTAGAGTATGGCTTACCGAGGGAACTGGATTTGTAGACGATGTCCGTGAACCTCGTAAACATCTCTTTAACTGATTCTGTTGGTAGTATGCGGAAGCTCTCGTATTTTGTGCAAAGCAACGCAAGTCTGAATTCCTTCACTTGCGATGTTCCCTCATGTGTCACCTCCAGAGTGTGCCAGATTTCCTGCGCAGTTAGACAATGTGAGATACGATTAAACTCAGATTTATCAAGAGAGCATATAAGCGCATTCATAGCTTTACCGTTAAGAGTATAAAGTTTCTTATCAGCTAAATCCCACTTGTCTTTAGGCTTAATCATAACAGTGTCTTCAATTTTAATAGTGGGTAGACTATAACCATTTTCAACAATATCCCACACATCATAATCTACAGACACCAAATAGATTTTCATCCTAGCCTTCCAATATGCAAAGTCTATACCGTTAAACTTAGGGGGACGGGCTATAGACTGACCTTGAGCAAAAGCACAATCAGATATATTCATGGTCATAAAAAAAATCTAGACTAGATCCTCTAAACTGGCTCTGATACCACTAGTTGGATCTGGATCGTAGCCTAGAGGGGGGGGGGGGTGAATAGGCTAATAAAAATATTCGTGCAACCCACAAACAATCCCACGCAGTTATAGACACAGACATGGCAATAAAATAGCAATCACAGAATACGCACAGATATACCCTGGTTCGGTCGTCCCCACGACCTACTCCAGCCCCCGAAAGCAAATACTAGATAGATATGTAAACCTGTACAGCTATAAAGAGTCAAGATCCCAAATCTACTCTCACCTAGCTCGTACGCACACCACGTGCTCTACACTATCAATCTAGTCAGATGCTCTCCCTCCGTGACGACTCCCAAGTAGTCAGGTCCCCAAAAGTAACACAATAAAGTAATGTTTCCCCTACAAAGATCGCTACACCAATACAAAGATAAATAAATAGAGTTTTAGAAATGCTCAGTAATGATGTATCGTCTCTGTCGTTCAGCGCATGGTCAGATCAATCTGACAAGTAGTAGTCTCTGATGTTCCCTCAAAAGTTTGGTTCTCCTCTTGATGAAACTTGCGCACTTCACCAGAATTGAATCCTCACTTGTACTTTTTGTTCACGGTCTGGTTGATATCTCTACAGCAGTTTAGAGATGCTTGAACATTTAATGTTGCCCCTTAGATGCTTGACCTCGTTCGTATCTTCAACTCCAAGCCTGCGAACAAAGACCAAAACAGAACCGAATCAAATAGTTTAAATTTAATTAGTGGAAGGAGAGAAAAAAAAACTGATTGTTAATATCTTCTCTCTCTTCCTTATTAAAGTTTGGTGTCAGGCATATCCTCTTTTTGTGAGATTCTTCAATAAATTAGTGTCTTCATCCACGTGAGTGCCTTCAAAAACAAATTAGAACATGTTAAAGTGAAAGGGCTTATTAAATCAACAAGTTTCAATGTCCCTTTCTCAAACCGTGAGTGCCTGCAAACAAAAATTCGGCACCTTGTTTAATATTGAGCACACAAAAAAATTGGCACCTCAAAAAGAATAGATCTTGCACAACAAAAATGTTTGCACAAAAAAAGATTCGGAAACACAGGATCAATGAAAACTTGCACACGAAAAGGATTGCATACAAAGGAAATATTGAAAAACAAACTTGCAAACCCAGAAGAAAATTCGGCCTGTTCCTCTTCAAACAAAAGGGCGCACTTGAATTTGTAATGAAAAATAAAGAAATTTTGCCAAGAACAATTCGTGGAAGGGAGAGCTTCAAAGGGGAATATCAAAAACAAAGTGCTCTCCTAGATTCAGCAGCCTTGGGATCCTTTTTAAGGGAGATTAAAAAAATAAGAATTTAATAAAAAAATGGTTCTCAGTTGCTGCGGCTGCCTAGGGCTTTTTGTAAAGAATTGTGTTGAGTTGTTTTGCCTTAGGGGTTTTGTGAATGTGCGGCTTAACACCCAGAAAAAAAAAGAACAACGGCTCACTCCTTTTTTATTTATAAAACCTAGGCCCTTTTTTTGGCAAGCACAAACACAATGCGGCCCCTGTTCTTTTGTTTTTTCAGAGGAATAAAAAAAAGATGCGGCTGTCAATGTTTTGGGCTTTTGGATTTTTTGTATGAAGTGCACCTCTTAAAAAATATGTTACAAAAGAAAACACCAAAATCCATTGACTGAAGATTCGGCATGTACTTCAATGACCTGGGCTTATTGGTGTTTTTTTGTTTTAAAATAAATTTAAGCAAAGAGGATTTTTTTGTTCACATGTATATAATAAAACTTGGTACTTCCCTGTTCTCCTTGCACATTCCCCAAATCCTTTATTTGACTTAATCACACGTTCGTCGTTCCTGAAACACTTAACACACACATTAAAAACGTTCACACACGTTTGTTATCATCAAACACGAAGTTCATAGATAGTTGCTACCAACAGTGTCCACGTCTATTATATAAAACGAAACTGTTTTTGATTCCTAGGGCAGACTAGGACAGGCCGACTAGGACAAACAGGTTGATAGAAAGACGGCTTAGATTTAATCTTGAAGAATGAATGGTTGAGATGAGATTTTGTGTAAAGTTTTGGAGGAAAAAACATTTTAGGGAAATGAAAGTTTCTGGTGAATAGCATAGTGCACAAAATTAATGCATTTGGAAAAAAAACTTTAACTTGCACTTAATGCTGCAGATCGAATTATCTCTCCCTCAACGCGGGGCCCATCGTCTCTTCGACGCATGGGGCAACAAGATGAGAATAATTTCCCATGCCGGGGGCCTTCGCTAAATTTTTTAGCGCTAATTTGTTTCGTGTTGAAGGCGCCCATGCCAAATTTGTTGTTCTATGCCGAATTTGTTGTTCCGCGTCGGAGGGGCCGGTGTCGAATTTGTTGTTCCGTGTTGAAGGTGCCCGTGCCGCTAAATATTTTTACACTAATTTGTTGTTCTGCGCAATTTTGGCTGTGGAAATAATTTTTTGGGAATAAAGATTTCACGGGGGAAAATCTTAAATGAACCGTGCCCATGGGCACGGGTTGTGACTATATATATATAATACATTTGATAGTGTTTTTTGAATCCTAGGGCTGACTAGGACAAGATAAAAGACGGTTAAGATTTGATCATGGAAAATCAACGGTTGAGATGGGTTGATGTAAAACATTTTGGGGGGAACAACTTTGATTTTTGAGAGAAACAATGGTGGGGTCAACTGGAAAGAGAAAGGGTGAATTTGTATGTTTTGTTAGGTTGGGTTTACTTTTAACATGACATGAATCAAATCCCTTTCAAACATTGAATTGGGTTGGGTCAGCTGTAAAGGGAAAGGAATCAGTTCTCTTTCCATAATGTTCTCTTCCCAAAATCAGTTCCCAAAAACACGACGTCTGCCACCGATGCCTCGCCTTCTCCCCAAATAGACAATAACGCCTCGCCTTCCCCCCCAAAAACATGCCGCCTGCCACCAATGGCCTCGGCTTGTTCTCCCCGTCAACTCCTCGAGAGCATCTCTCATCCCAATTTTGAGGGAGAGTATTTTTTTCCTCGAGAGCATATGCCATCCTCAAGAACTAGGGCATATCCACATCTTCAACTCTAATCTCAATTTCTTCAATCTCGTAGGTCCTCAAGAGCTAGGGCGTAACCCCAATCTCGTAGGAAACCCCAATTTCTTCAATCTCGCAGGTCCTCAAGAGCTAGGTCTTCAATCTGTGTTAATTTCTAGGTAACCCCAATTCTGCTTTGTCTTCAATCTGGTGCATTTGGAGCAATTCCTTGGAGCAGGTAATTTCTTCAATTTCAACCTTCAATTCTTCAATTCCTTGGTAGCAGTGTTAATTTTTTAGCAGTGTTAATTTCTTTGCATTGGACCATTTTCGTTCATTTTGTTTGTAGTGTACTCATTTTTGTTCATTTTTAGCAGTGTACTCATTTTTTTAAATTATTTCTTTTGTGGATCATTTGGCATGGATGATTTGGCATGGATCATTGGTAGATTGTTACACAGTTCCTTGTTGGCATCTACAGCCAAATCAATTATTCTAAGGGATGCGTAGATTGTTTCCAGAATTGGCATATACAAGCTCTTTTTTTGACATTAAAATTTGATTATCTCCAAAATTGGCATGAATATAATGCCATATTTTTGTTGTTTCCATCATTCAGCCCACTCTTGAGGTTGATATGAACACAAACATCTCAAATAAGTTCCCACCTTGATGTTCCAGCATTCAGCCCACAGTTTTTTTTCACCATCACCCAAAAAAATGAATTTATAATATGTAAAATTTTTGAATGCGAATGGGTATCCATGGTTATTAGTAATTATAACATATTACAATCAGTTTTGTTCTAGCATTCTGCAAAAAAAGGGCTTGCTAGGCAAGAGTATGAGTTTTGTTCGGTTCCTACATCCAATTTTTTTGTTCTTTTTTTGTAGAGACTGCATAAAGTATGAGATGGTTTTGGGGTGTTGCAATTGGTGTGGCTTCATATATCTTTGTTCTTCATTAATTTTGTTTCTAATGATTAATGAGACCCCCAATTTTTTTGTTTGCAGTAGTTTGGGAGAAGATGGGCAACTGGGTCGCTGACAACCGTAGGCTCCTCCCCTTCCAGAGAATTCATTTTCTGATAAAGAATGTTGTTTTGCAATCGTCACCTGTCAGATTTTGTTGCACACGACTGTTTGTGGAGGGAGGTAGAGTCATTTTCTGATAAAGAAAGGTTTTCTGCAATCATTTAAATGCCGACGTTGATGTAAATGTTGCTCTTTTAATATGAAATTGGTTTATGATTGTCCAATTTAGTTCTTGAGATTTTGATGTGATTTCAGATTTTTCTCTTTTAATATGAAACTGAGGTAAACGTTGCTCTTTTAAAATCATTATCTAATTTTTGGTTTGCAGCTGTGCACGGGTTGGGCATCCATTGGGTTTGCAGCTGTTCACAAAATTTAGATCTCTTTATTGAATATAATTAAGCTCTCTTTAAATTGGGTTTGGTATTCATTGAAGAGATTACTTTATATCTGGATCAGAATTAGATTAAGATCTCTTTCAATTGGGTTATATATTGATATAATTAAGCTTCTCATTTATTTAATCTTACAGCATATGAACAATATGTGGGTTTCGTTGGTTCTCATATATTGATATAATCAAGCTGCCTTCATAATTTAATCTTCTCTGGGTTTAAAATATGTGAACAATATGTGTTGTGTTTTTCTTTTACTGTTTTTCTGAAGTTTGTTCTTGCCAATAACCCGTATGTGTTTCCAATTTCACAGTATTTACTTTGTTTCACAATATTTTTGTTGTTTCACAGTATTTTTATTTCTGAAATAGGGAATATTTTCGGATCTCCTATTATTTCACATTATTTCCCCTATATCCCCTATTGAAATTTGACTTCTATCCATTTCTGAAGAGTCAAGCTGTGCAATGAACATTGTTTGCAATGAACTTTGTATGTGTTGTGAAATGAACAAAGAGTCAAGCAGTATGTTTGGTTACCTAACCATTTCGGATCCCCTACTGAACTTTGAACCTTTTTCTGCTAAAAAATCAAGACGTGCATTTTTCACAGTATACAATCATTTTTGGTTTGCAGCTGTGCATGGGTTGGGCATCCATTGGGTTTGCAGCTGTTCACAGAATTTAGATCTCTTTATTGAATATAATTAAGCTCCCTTTAAATTGGGTTTGGTATTCATTGAAGAGATTACTATATATCTAGATCAGAATTAGATATAATTAAGCTTCTCATTTATTTAATCTTACCGCATGTGAACAATATGTGGGTTTCGTTGGTTCTCATATATTGATAAAATCAAGCTGCCTTCATAATTTAATCTTCTCTGGGTTTAAGCTTGAAGAGTTATTATTAGAATTATTAGAATTGGGTCATATATTTCCTACAACATGTGAACATGATTATCATTAATACCCAAATTTATGTCATCTAGAATCCAATCCTATGACATTCTAAACTGATCAGATTAACATAAGGGACACAAAAATTACACCAAGAAATAGTATTAAGCCATGCATCAGCTCATCTCTCGGATCATAAGCTCATATAGGATGGCAGATCAAGGCCTTCCCATAATAAAATTGAACAAATAAATCACAAATGCAATAATCTTGCTGTTGCTGATACAACAATAAAGATCATGAAGGCTTATTGCATTTGGGTAACATCAATGCCAAGAAATTTCATTACACTTGATCACAATTTTCTACCAGTTCAAAAGCTAGAAACCCTGAAACATGAAACCGGCATGAAAAAGACAGAATCTCCCTTCATCAAAATTGACTGAAAAAAGCAATATTTACTTGATGAAATATCACTGCCAACCATGGCCCCTCAAAAGTTATTTTTTTGCGAAGCATAAAAAAACTCACTACAAGACAATAAAAGACTTGAATGCAACAAAATCAAAGCAAAATGAGAAGTACAATTCATTGACACTGTTCAGTTAAGTAATAGAAGAAAAGGCTGTAACATCAACAAACCTGAGAAAATGACTCAAGCCTTTTAAATTAAAAAAGGAATCAACTTTTTAAATTGCAACCACATTATATAAAAAAATAAATAAAACCCTCAGAAATCAACTTTTTATGCCTTCTTGCGTCAATCTCCATCCAAGTGTTGGAAGCATTCTGGTAGCATGAAATGTCATTGCACTTTCAGTTGCATCCTAGCATGTACTGTCATTTCAAGCACTTCATGTGAACTTTTTCGTGATGTGTTGTGAGTGCCTTGCTACCTACTCTGTTTCACTAACTTTACACCGCCCCCTTTCATGCCGCTTGGTGTTTTGAGATGGGGAACAAGCTGCTAACATGCTTTGGGTTATATACTGGATACAATCATTTCTGTTTTCTTTGTTCTACGTCATCTGATAGATGAGAAAACTCTAAATCCCTACATGGAAATGCAATCAAGCTGAATCATTAATCATAGACAATCTAACCAAATAGATGTAGCCCGTGAAATCTTTATGAGCAAAACATATACTAGGATCCAGTGAAATATGCAATAGTGCATATTACTTTAATCCATTAACATGATTAGTTTCTTACATAACTGAATACTCAATGAATTTTGGAAGATTAATACAAACTCAAATCTTATAGGAACATGAAATCAAAAATTGCTAGATAACAAATGCATACCATGTAGGTTTCTGTAAGTCCATTATCAGCACCAGTATACATTTCAATACTAGCAGTGCTGCCCCTGTAGAAGATAAACACAAAGATTAAGAAAATAGCCACTTTCTACAAATTTCTGTCAACCATAACAGAATTGAATGATGGTCCTTACCATAGCTTTGCTTTGCTTTAGCAAGTTCATTAAATTGAATGATGAGTTACACAACTTTGCTTTGTTTTAGAAGGCTGACATCATGAAAAATGATATGTGATTGGATAGTGAGTGCTCATGCTACTTACTGATATATGCTTCTTCTAAATTTTTGAAATTATAGGGTGTGCACATAAATGTATGAAATTCAAGCCAGACATACCTATTTTTGGCTCTCTTTTGTGGTGTAAAATCATGTATGATCTCAAAATGGGAGCTTCTCAATAGTATGTGCATTTTCAGCAACGAGAATTCATGGGGGAAGAGTAATTTTCTGTTGGAGAAGTATCCAAGCATTATTAGTGGTGCTTCAATGATTCCGATTTTTACGACCTAACTGTTTGACTGATTTTTTTCCATGTACTTTCATGATCATCTTTTCGTAACCAACCATATAAACTCTTCTTTGGTATTTAGTTGGGACAGTATTGGCAGTTGGTTGGATCCAAAGTCTTTCAAATAGTTCGTATATGAAAGTTTGTGGGTGGAACTAACATTTTCGAGGGAACTAAATTCTCTGTTGATAACAAAATTTTGTGGGGACCTAAAATTTTTGGCAAACTATTTGAAACCTATTTGTTGAAATTTGGTGTCCTCTCATTACTCATTTGAAAACCGAAATCATTAAACTAAATTTTGGCAAAAACTAAGATTTTTGATAGGAACTAAATTTCTTGAAATGCGCTAAATTTTGGGGTTCTAAGATTTTGAGGGGGAAATATCGTAAATGAACAGTGCCCTACGAGCACGGGTTATGACTAGTGTGTGTGTGTATATATATATATATATATATATATATATATATATATATATATAGCCCACAAGAGGGTGTCCTAGTGGTAAGTCATTCCGCTCCAAAGCCAAGGGGTGCGGGGTTCGAGGCCTATGGCCGCCGTGACTTGGTAATTATTTGTGGAATTTGTTGTGGAATTATTTACCCTGGGGCTACATCTCCCCTCTCGGACTAACCCGGGGGCCGTTGGGGACACGTCGGTCACCCCCAGTTTGCATAGTCTCGACCGGGCTCTCGCCTTACCCTCCTAAAAAAATATATATATATATCTGTATGTATGTATATATATATATATATATCTGTATGTATGTATATATATATATATATATATATATATATATATATATATATATATATATATATATATATATATATATATATATCTGTGCGTGTGTGTGTGAGTGAATAATGGCTATCATACGCCATATGAGAGCCTCTCTCATACGCCCTCTCACAGCGCCCAAGGTGCATGAGGAATATGGGCCTGAGCTGTCACCGCATGAAATTTTTCCTGACGGCAATTTGGGGGGTCAAAAAAATATTTTTTTTCAAAAATATTTTTGGCAGTGTGTTCTCCAACTTGTTAACTAGCTCCCCACCAATTTTCAAGCTGATTCAACACCGTTTGAGCCTCCGTTTATCGATTTCAAAAAAACCGCTCCAGAATTCCAAACTGTCAGCGCAACATTTTTGAAATCGATGAACGGTGTCTCAAACGATGTTGGATCGGCTTGAAAATTGGTGGGGAGCTAGTTAACAAGTTGGAGAACACACTAAAAAACATTTTGAAAAAAATTTTTTTTGACCCCCAAATCGCTGTCAGCGCAGGAAAAATTTCATGCGCAGACAACTCAGGCCCATATTCCTCTATATGTATGTATGTATGTGTGTACATATATATATATATATATATATACACACACACACACTACTCATAACACGTGCCTGTAGGCACGGTTTACTTAAGATTTTCTTTCGCGAAATCTTTGTTCCGCAAAAAATTATTTCCACAGCCAAAATTTGAAAGAACAACAAATTCACGTAAAAATATTTAGCGACACGGGCACCTTCGGCGCGGAACAATAAATTTGACGAGGGCACCTTCGGCGCAAACAACAAATTCGGTGTGGACGCCTTCGGCGCGGAACAACAAATTCGGCGTGGGCGCCTTTGACACGGAACAACAAATTAGTGTAACAAAATTTAGCGGGCGCATTCGGCACCTAGATAAGGATGATTTGAATTGGCAACATATAATTCATTGATAATATAACTTTTCCTTATTTTTTATAAATATTGTAAATTAAATCACATAAATGCATGGTTGTTCAACTTCCAAGACCTCTTAAATTCAAAGATATCGAATTTCACAAAATTAAATAAAGATCTATTTCTCCAAAAAGTTCCCCCCAAAATACAAAAGTTTTTCCTCCCAAAATTTTCACAAACTCTCATCTCAACCGTTGATTTTCCAAGATTAAATCTCAACCATCCTTCTATCAACCTGTCTGTCCTAGTCAGCTTGTCTTAGTCAGCCATAGGATTCAAAAACAGCTGTCAAATGTATTATATATATATATATATATATATATATATATATATATATATATATGAGAATAATGGGTATCATACGCCATATGAGAGGGTCTCTCATATTCCCTCTCACATAAAGGGGGCAAGTACAAGCCCACATGGGCTTGTACTTGTTGTACTTGCCCCCTTTATGTGAGAGGGAATATGAGAGACCCTCTCATATGGCGTATGATACCCATTATTCTCTATATATATATATATATATATATATATATATATATATATATATTCTATAAAACAGGACCTTTTTTGAATCTTATCCTACTAGGACAAATATTTATCCTATGTGGCAAGCAAAAGCTGACTAGGATAAAACTTAAATGATGACTAGGATGGGTTTGGGGGGAATTTTGTAATTTAAAAACTCAAACATTTGAAAACTCAAAGCTTAACCAAACTTTAAGAGGGGGAAAACCAAACTGGGGAAAACCAAACTCGGTTCCCCAAAAAATTTGAAAACACCAGCAAACTTTAAGAGGGGGGAAACCAAAAAACCGGGGGGAAATTTTGTTTGCTTATTTCGGGCCACCAGCAAAATCATCCCGTTCTCCCCCCTCTCTCTTCCCCCCTCCATCTCTCCCTCCCTCCCCCAAAAACCTCATATCAAGGCCATACACAAACGCAACGACCTCCGGAGCTTAAAAGGCCGATGGTGAAGCAGCTGATGAGCTACGATCCTGGGGAGTGGACGGAGGTGCTCCGCAGAGAGTATCTACTCCTCATCGATGGTTTCTTCTCCATCCCCTTCCCCTCCCTTCTCCGCTTCACCACTTACGGCAGGGCCCCTCAGTTAATTATTCCCAATTTATCATTATCATTATTGGTATGGTTTTCCAATTGATCATTATTGGCTTTTGATCTGGTGTTCCAATTGATCAATTCACTGCTAGGCCCGGAAGAAGGTGGCGAATGAGGACAGAAGAGAAAAAGAGGAGGATATGTTAAACGAAGGAGAAGGCAGAGGATATGTTAGGTGACCCTTGCTGTCAAATTCCTAACGGAGACCCCTCCTGCTCTTGCTCTCCTCAAGGTTATCCTCCTCATCCTTCCCATTCCAGCATTTCTCTAAGCATGACCATGTGATTAGAACTGAAAATCTCCTGAGCCCCTCACATTTCTCTAAGCATGACCATCATTTTGATTCTAAGCTTTTAACGATCATTGATTTTCAAGCATTTGCAGGTTGTTGGTTCTAGGCTCAGGCTCAGGCTCAGGCTCAGGATGTGGCTGGTTCGCGTCTGCAGGTTATTGGTTCTGATTACTATGGTTCTGGTTGTCGACCCCAGCATTACCTTCAGATTGGTCGAAAATCATGGAAGAAAGAAAAAATTGTCAGATATAATACTAATATGCTTAAAAACAAGTGTTTTTATTCATGGATCTGGTAAAAAACAAGCAATTTTTATTCATGGATCTGGTACAAGTTCCTATCATCTTTTAATAATAGAAGATACACGTATCTCTCTCATCCCAAATTTGCTTCAATAAATACATGGTTGGCTGAATTGACATGAATTGATATTCGAGTTGTTGAATTTACACAAGTTTATAATAGTAGGGATCGTAGATAATCTGAGGATTCTGATTGCATCATATCAGCATGGATTTAGGCCATAAAAATTTTGATTGTCTTATGTGGCTCCAGCATTATGCTCAAGATTATATCAATAACTCTAACGATTTACAATCAAGAATTATATTAGCTCAATTATTTTCAGGTCAAATCCGCGGTTCTTGAGCTCTCTGTATTCTTGGCACATGGCACCGAGCTCGCAGTAGCAATGGAGGAGACAGACGCTGCAAGGCCTATCCGTCAAGTTGTACTGACCCCTCATCTTTGATCGATAAATGCACGCGTATATGCAGTGGCAGCATGTAAACCACTCCAGAAGTGCATACATGGCTCCGCTGTGAACATATGAGGATATTGCTTCAGTAAATTCATGTACCCTGTCAAAGGCAGAGATAAATTTATCATACTTATAGGGGCACTGCATCAAAAGGTTTTTTTAGCATGGTGAAGAAGCAAGGGAGGAAGAGGTATCTGCATACATATTATTTTTAATATCCATGGGACAGACCTTATTTATTATACTGACAATGCATGCTTTACTGCTGGGAAGTCTATGTATTTTTGCTCTTCTAATGTCTATTATAGATATGTTATGCTCTTTGATAGGTAAAAATCTTATGATTTTCTTTTAAGCACCAGTGAGTGCACCTTCCTTCTTCCTTTGTTTGAATGGACCTGGGGACATATTTTGTTTCATGAATCATTACCAAAACAGTAACAAAAACTAAAACCCAGTCATCAAACATTCATTATATAAGATGCTTTTCAACTACAACCTTGCATCATCTACTACCCAAAACGAGCTCTTGAAACCAGCAACTTGCAACCTACGCTTCAAATGATGCATAACGTTTTGGTTTAAATCATGACTGATTTCTATATGGACCTGGGGACATATTTTGTTTCATGAATCATTACCAAATCATGACTCTATTAAGTGGTGCCTCCCTTGATCTTGGGGAAGAGCAGGTATGCTTTTTGAGTTTATGTTTTTCTTCATTTTGGTGTTCTAAAACCTGATTTTGTGTGTTGGGTAATCGTCTAAAAACATGATTTTGTGTGTTGTCTCTAATTGCCATGATCAGACATGAATTATTGTATTTCTCGAATCAAACGTGAATATTGTACATTGATATATGTCATGTGTAAATGTCTCAAATTAGTTATTTTTAATCTTCACTTTTTCAAAAATTCCAGCTGATCTTGAGTATTTACTTTGCACTTTTGTTAAATCCTCGATTTGGACAGATCTAACAAATATGTATCTCTATTGTTAGTTTTTGCTCATCACAGGCCCACTGAGGAATGCATATTTTGTAACATAGTTTTCTAAAGTTGGAACTTAAACAGTCGCCCACAACGGCATCCAGGAGCTGGTCATCCATCTAGGAGAAGAAGGGGACCTGCAATGCAGAAATGAATTGATTGGTACGTCAATAGAAATTGATATATGTCTTTAAGAGAATTGGTTGGTACATACAAACAATTAATTGAATGGAACATTTGATTTTGGCTTGAAGTTCTTATTTGGGGAAATGCATATTTGGAGAAATGTGCATATATTCAAGCCTTTTCCTACCAAACAACTTATTTTGAGAATGAACCAGCTTTACCAGACTTCAGTCATTGCAATGGAGGTCTTTTCACCCGCTGACTTTTCCAGTTAAGTAGTTTGATTATGATCGTTTATACAAAAGTCTTGAGATGCTTGCCAACTTTGAAAGCCATGCAAATTCAAGGGTGGTCGAATCTGGAATGCTAAGGGGAGTGAATTTAGATGACATAAAAAGGGCAGGAGAACATTTGAAGTTTCATGATGGGTGCAAAGAATTTTTTCAGAGGGTTGTAAAGGAGGAAATTCTCACAGTGAATCTCCATATTCTTTCTTATTGTTGGTGTGCAGATCTTATTAGGTCAGCATTCTCAGCAGGTAAAGCATTATCCATGATGGTTGGTTTGTTACAACCACAGTTTTGCTTCTTGATGCAATAGTATTGTATTGCTTCATTGAATTTTTGTAATATCACTGTCATTTTTCTGTTATATCAGTATCATTTGTCAGAAAACAAAGTTTACAAAACAATCAAGTAACTTCTATTTGTTAACAATATATATAATAACAGAATTAATGATGTTTGGTGAGCTGTTTAGGAAAATTTTAAATTAAAAGTAGTAGTTCTTTTTTTGTCAGTGGTTGTTTTCTACTTGCGGTTTTCTACTTACGGATAAGATTTGTCTCTTGCTTTTAAACTTTATGTTCCATTTCTTTATTCAGCAATTCCAAGTATTATATTTGTATTCCAATGATAGGTAATTCTGTATAGTCTGATTAGGAAACAAATGAATGGAACCGAGATAAACTGTAGAAATTATGAATATACGCATCATGTTGTATCCATAAGTGACCATAACATATGCTGTTATAAGACAATCATGAATTGCAGCAAGTTTATTAAAATAGGAGAGAAAAACGGAATGTTATTCTCTTTTGTTTAGATTATTCAGCCATTTGAGACTAATGAACAATCTCATATTTGTGACCATAACGTATGATTTTTTCTTCGGTATTCATACGGTGGATGATAGATGAAGAGCGACGAATTGGTAACTCTTTGGATTTTGGTTGATTCAGGTTTTACTCTGTAAAAAAACTAGGCCTATTCTTTTGTCAAGCATGTGTAAGATACAGGACAGAAGCTACTGTTTTATTATATAAATTTATTTCCTCACACCTTGCCATCAAAAAATTCAATGGCTAGGAAATTTTAGATAGTGTAAGATACTGACGGAAGCTACTGTTTCATGGATTTTGATCTCACTCTATTAATTGTTTTTGTTCTCAGGTTAAGTTGAGATTCCTAATTAATATATTTTGCTAATAAACAGAACTTTTCACTATTCTGTTTTCTTGGTTAACAATGAGGAGTACACCACATTTCTTTTATAATTTGGACTTAATATTTTTGATGTTGTGGTTTTTAAGAGTTACGCTTTCATTAGCTTGATGAACCTTGGTGGCAGCCAACCTTTATTAGGTTCTACTGTTGGTTACTAAAAGTTTGTGTATTTGGAATCTATAAAGTTGAGAATCCTGTTCACAGCAATATTTAAATTAACACCATGCAGATACAACCAAAACCGGCAACCCTAATGGCTAATAACACCCTCCGTGTGCAACAGCGGCACGGGAAGGTGATCATGGGCTGCTCTCATCCATGAAATACGTAATATTGTGTTGGTATTATGGGATATGTAGCTTGAAATAACATCCAGGAACATCCTAAAAATAGTACAATGTTCCAACATGCTCAACCATCAACCTCAATGAGTGCATATATAGATTTTAAGCTGAAGTTAGCAAATGATGTCCAGGTTTGGTCCTCTAGAACAACAGCATTCTACGTAACTGTGTACATGATGCAACACTTTCCAAACGTGCCAACATGTTTTATAATAGTGCACGTTATGTATTGCTAACAAATCACAGGGGCTTCTTGATGCAAGTGGCATCATTTCAGAAATACTTATACTCATCATCTTTCATTGAACATCAATTTATGCGGAGCATCTTACATCTTGAAATTTTGTTTCAGAAAGGAAATGGCAAAGATGACCGGACCTGTAAGAAGTGCATGATCTGAACTCATCCTCAGCATACAAGATTAACGATTATGCTATGCCCAAGAGCTCCACTTTCGATTGGTAAACATTCGCTTGGTTATTTATTGAGATTAACAAAATTGTTTCCTTAAAAATCTATTATAATTAGTTATTGAGATTAGACCACTGTTATATAATTTTATTTATCAATAAAAAGATTAATCTTAATTCCAGTGTGGTTTCTTCTTTATCTAGAATTTTATCCCGGATTCATTAGTAACCCATTTTTTTTCAAGTCATTTTTCTCTTATTTTACTTGGGGAAGTCCATATTGTTTAATATATGAACTAAATGTCTTATTCACTCCAGTTGATCGTTTTCTTCTCTAAGTGATCATTTGAATTGCCGGTGAAAATAAATAACCTCCTTTTGCTTTGTTTTTGGTGGATTCCTTTTCCCATAATTTTTTTGATACATCAAAAAACCTGCCCTTTTCCCCATATTTATGCCAACTAAAGAGTACTCTTATCTATATAAAACATTGCAAAATGCAAGTGAATGCTACTCATCTTCAACTAGCTATGCACCACTGTGGTTGACATAACTGTGGTTGACCATGTTATTAAGTGCTGACATAACTGCTTTATGTCTTAGAATGCAACAGAAACATATGTGTCAATATTAGCAGGGTTTGATAATGTCCTTAAAAACATAAATAACCATATCCTTAAAAACAACAAGCCATGTTGTCAATACGATGTGGCAATAAGGCGCCAATAGAAAAGACTTTTCCTCACATTATTTACTATTTGTTCAACCACGTCATCTGAAAGACACAAATCTGATTCATTTAGAAGAGCCAACACCATCTCTTTTAATTGTTTAAAGCAATAAACAGGAAAAGATAACTTTCCCATAATGACTTCATACAGCTCTGAGCATCGCCTCAGAATCATAAATAGTTGAAGCAATAATTTAGACAATAAAATGAAATACAAAATGAAATTAGATAATAGATTGAACTCATTATAGTAAAGAAGAACACTTGCAATCAATTTCGGGTACAGATAAGACATGTTTTACAGGTGTTTCGCTCAAGCTGCAAGTTATAATCAAACAAAATTGAGATTGAAAGAGAGAAAATTGCACTTCATTCATTGTATTGACATGCAGGTGGCAAATACGAAAAATAGTAAATTACAAGGGTTTTTAATGACAAACTAAGTTCCATATAATGACATTTTGTGTATCTATGCCAGCAAGACATGATTTGTTCTTGCAAAGAAACACTATTTCTTACTGGTGATTGAATGTCCCAATTTGAAATTTATGCATGCCTCTGGCATTTAAGTCTTGCAATCTTTGGCATTTTTTTCACATCTCAACATGTTAGATTTTGGAATTTTGTGTAAATTAGAAATGTGATAATAATTATTTTGTTTGTAACTGTGTAACATGTTCTCTTCGTCCCTTCATTGTTCCATGTAATTCTATGTACACTTAGCTAAAAATGAGTTAATTCGTTTGGCACAGGAAGGAAAGGGGTACAAGATGCTGAACATGGTCATGTTCTAAGCTGGAATAAGAGGGTGAAAAATTGCTTATGGTGCGGCAAGAGGTCTCGAGTATCTTCATGAAAAAGTGCAGCCTTCAATTAGTCAGATCGAGCAATGTTCTTCTTTTCGATGATTATGAGTCCAGGCTTGCAGATTTCACTTTATCCAACCAGTCTCCTGATACAGCTGCCCGCCTGCATTCCACTCGAGTTTTAGGAACTTTTGGCTATCATGCTCCAGAGTAAGCTTATAATTCCTAATATAAATATTAATTATTTTTTGACCCCATTGATGGAAGTAATAGAAATTATATCATAGTTTCTAATGTAGAGGAGAAGATGGCCCTGGTAGCAATTAATGAAAAAAGGGAGTCACATAACAATTCAGACTAAAGGATTAAGTTCTACTGTTTCATAGCTATTGTTTAACTCATGACTAAGGTTTGTCTGTCCTGATATGCTAATTGGAGCAATACGTAACAAGGTATTGAATTGATTTGCAGTAAGTGTAGCGATTTTTGATTTGTATGTTCTTATATGTGTGTTCTTATATAGTCCATACTATTAATGCAAGACCATAATGATTTCTTTATGCTTCCAAATTTTGGACGTGTGTTTCATGTATGAAGTGTGATTTTCTACTGATTTTATATATCGGTGCATATGAAACAACGGTCCATGATTTGCTGCAACATTAAGCGTAATGCATATGTTCCCTGTTAGCTTGGTTTAGAATCTGCATGCTTTCGTTACTGAGTGACTGGAGACTAACAGATTCCTGTTGCTGCAATGCCAGGTTATAAGCATATTGGAAGACACATTGAGCGGCTTATTCCCACGGTCAACTAAACCTGGAAGGCAAGGGCTCATGCAATTGTTGGAACACAGAAACGTCAGATTCATTCCTTTCAGTGGCTGGGAGAAAATAGATTCCAAGGAGAGGATCGAAGGTCAGCTGAGAAACAAACCAAGTGAGATCACATCCTGGGAAGAGCCGCTGAAGACTGCAAATGCATAGCAAATTTTGTATGACAAGGCTCGAAACAACCTTTCATTATGGTGCAAACTACAGAATACTACGTCGTCGGTAGAAAATCTAATAGGATAATTTAAAATGATGAATACATTAACCAGCTGTACATTATTCATCCTTCAAAATTTAGATGATTGGCATCGATTGATTGCATGTCATGTAATTTTTAGGGTTTTCAAGTATTGTTCACAACATTATCCTTTTGAAGGGGAATAACTTGACTGATGAAGACCAAATGTCTAATAAGAGGGTTTATACACGTTCTTTCCATATTAATTTTGTTTTCTCTATGCATTAATAAACGGCTTTTGAGAATGGTTTTGGTATTTTGGGTTTGAATATGGCTTTTATAAGTGCTAGGATTCATTTCAATGGTGTAGGTAACAACAACCTCACTGCGAATCTTCCTTACTCAATATCTTTCATATGTTGTGATAGTCATTGGTGTGACAATATTTGCTGATGACAATATTTGGTTGGACCTAGCATGACAGTATTTGTCTATAAAAGCTATGACAATATTTTGTTGGTCCTAGCATATATCTGTAAGGTTCTTGGTGTGACAGTAATTGGTGATCTTTGGCTTTTGTGATTAATTTATTGAATGTAGAAATGTCAGCCACAACTTTTTGTCTCAAACCGAAGGCACGCCCGTGTCGAAGGAGTGCCTTCCCGCATCAAAGGCACGCCCGCGTCAAAGGCACATCCGCTAAATTTTTTTACGCTAATTTATTGATCCGCGTTGAATTTGTTGTTTCGTGTTGAAGGCGCATGCGCCGAATTTGTTGTTTCGTGCCGAAGGCACATGCGTCGAATTTGTTGTTTCACACCGAATTTGTTGTCATACGCTAATTTGTTGTTTTGTACCAAGGGCACCCGCGCCAAATTTGTTGTTCCGCGTCGAAGGTGTCTACACCGAATTTGTTGTTCCGTGTCGAAGGCGCCTGCACCAAATTTATTGTTCCGCGTCGAAGGCGCCCACGACGAATACACCCGTATCGCTAAATATTTTTATGCTAATTTGTTGTTCTTTTCAATTTTGGTTGTGGAAATAATTTTTGGGGAACAAAGATTTCGCGGGGGAAAATCTTAAATGAACCGTGCCCGCGGGCACGGGTTATGACTAGTATTCTATATTTGATGAAGAATTTGAATGTTGTCCTACTAGGACAAACCTTTGTCCTAGGTGGGCAAATGACAAAAGTTGGTATGAGTTTGTTTTTGGGGGAAACTTAAATTTGGGGGAAACTTGAAATTTTGGGAGAAAACTTGAAATTTAAATGGGGGGACTTGAAATTTTGGGGGAAAACTTGAAATTTGGGGGAACGTGAAATTTGTAAGGGGGAACTCGGCCAATAAATAAACTGTGCCCTATAGGCACGAGGTAATGACTAGGGTGTGCGTGTGTGTATATATATAGGAAAATTTTCAAATGAGAAAATTTTGCACCGTGCGAAAATGTTTTTAGTTTTTTTTTGAATTTTTTTTTCAAAAATTCTTTTTTCCACCCTCATTATATATTGTTATACCCCTCTCAAAAAATAATCGTTGAGAAATAATGTCATTTGGCCTTCGATCAAGGCATTTCATCAAATTCGCACGTTTTGAGACCGTTAAATTTGTAACGGGTGGATGGGTGCTCTAATCCCCAACGGGTTCACCCATTATTTTCCATGGGGTATATAATTGTATGGATTAAACATCAAAAAAAAATTTTGAAAAAAAATTTCAAAAAAATAAAAAAAAAGTTTTCGCACGGCTTTCGCACGGGTTTTTTCGCACCCGAAAATTGCCATACACACACACACACACACACACACACACTCACTCACTCACACACAAACATCTTGTTTTCTGGTGGTTACTTCACTCGCCTCTCCATGGGCCTCCTATATGCGTGCTGTCTACCTGAAGCATACTCCACTCTTCCTGTACGAGGCCTCTGTCTTAGATTCGGGTTCTTGGAAGCATGTGCTCCGATGTCGCGACTCTGATGTCTCCTGTTTCTGTAGGATTGTTGGCGATGGATGCACCACGTCCTTCTAGTTCGATCCCTGGCTTTCTTGTGGGCCCCTGGCCACGATTTGCTCCCCTCCTCACTCCATGCGGCTTCGTTGTGTTGCTGACTTTTGGGATGATGAGGCCTGGTGTCTTCCTGCCTGTATCGCTCACATGCATCCCCAGTTTGCCTCTTATGCCATCTGGGATGGCCCTGACTCATGGGAGTGGCCGACGATGGGTGGCTGCTCCCTTCGCTCTGCCTGGTCTTCCGTCCGTCGGATGTCCCCTCTGGCTCGGCTAGCGTCCTTGTGTTGGTTCCCTGGGCATGTCCCAAAGTTCTCACTCACCCTGCTTAGGGCCCTATCGGACCGTCTCCCTAATTCCCACCAGCTTGCCAGGCGTGGCATTTGACTCGTCTCAAAAGATGTGAGCGCTACTCCCAAGTGTAGGAGATCGAACAAGTAATAATCCTGGTGAGTCCATGTATCGAATCCATGGGACAACTGACCTGTAAAACCACAGATTTCAGTTTATAAAGAGTACTAATACGACGAGAAACAACCATCTTTCGAAGGCAAAATAATCGTGTAAGGGGTTTTAATATGAAAAAGAAATCATACAATAATTACGGGAAAGTCGATTCGAGGGTATCCATATGAAGAGTATGTGTCGGTTGTGATTTCGTTAGGGTTTTTGCAATCAATGATTATTAATATATTTTCTATAACTCAATGTTTCACCCCGCAAGGGTATGAGAACATCGGAAAATATAATGATTAAGGTCATAAAATAATGCCATATGTAATCTAGTGAATTATTAGTTTCATAAAGATTTTAAGCTTGGGTGCCCGCAAGGGTCACGATATGTCGGTAAAGATCATATCACAAATAAGCCTGCAAAGGTCATATTTGATTTAAGCATGTCAACAATGACCACACTCAAATAGTATATATATAAACCGATAAAACACTTGATATGACGTGAAAATAGGGTGAAAGACATTAATAACAACGATTACATAACTCTAACTACATCACAACCAACACATAAGAGAACTAGCCAAGCATTAAGAGAAAACAGTCAATCTTTATTAATAAAAACATCATTTTTAGTCTCTAATACAAGAATCTAATTCAATACAACAAGAAAGTTGAGATTTTTATCACCAAAGCCTTCAATTGAGCCCTAAAATCAACTTCAGAGGCTACTTCTGATTTTCCCTGTTGTTGAAACCTCCTTCCTAACGTGCTCCTCGAAAATACACAAATTTTGAGTATTTATACGAATTTTTTCGACGTCATTTGATGCCCCAAAAGTCCTCAAAACCGCGTATATATAGGCAAACGATTCCTATTAGGTTTAGGACTCGAAACGGATCAAAACCCGCTAAAAACCGTGCCCAGACCCACTTCTGCACATGCTGACATCGTCATGATGTCATAAATGCCTTTTATGGTATTCTGCATTCAAAAGTTCATCATAGTAATTAGTACAGATCCCAGAAAAATACGAATAAATAGTCATTGGAATCGTGAGATCAAGATCTTCGCATGAAAAATATGAGAATGCCAAAATACTCAATAAAATTCTATTTTATGCTTAAATCAAGTGATTGCTCTAATAAATGAAGATATTCAAAATACGATTGTATTAGAGACCAAATACGTATCATATATGCAAAAAATGGGGCTAAATAAGGTATTAAATATGCAATATTCAACCCAAATCAGCATCCTGGAGCAGTTTCCATGTGTCTTCTGTGGCTCCCACCCGGAGTCGGCTAGACACCTCTTCTTCCGTTGTGACTACAACGCTTTTGTTTGGGCGGTTTGCAAACTCCGGCTTGACCTTCCTTCTTGCTCCAAATCCATCACAGTTGACGCCCATTTCCTGAGGCGTAGGTTTGGATCACCGGGGAAGACCTCACTCCGGGGCAAGCTCTTCATGTTGGTGTTTTCTGCTGCTGTCTGGCATATCTGGCGTGAGCGTAGCTGCCGGATCTTTCGCTCCAGGGCGTCCCCAAAGAACGTCCTCCTTGCTAGGCTCTCCTCTGATGTTTTTGATGCTATGATCTCTTGTGACCTTGCGAGTGTTGAGTCTGTGGATAGTCTTATTTTTGGGAACTGGGGACTTTCTTAGGCCGGCGAGGGCACCTTTGGCACGGATCAACAAATTCGGTGTGGACGCCTTCGACGCGGAACAACAAATTAGTGTAACAAAATTTAGCGGGTGCATTCGGCACCTAGATAAGGATGATTTGAATTGGCAACATATAATTCATTGATAATATAACTTTTCCTTATTTTTATAAATATTGTAAATTAAATCACATAAATGCATGGTTGTTCAACTTTTAAGACCTCTTAAATTCAAAGATATGGAATTTCACAAAATTAAATAACAAATCTATTTCTCCAAAAAGTCCCCCCCAAGATACACAAGTTTTCACTCCCAAAATTTTCACGAACTCTCTTCTCAACTGTTGATTTCCCCAGATTAAATCTCAACCATCCTTCTATCAACCTGTCTGTCCTAGTCAGCTTGTCCTAGTCAGCCCTAGGATTCAAAAACAGCTGTTAAATGTTATATATATATATATATATTGAAAAGTTAGCGTATAATTTTATTCATGAGTGTACAATGTACAACCGTCATAGCGTGGTAGGTAGTACTCACTAGAGAGAGGAGAGGGCACAAGCGCCGTCACTTCCAACTAAGAGACCCCCCACCCCACATAGACGGTACAAGCTCAAAGAAAAGCAAAATAATACATAGTCAGATACAGGACCTCCACCATCAACCATTGTCTATGAAACCCCAGTTCCCAAAAATCTCCCGTTCCTCAGCAGAAGTGGGTTCTAAGCTGTATAGAGCTACTCTGATGTCAGCAGCAATCTCCTCAAACAGCTTAATCTTATCTCTCTTCTCATTCTCAAAAACTCTTCTATTCCTCTCCCTCCAGAGGTGCCACACCATAGACGCCAGGCATGTTTTAGCAAGCAGCCTAAACCCTCCTTTTCCACCTCCTTTAGCTAGAATGATTTTCCCAACCTCTGGAAGGGACATTTGGTTGGGGACTGTCAACTTTAATTTCAACAGAGTCCTATGTAAAATATAGGCCGTGTAGTTGCATTTGAAAAACAAATGGTTGACGTTCTCTGCCAAATTATCATCACATAGGGAGCAGGACGAATCGGCAAGGAGATTCCAGCGGATAAACTTATCTTGGTCATCAATTTATCCTTTAGAGCTCAAAGTAGTGTTAGTGACATTTTCGGAACTTGATGGGGATACCAAACTAGTTTCTGTAGGGGAAAGACATCTGACCTCTTGCGAAGACCCTCCCAAGCACGTTTGAAGCTGAAATTGTTGCTGGGCAACCATCTCCATCCATCGACACCAGGCCGAAGAGTGACATGCTGTAGTAGCAACCGAATCGGGTCAAGTGCAGGCTCCGAGCTCCAGCCTCCGTCAACCCAATATTCTGCAACCGTTCGCAGCTCAGACCCAGGCGGTATCAGAAATCGATCGGTAAGTGGACCGCCATCCATCCAATGGTCCTTCCAGAAGAGAGTGCCTCGCCCATCAACCACTGTATGTTTAATCATCTTCTGCGAGATTTTCCGGTAGCCAAGCAACCTCTTCCATGTCCCCGACTGAGTGGGAAAACCAGTAGGTGCAAAGAACCCCCTTGGACCTCCATATTTCCTCTGCATATGCTTCGCCCATAATCCCTCCGCGTTCAAATATCTCCAAGATAGCCGCACCCCCGCCGCATCATTTAGCTCCTCCAACATTCGGATTCCAACTCCGCCCTCTGATTTTGGCTTGCACAAATCCTCCCAAGCCCAAGCTCTCGATTTCCCTAAAATGAAACCCCTAAATGCTCTCGTGATTGCTCTCAACACCATTGACGGAATGTGGAAGACTTGCATCCAAAATGCTATCATACCGTATATTACCGACCTGACAAGCTCGATACGCCCCGAAATAGACAGGGAAGAAGATGCCCAACCACTCATTCTCTTCTTACATTTATCAACCAACTTCTTATAATTTGCTGTAGTCGGGTATTTCAAAGATAGAGGAAGCCCCAAATACGTTGTGATTGTCATGGCAATTTTGATGCCTAATAAATCCGCCAGTTCTTCCATGTATTTAGCCCCCTTACTAAACAAACCCGCGCTCTTGTCCCAGTTTACATGTAGGCCTGTGTAATTGGCAAACTTCTGTAGTAAAGATCTGATGCCCAGGAAGGAGGATCTATGTCACGACCCGCTTCCCTAAAATGGAGGCGAGACGTGAAAAGGTCCGCACGAGAGTGGTGCTGTGAAGCCCCAAACCCGATAAGCGTCAATAAAACATAAGCAGGTTCCTGTAACCACAACGGAACAACAATAATAACACAAGGAGAGACTGAAATAAAATCTCACATCTCATAAATTGTCCAACATGAAAATAAGTCCAACATCCAGAAAAGCCACCAGGCTAAAAGAAAGAGTCTAAAGGCCCAGAACAAGGCCAACAAAAGCAACGTCATAACAAAGTATAGGTGCTACGCACCGACAACAAAACAACTGTCTAAACAAAAAGGAAAACACAACGGAGACACTAGGACTGGTCCCCAGTGTCCACGTACTCCCCGTCAAACACGGGCTCGGGCTCGGCGTCAGCAAACACCTCGTCCTCAACAAGGTACTCAGGCTCAGGATCTAACATGTGTCACCCAAAAGAGTAAAGGGGCACATGTCAGCAAGTCTAAAAGACTTGGGTAAGGAAACTGAAAGTAAGGCAACTAGCAACCTAGCAGTTTTAGTATGCATGACATGGCAGTTATAACATGAGTGCACAATTAAGACATGGCGAACAGTAAGTACAATAGAACAAGTATCGGGACAAGACAAGAGTAGCCAAGCTACTAACATTCTCAATCAATTCACTTTGTTTTGTAGGTGCTTATGCCCTTCAGCTGAATGGTACATCATTCACACCGATCGGCACTAAACACAATTCACGTTTCACTATTGTTTGTAGATGTTTACGCCCTTCAGCTGAATGGTTCATCATTCACACCGAACGGCACTAAACACTACCCCACCCCAGAGTTTACGCCTTACAACTGCAGTTGTTGATCAAACAGACCCCCAGTTGCCTGGCCGCTTAACTCTTACCCCATCCTGCACTAAACAAGCCAGGGTCCCTGTACATGAGCCCAGCAAGTGAGCCAGGGTTGCCCCGCACGGGAGCTTGTTTTCCTAGTTCACAATTCAATATCGAGCGTTGGGGTTAGCAACTCATTATGCTCGCTTCTGGTCACGAGCCAGGAACACAAGTATTGTCGCGAAGCTACGCAATCACGGGATCACATGAAGAATGCTATGACATGACAAGTAATTTGCGTACCGATAATGAAAAGTAAACGTGACATGGTAATTGTGCAACATGCTAAATGTCGGAACTAGCTTCGTTGTCAAGCTAGTTCCCCAATTTGCGCCTAGGCGAGTATCATTTCGTCGCCTAGCCTCTTTTACGCCTACAACAAGCAAAATGGCCTAAAACATGGCCCAAACCCTAAGTGGCAAGTTTCACTTGCCTAGCACCGGGGATGACGATCAACCTCGTCTCTCGGATGCTAATCTACGGGAAAATCGCTGTTATGGGGGAACAATCAACAAACAACATGAAATTTTATTAGGGTTTCATAAAAATATAAATAGGTTATGAAAACAACGGTAGATCGATTTCTTACCGAGAGGAAGCGGAAGAAACACTCCGGAGAACTCTAGGATCAGATCTGGAAAAGATTGGAGAAGTTTGGAGAACTAGGGGTTTTGGGGGATTTTGGGGATTTGATGGAGATTTGGGGAATATAAGAGGTAGATAGAGTGAATGGATGGTTTGGATGATGTATTTAGGGCTTGGAATGAAGGAATGAAGCTTGGAGGAAGATGGGGGCTCAATGGGGGAGATTTTAGGGTTTAGAGTCGAATGGAGGAAGATGAAATTGTTTGGGTTGGGTATAAATAGGCTAGGCTGGCGGCTGCCCAGAAATTAGGGTTTTAACACAGGTTAGTCGGTCAAAGAGCAACCACTGACCGACTAGTTTGGCAACTAGTCGGTCGGTCGACCAACGCAGACCGACTAAGTGTAAACAGTAACTTCTGAACGAAAATAGGATTTAGAATTAGTCGGTCCATGAACAATTACTGACAGACTAGTTTAGCATCTAGTCGGTCGATGAATGTTCTTAGACCGACTAAGAGTGAACAGTATAGATACCAAAAATAAGTTGAAGAGTTAGTCGGTTCAAGAAGCATTGCCGACCGACTAGTTTGCAACCTAGTCGGTCAACCAACGTTCTTAGACCGACTAACGATAAACAGTAACTCTTGAATAATTTAGAAAGCCAACTAGTCGGTCCAAGAAGGATTGCCGACCGACTGGATCGTCATCTAGTCGGTCGGAGCCCCTTCTTATACCGGCTAATGAGCACAAAAAGTTCCGATATGGAGCGCGGGGCCCCGGGATCGATTCCTAAGACTCCTAGGCTTGATCTAACAGTAAGATACAACCGTTATGAAGCCCGTCACGAATGGCGTACTTCGAAATCGACGTTCCTAAGGAAGAAACGAGAAAATACGACGAATCGATCGAAAATGAAAGCTACGGAGACAAAAACCACACATGAGGAGAAAATCCACCAAAACATATATTATATTATAATAACTCCAGATACATGAAAAGCAGTCGTTACAATCTATTTGCACGGCAAAAGACCAAAAGGTCGTCCGCAAATAGTAAGTGAGAGATTGACCCCGTCCTCTTCATTGGATGAATGTTGCGAGAGATGATGGCTTTTTCTATAAGTAGAGAAAAGGATTCCATAACTATTACAAACAGGAATGGGGAAAGAGGGTCACCTTGTCGAAGTCCTCGGTTGCTACCAAAATATCCACAGGGAGTCCCATTAATCATTACTGAAAATGTTGGAGTATTAATGCATTCCTTGATCCAGGCTATAAAATTGCAGGGGAATCCAAGTTGCTGCATGAAGAAGAAGAGAAATTCACGATTCACACTGTCAAACGCCTTCCGTAGATCGAGCTTCAAACAGGCTCTACCCCCCATGGGATTATTAAAGTTCTTGATCTGTTCATGGGCAATTAGCGTGCAATCACATAGTAGCCTACCCTTTAGGAATGCTGCCTGATTAGGTGATATCAGCTCGTGGACCACAGCCTTAATTCTATTGCAGATTATTTTACTGATGATCTTATATAAGACATTGCAACAGGAGATCGGCCTATAATCTCCCAATTCCGTAGCATTAGAATTCTTCGACACCAGGGTAAGGAATGTATGATTTACCTGTTTGAGAAGGGAGCCTGATGAAAAAAAAGAATTAACAGCTGCAATCACATCTTTGCTAATAAGCCCCCAATTTTGCTGGAAAAATGAACCGTTATAACCATCAGGACCCGATGCCTTGTCTGGCCCAATCTGAAATACTGCCGCCTTTATCTCCTCTTCAGACACCGTTCTGGAAAGCCATGTAGCAGACTCACTAGTCAAGAAGCGTTTTGGCACCAGTTTAGCAAAGGTGTTCGAGTAATGGTTCTGGTTGTAAAGCTCCTTGAAGTATATAGGCGCATTCACCTTCAGCTCATCGAATTTATTGTTTTAGGCACCATCTACGTCAATCAAATGGCTGAGATTGTTGCGGATAATCCTTGCTTTCATTGCATTGAAGAAGAACTTAGTATTCCTGTCTTCGAGGGTAAGCCAATCTTGCCTGCTTTTTTGTCTGAACATATCCTCTTCAAGCTTTATGGCATGAGCTTAGTCTTTAATGTGATGAGCTTCTCTATCTTGGAGAGTGATATCATTGTGAATGTGTGGATTATTCCTAACAGCCTCCAGATTATTCCTGCACTTTTCCACCAACTTATCCGCACGGATAGTCCTAGCCCAACGAGCAAGAACAAGCTTGAGATCCTTGAGCTTTTGCACTAACCGAAACATAGGAGTCCCCACTTTCATATCCCCCCCCACTTGATGTGACAATGTCATGAAATCCAGGGAGATCGGACCAATAGTTGAAGAACTTGAATGGTTTAGGGTCGGAGGGTACCTGAGTGTGGAGGTATACTGACATGGGTGCGTGATCACTTGTCAATGGATCGAGATAATCGAGGTATGAAGCTGGAAGTTTATTGATCCAATCATCACTTACAAAACCCTATCCAGTCTTGCAGTAATCCGGTCGACTCCAATCCTTCGGTTACACCAACTGAGAGAGTTACCAGTGCATTTCAGCTCACGCAAGCAGCAACTGCTAATACAATCGTGGAAGTCCTTGACCCTGCTCTCTTCTAGTCTCCTTCCCCCAATCTTATCCCTAGTGTAAAGAACACTATTAAAATCCCCCCACCATCCAGGGGATATTTCCAAATTGTCTGTATTCAGCCATCAAAGTATGCTACAGGACTTTCCTTTCCGCCATGGTATTACAAGCATAAACCCCAGTAAGTATGCAGATGAACCCCCCAACATTACGGCATCTCACAGAAATGTGTTGGTTTGAACTAGAAATGTGGTTTGTACTCCATACCTGCTGGTTGAAGACCATAATGAGACGTCCTCCTTTTGCCAAGTCAAAATTATTGTAGGAAACCCAGTCCTGTGGGATGAAAGACTTCTGTGTTGTAACAATCGGCTTCAGCTTGGTTTCAATCAAAAACATAGCTGAGGGCCTAATTTTCTTGATAATAAACTTCTCTTCTCCTAACTGCATTATTCAGTCCCCGAGTGTTCCAGATTAAGACTGTCATTGAGCAACAGGGGGTTTGCGAATTTGGCCACTCTCCTGCAGCCGAGAGCTCTTCCTGGAGCTTGAAGGTGGAGCAGGATCAGTCTTCTTCTTAGGGGGTTTTGTCAATTCTAATTGCTTGACCTGCTCTGCTACCTCAATATCCCACTCCGGATTATCTACTGCGATCTCCTCAGGCACCCTATCAAGTTCAGATGCAGATGTATCTTCAATGAGGGATGGGAGAGCTCTGCGCAGTATTTGTCTGTGTTGCAACCCATTGTCACGACTAGCAGCCGTGGCATGTGTAGTATCACCACTCAAACTAGCCAAATTATCGGCCTCAGCAACCCCATTGACCTGTGTAGTATCACCACTCACCCTAGCCAAGTTATCGGCATCAATAGCCTGTGTAGTATCACCACCCACACTAGCCAAATTATCGGCCTCAATGGCCTGTGTAGTATCACCACCCACACTAGCCAAATTATCGGCCTCAATATCACCATTCGTAGGTGAACATTGCCTATCACCCTCAGTACTGCAATTAATTTCCCCACTCTGCTGGATAACCTCCCCAGTGCCAGTGTTCAAGGGCTGGCCACCTCCATCACATAGATGCTGTCCCTTACTAACTTCAATTAATTCTTCGGAACATGTGTTACAACCATCAACACTATCAGTAGATTGCCCAGAGGTAGCGTTAGAGGCAACACCTTGGATTGAAGGGGGCTCCGTCCCCGCCGGGCATTGTAGGTCGGAGTGGCCGAAACAAACACACTTCCCACATCTAGGGGGTTCACCCTCTATCTTAAAGCCAATAGCTAATGTCGGCCCATCTTCTGTCCCGACCAATACCTCTTTAGGAATAGCTTGTGTTGCATGGATCTCGACCAAGCATCTCGCGTAAGATAATCTTTCCTTCTTGGCAGTGAGTTTGTCCAGACATATAGGTTTGCCTATAACTAATGCAATGCAATTGAGAATTTCTAAAGTCCACATACCCAATGGGACCCCTAGCAGCTGGACCCAGACTGGTACCGACGATAGAATATCTCTCTCTGCTTGAGGGCCGAACTCCAACATTGTAGAATAACAAGTCTGCCATCAAACATCCAAGGGCCCCTGTACAGAATCCTCTCACATTCACCTTCCTCCTCAAACTTAAAACAAAAAAAAACCGTTTTCGCGGCTATAGATTTTCAGGCCGTTCTTGACATTCCAAAGCCTATTAACCCAAGCACAAATTTGGCCATAGAATGGTACTTCTCCCATCACATATCCAACCAAGGTGAACTTCCATTGTTCGGCCCCTCTAGCCAAGGCCTCCTTTGCAACCAACGCCATAACCGAGCCATCCTCCTGAGTGTGCGGAGCAACGTAGGTCATGCCAACATCTAGATCATAGGTCCTAATGTTGGAGCAAACCTCAGCCCATGAGTGCTTCACCCCCGATGATGAGATTTTAAAATCCACTATTTTCCGCTTAGGCAATCTGTCGAACACTTTGGGTGCACTCGGGTTCACCTTCCTCCTATAAGGGTAGGGATGTGAAACAATACCTCTATGATCCCGCGTTCCACCCTCATTGATCTGATAAGCACCTGAGCGCTGCCCTGTAATCCCGCTGCCCCCCAATCTCGGTGGAAGCGCCGCCTTGGGCCGGCGCCTGTTGACCACCTCCCAGCCGTCTTTGCCACCCGGAGGCACATCACGATCGTCTCCACTCCCACGGGTCTTCTTGCGCTCCTCCCCATCTCCAGAAGAAGAGCCGATAAGCGGAGATCCATTGCCTTTGCCAGAATCGCCAATCGCCTCCCCTCCGTGCATTGCGGATTATTGTAACTATATATATATATATATATATATATATATATATATTCTATATTTGATGAAGAATTTGAATGTTGTCCTACTAGGACAAACCTTTGTCCTAGGTGGACAAATGACAAAAGTTGGTATGAGTTTGTTTTTGGGGGAAAACTTAAATTTGGGGGGAAACTTGAAATTTTGGGGGAAAACTTGAAATTTAAATTTAGGGGGAAACTTGAAATTTTGGGGGAAAACTTGAAATTTGGGGCACTTGAAATTTGTAGGGGGGAACTCAGCCATTAAATAAACTAATAAACTGTGCCCTATGGACACGGGGTAATGGCTAGTGTGTGTGTGTGTGTGTGTGTGTGTGTGTGTGTGTATATATATATATGAGGAAACAGGAAATAGGGTGTCACAGGAGAGAATCTCTCCCGGGTCGGTCAAAAAAACTCCAATCTCCACATGTTTTTTGGAAGATCCAAGCCGTTCATCTCGATCTCCACCCTCTAAAACACCTACCCACAAATTTTCAGCCCGATCCGAGGTGTTTTGCATGTTCATCCACCCTTTGCAAAAGTTATGTTCATGCGAAACCATTAAATTTGGGTCGGGTGGATGAACATGCAAAACACCTCGGATCGGGCTGAAAATTGGTGGGTAGGTGTTTTAGAGGGTGGAGATCGAGATGAACGGCTTGGATCTTCCAAAAAACATGTGGAGATTGGAGTTTTTTTTGACCGACCCAGGAGAGATTCTCTCCTGTGACACCCTATTTCCCGTTTCATATATATATATATATATATATATATATATATATATATATATATATATATATATATATATATATATATATATATATATATATATATACAAACATCTTGTTCTCTGGAGGTTACTTCACTCGCATATATATATATATACACACACACACACACACACACATCTTGTTCTCTGGAGGTTACTTCACTCGCCTCTCCTTGGGCCTCCTATATGCGTGCTGTCTACCTGAAGCATACTCCACTCTTCCTGTACGAGGCCTCTGTCTTAGATTCGGGTTCTTGGAAGCATGCGCTCCGATGTCGCAACTCTGCTGTCTCCTGCTTCCGTAGGATTGTTGGCGATGGACGCACCACGTCCTTCTAGTTCGACCCTGGCTTCCTTGTGGGCCCTTGGCCACACTTTGATCCCCTCCTCACTCCATGCGGCTTCGTTGTGTTGCTGACTTTTAGGATGTCGAGGCTTGGTGTCTTCCTGCCTATATCGCTCACCTGCATCCCCAGTTTGCCTCTTCTGCCATCCGGGACGGCCCCGACTCCTGGGAGTGGCCGGCGATGGGTGGCTCCCTTCGCTCTGCCTGTTCTTCTGTCCGTCGGACGTCCCCTCCGGTTCGGCTAGCATCCTTGTGTTGGTTCCCTGGGCATGTCTCAAAGTTCTCACTCACCCTGCTTAGGGCTCTATCGGACCGTCTCCCTACTTCCCATCAGCTTGCCAGGCGTGGCATCCTGGAGCAATCTCCCTGTGTCACTCTGCGGCTCCCACCCAGAGTCGGCTAGACACCTCTTCTTCCGTTGTGACTACAGTGATTTTGTTTGTGCGGTTTGCAAACTATAGCTTGACCTTCCTTCTTGCTCCAAATCCATCACAGTTGACGCCCATTTCCTGAGGCGTAGGTTTGGATCACCGAGGAAGACCTCACTCTGGGCAAGCTCTCCATGCTGGTGTTTTCTGCTGCTGTCTGGCATATCTGGCGTGAGCGTAACTGCCAGATCTTCCGCTCCAGGGTGTCCCCAAAGGACGTCCTCCTTGCTAGGCTCTCCTCTGATGTTTTTGATGCTATGATCTCTTGTGACCTTGGGAGTGTTGAGTCTGTGGATAGTCTTATTTTTGGGAACTGGGGACTTTCTTAGGCCGGTTTTTTGTCCCCCTCCCCAGTACTTTTTTTCCCTTGTTCTTGGTATTGGCCTGGTAGATTTGGCATAATGTGATTGCTTCCCAGCTATTCCCTTACCTGCTCTGCTTGTTGGTCCGTGCCCTGATGTTGTCCCTTATCTATATATATACACACTCACTTACCTTTATACACACACACACACACACACACACACACACACACACATCTTGTTCGAAATAACAGTAAGATGTTTGGTAAGAATTTACCTAAGTAAATAATAATGTAAGTCATCATTAAAACTTAGGTAAAGTCCTGGGACTTAATGTAGGTCAAACAAGTATCGCGATGAAGATCTCGATCATGGAGAATTACTTGACCATTTGTAGCGTAAGTCTAAAATAATTCGTGGTCATAGATGTTTCTGATGGAAATTGAATTCCACCCCAAGTGATTTTGATGATGAGCACACCAAATGAAGCTTAGTGTACTAACTACACTACAATTAAGTGTGCAGGATATGCGACAAATGAAAAGCTTTATTCATACTCAAAGAAGCGCAATCTACGCTCAAAGACAAGGACGAACGTGGCTAAGATCAAATGATGAAGCTCAAAGCTTAAATAGAACAAGAAGCTCAAAGTAGAGCTCACATCTATTCCATCAAATTGATCAAGCTTCCGAAGACGTGTCATAGTCTATAGTGAGTGTGTTATGTCTTTTAGGGTATTGTTAAAGCCAAATCATATAGACAATCACACATACACAAGCGATTTTAAAATGATTTTAAATATTTCTTAAAACGTCTTCAAAATGATTTTGAGAGCTTTCGCTAGCCGTTTTATAAATTCCGTAGTAAAACTCCACACACCCTGGAGTTAGCTACTTGTTTGACTAGCTGTGTCGCAGGAAAAACTCCTCTGGGAGTCGACTACCAAAGGTAGGGAGTCGACTACCAGCTGAGAATCAATATTTCCTGAAACACACTGGGAGTCGACTACCAGCTATCGAAGTTTGACGTTTTGACTTGAATTTTGAAATATCGTTGAGCGATTTTCTCCCATGATTTTTGGGACAAAAAGTGAAAGTAATTTGAATTTCGAATTCTCAGATTTCACCTATAAATAGAGGACCATTTTCATTGAGAAAATACCAACAACTATTGAATTCAAATTCTCTCACGCAAACGCTCTAAAGTTCTAAGATCTCATTCTCTCTCTAGCCAATTCTGTTTTATTTGTGATCTTGCAAATTCTGTTATTATTTCTAAAGATCATAATCTCGTTTTATTAGCTAACTGTTTTTCAAATCCGTATTACTTTTCTATTGATTTTTTGTTTAAAGGATTTTTGAAAAACATTAGATCTAGATCACAAAGAATTCATTCGTATCTTTGTGTGATCTAGAATCTTATTCTATCAAGCCACTACACGCAATTTTATCTATTATTATTTGGCTATAGAATCTGGGTTTAAAACCAATCTCCATCAATTTATTGTGGTGAATTGGATATCAATTTTATTGTGTTGTTGTTGGAACACTAGACAGGTCTAGGTGTTGCCAGTTGGAAATCCTGGTCAAGACTAGGTCGTTGGAAATCCTAACGAGTGGAGTTAGGTACTTGTATTTGCCAAGGCAGATAGTGGAAAATATCGTACCGGATTGGTCGGGGACTGGACGTACCCAAAAGTTGTGGGGAACCAGGATAAAAATCCTTGTGTCTGCGATTGTTTATCTGTGTTTATTTATCTTTGCTCTTACTTTATTATTTGCTAATTGTTGTTCATCTATTGCAAAGATTAACTTACTTTTATCTGATGTGAATAAAGATATAATATTTGTATTACTTGCAATCTTATCTGTGCTTATAAATACTCTGGGAGTCGACTACTGTTCATAGGGAGTCGACTACCTGCTGTGAAATTACTTTGTGAATTTTTAGATTACTTTGTTGATTAAGAACCAAGCGTAGATCACTCTACTTGGTTTCTTAGGAAACATTAGAAGGACGTTTATTAACAATCGAAAAAGTTTACTATTTGCACAACACTATTCAACCCCCCCTTCTAGTGTTGTTTGCCATCCACAGGATCCAACACTTGGTATCAGAGCAAGGCTACAAAGGTGATGGCATTAACATCTTTTCACTCTGAAGGACTGAATACCATGCGACCACCACTGTTCAACGGAACCAACTATGCTAGCTGGAAGATCCGAATGAAGACTCACCTAGAGTCATTAGACATTGAAGCTTGGACCGTTACTAAAGTCCCGTACATCGCACCTACTGACGTTGAGTTTGGGAAATGGTCTGTCGACGACAAGAAGAGAGCTAATCTCAATGCAAAAGAAATGAATGCACTATTTTGCGCCGTAACAGGAAATGAGTTCAATCGAGTCTCCCAATGTGAGACAGCACACCAAATATGGCATACTCTTCAGGTAAGTCATGAAGGAACCGAAAAGGTAAAGGAATCCCGCATAAATGTTTTACATTCAAAATTCGAATCTTTTAAAATGGAAGAAGGAGAGAGTATCACTGATGTGAATACTCGTTTTACTAATATTACAAATGAGCTTGTAGGATTAGGGAAGAAACTTTCCGAATATGAGCAGGTAATGAAGATACTAAGATCCCTCCGACCCGAGTGGAAGGGAAAGACAACTGCCATTCGAGAAGCTCATAACGTAAAAGACCTCACCATCGAAGAACTAATGGGAAATCTCATGGCATATGAGATTGAGCTTGAAGAAGATAAGAAGATCGAAGAAAAACTAAAGAAGAAGAATCTCACATTCAAAGCCCTAGAGGAAGATTCCGATTACACGGACAAAGAAGACCATATCACATTCATCTCAAAGAACTTCAAAGAGTTCATCACAAGTACGTATGGAAAACGCTCTTTTAGACCCACTAACGGTATTATTTGTTTTGGGTGCAATAAACCAGGGCACGTCAAGAGAGACTGTCCATTGGAGAGAAACAATCGTGATTCCAGAGATCGTGGGAAGAACAGAGACAATAATGAAAAGCGAAACAATGGAAGAAGCAAATTCCGACGACCAAAGAAGGAAGCTTATGCAGCCTTCGACCAGAGCAATGATTCCTCGTCCGATGAATCCTCAGCAGAAGATAACGATGAAAGAAGAGAAACATCACACATATGCTTCATGGCATCCACATCCTCCAAGGTAAGCTCGCATCATGATTCATCTAGCGACAATGATTCGTCATCAAGTGATGATGAAGACATGGATTATAGGGGAGCATATAAGGAACTATGCAAAATGCATGAGAAGCTCATAAAAGAACATAGAAGAACACTTAGAAATATTAAAAGGGATACTAAAGAAAAAGAAGAAATCATTAAAGAAAATAGTCTTCTTAAAGAAAAGAATGATTTTCTGCAAAAAGATATTTCATTGGTAAATGAAAAGGTTGAGAATCTGAATAATCTTCTCGTATCTGTCAAAGATAAATACGACGCTACGATGAAAATTATTGAGAATTTCAACAAAGGAAAAGGGAAGCTATAGTATAATAAATGATCAAAAAGCCTCATCTAGCAAAACCGGACTCGGTTATGATTCACATCATACCAAGAAACGGGTTAAGCATAATAGGATGCATCATTCTAACGATAAATTTTTGAGCATCTGGATACCAAAGAAATTATCTGATCAACGAAAGAAAAGGTACGCTACCGACTTTGTTCAATAAATTCATTTAAACAAAAATTATAAATATGTTGTTCATGAAGGAACTAAACCATACTGGGTTTGGCTTCCTAAAGACTAATTCCTCGGACTCAAAAGCAAAAGAGTACCATAAACGTTTATTTTTCTTTCAGGTACTCTAAAGAAACAAAGAGGAGAAATCAAGATCCAAACGATTGATAACTGGATCAGCATCAAAAGCAATCTTTTACGTCTTAATCATTTTTTTAAAATATACAGGTTTAAATTTATTTAAATAAGTTAATGACTTTTATATGTTTATGCTATACTCTTAAAACTTTTTGTGTTCAGAAAAACGCACTCAAACCTGGATCAAAAACCCCTCGGGATGAGAAAACGACTCAACCCAGTAGGGAGTCGACTACCTACATGAGGGAGTCGACTACCAGCGCGTATGCGGATTTCTGGGTTTGTTTTTTGACTAACTCCTATTGGGTTTTATAGAGTTAATGGGTTCATATCCACAAAGGCAACTTATACCCAATAAGCTAAAACTCTATCCTAACCATCCATCCCTTGATCCTAAGGCCCTCATTCTTCACCATCTTTCATCCTATGTTAAAAACCCCCCCCAGAGAAACCCTAGGGTAGCCGACTACCCCCCTTTCCTCTCTCTCTCTCTCTCTCTCTCTCTCTCTCTCTCATCTTGGTGCTTGGGTTGCTTGGAGCTCTTCCATCTTCATCTCTTTCTCAAATTTACTCAAGGTAAAAACTTTTTTACTTCATGATTTTTACTTCATCATTTTACTTCATGATTTCCTTGCTTATCTAGTATTGTAAAATTTTTGTTTTTACTCTATCTAGATGCCTCTCAAGGGAATATTTTCCAAGAAGAGAAAAACATCATCTGAATCTGCTTCTGAGAAAGAAACTATTCTACCCTATCTGTTTAAGAACACCACATATGAACACTTCGTTAAAATCTCTAAGAAACCCATCCTCCATGAAAGATTTGTTAAGATTGATGATGTTGTAAACTATGGCATTGATAGCATACTAGATTTTCAGAACTTGGCCAACCTATTTTCCTTTGAAAACACTTATCTTTGTTATCCCAGGCTTGTGCACTTGTTCTATGCTAATATGGATTACGATCTTGCTAAAAGCCGTTTTATCACCAAAGTTCTTAATACAAAACTAGCCATTACAGTTAAATCTCTTGGAGAAGCCCTAGGCATTCCATATTCTGGCATGTTACTTGATAACATAGAAATGACTGAAGGAAGTGTGTTAGAGAGAATGTATTTGCCAGGAAGGCATTTTCAGACTAAACTTCCCTGTAGCGATCTTCGCTATCCGGTAAGAATTCTGGCAAATATATTATCCTACAACATCACTCAAAAATCTGGAAGTCATTCTATCCTATCTGAGAAACAGGCCAAATGCATCTATGCTTTATTAGGGAACATCCGCATCAATTGGGCCAAAGTCATCATGGATTCTATTCTAGCTTCAGCTTCTTCTGATAGACCCTCATCCACCCTAGCTCATGGACACTATCTCACAATCTTGTTTATTAGCTATAATGTGCCTTTGGATCATGAAACCTCAATTCTAGAATCGGCTCGAGTTTTTGATGTTCATGCACTTGGAAGAATGAATCTACACCATGATCTTGATGAGAACATTCCCGAAGAAAAACTTGCAGCTGAAGGAGGATCATCATCCTCCAGGAGAGGTAAGAAAATTATTGTTTCAGATTCTGAGGAAGAAGAACAAGGAGAAGAAGAAAAAGGAAGCGAAGAAGAAGAAGAAGAAGCACCGGCATATATTCTTGAACTTCAAGAGATGCTTCTGAAGAAAATTGGCAAATTGAAGATATCACAAGAGAAAGGGTTTGAAGACCTTAACAAAAAGGTGGACGACCTTAAGGAGTTCGTCGTGAAAAGCAACAAAATGACGGAAGACACGCTTGTCATGATCCTTGATGAGATCAAGGAACTGAAGAAGAACAGCGGTCATCCTTAGCTTTTCTCAAAAACAATGGTTTTAAAAAACAATGATGGTTTCCAAAAACTATGATTTTGAACTTATGGTTTGTAACAACTCTTTAATTGTGTGATGCTTGCTACTATGAACTTATCCATTATGCAATATATTAGTTGCTCTTATAACTAACATCTCTCTTACAGGAATAGGAAATTAAATTCCCCTCCTAATCATATTATGATTCATATGTTATATTACTTTGTCATTGAATTATTTTTTGTTGATGACAAGGGGGAGAAAAATATGAAATGCAAAAATGAATATATATCATATGTATTGTATTGTTTTGCTAACGGCTTCGATGCAGGGGGAGAACCGCATCAAAGCAGGGGGAGTAAGTATACTTTCATGTATTTTCATATTTCAACTTACTTCATTTTTCATTTGGGTGTCATCATCAAAAAGGGGGAGAGTGATGGAAATTGAATTCCACCCCAAGTGATTTTGATGATAAGCACACCAAATGAAGCTTAGTGTACTAACTACACTACAATTAAGTGTGCAGGATATGCGACAAATGAAAAGCTTTATTCATACTTAAAGAAGCACAATCTACGCTCAAAGACAAGGACGAATGTGGCTAAGATCAAATGATGAAGCTCACAGCTCAAATAGAATAAGAAGCTCAAAGTAGAGCTCACATCTACTCCATCAAATTGATCAAGCTTCCGAAGACGTGTCCTAGTCTATAGTGAGTGTGTTGTGTCTTTTAGGGTATTGTTAAAGCCAAATCATATAGACAATCACACACACACATAAACGATTTTAAAATGATTTTAAATATTTCTTAAAATGTCTTCAAAATGATTTTGAGAGCTTTCGCTAGCCGTTTCATAAATTCCGTAGTAAAACTCCACACACCCTGGAGTTAGCTACTTGTTTGACTAGCTGTGTCGCAGGAAAAACTCCTCTGGGAGTCGACTACCAAAGGTAGGGAGTCGACTACCAGCTGAGAATCAATATTTCCTGAAACACACTGGGAGTCGACTACCACTCCTAGGGAGTCGACTACCAGCTGTCGAAGTTTGACGTTTTGACTTGAATTTTGAAATATCGTTGAGCGATTTCTCCCATGATTTTTGGGACAAAAAGTAAAAGTAATTTGAATTTCGAATTCTCAGATTTCTCCTATAAATAGAGGACCATTTTCATTGAGAAAATAACAACAACTATTGAATTCAAATTCTCTTGTGCAAACGCTCTAAAGTTCTAAGCTCGCATTCTCTTTCTAGCCAATTCTGTTTTATTTGTGATCTTGCAAATTCTGTTATTATTTCTAAAGATCATAATCTCGTTTTATTGGCTAACTGTTTTTCAAATCCGTATTACTTTTCTATTGATTTTTTGTTTAAAGGATTTTTGAAAAACATTAGATCTAGATCACAAAGAATTCATTCGTATCTTTGTGTGATCTAGAATCTTATTCTATCAAGCCACTACACGCAATTTTATCTATTATTATTTGGCTATAGAATCTAGGTTTAAAACCAATCTCCATCAATTTATTGTGGTGAATTGGATATCAATTTTATTGTGTTGTTGTTGGAACACTAGACAAGTCTAAGTGTTGCCAGTTGGAAATCCTTGTCAAGACTAGGTCGTTGGAAATCCTAACGAGTGGAGTTAGGTACTTGTATTTGCCAAGGCAGATAGTGGAAAATATCGTACCGGATTGGTCGGGGACTGGACGTACCCAAAAGTTGTGGGGAACCAGGATAAAAATCATTGTGTCTGTGATTGTTTATCTGTGTTTATTTATCTTTGCTCTTACTTTATTATTTGCTAATTGTTGTTCATCTATTACAAAGATTAACTTACTTTTATCCGCTATGAATAAAGATATAATATTTGTATTACTTGCAATCTTATCTGTGCTTATAAATACTCTGGGAGTCGACTACTGTTCATAGGGAGTCGACTACCTGCTGTGAAATTACTCTGTGAATTTTTAGATTACTTTGTTGATTAAGAACTAAGCGTAGATCGCTCTACTTGGTTTCTTAGGCGACATTAGAAGGACATTTATTAACAATCAAAAAAGTTTACTATTTGCACAACACTATTCAACCCCCCTTCTAGTGTTGTTTGCCATCCACAAGATCCAACAGTTTCGAGAAAATGATATCGACACATCGGATAGACCATTGTGTCTTTGTCATCACCATGGATGGTGACGATGATCTCACGGTCGTTCGACTTGGCGAAGTCGGAGACGAGACATGGGTGCTCATTAGAGAATGAGTTCACTGAGCGACCCAACGAGAGTTATCAAATGGTTAACATTAACTCATCTGTCAATGTTAACTCTCGGTGATGATAGACAAGTTGGTCCTTAGACTTGAGGTCATTGTACGAACCTGTACGTGAACGGTGTCACTTAGATCTCTGACCTAGCTTCGAGGAAAGGCCTGTCGCAACGTCTTTGGTTGGGTGACACTTGAGCGTGCGAGGAGAGTAATGACCAAGAGATGATTCGTCTCTCCCGTTTAAGAGGAGTTAGTGTTGCATGTGTTGGTTCGGTCTTTAGTGAAAACTTTAGCCAAAGTATGTTGGAAGACGTCCAACATTATTAGACTAACGACCAATGGAGACTAACCGATTTCAAGCTATTAGGGTTGACAGTTGACCATACCCTAGGCTTGGTTAAGCGACATAGTTGTGACGAATGGACTAAAACTGCGACATTCATCATGGACACATTTAGGGTGGTCCCGACAATACTCGTGTCAATGGGTTAACCACATAATGATGATACCAAAACAGGAACGTCACCTTCTGCTCGTGGTCACTACATTCTGGGGTTTCGATCCCCACCTATAGTAGGGTCAGGCTGTAGGATCTCACACAGAGTGGGACCTTCGTCAAATAATAGGAAGGATAAGGGAGATAATACATACTATGTATGGGAATTAATTACGTCGCAAATGGTTTGTGATATAGCCTAAAGAATAATTAATGATGTGGAATTAAATCAAAGGTATAGAACAAGCTCAGTTCAGGCGTCTAGGAATACATAAACCAATTTGGTCCAAGCCCAGTAAGAATGGAAAAGGACCAAAAAGAAAAAAAACGCAATTAAAAGGTCCGGATGGGGCTGGGCACCCAGCCACATTAGCTGTGCACCCAGCCTAGCCCATTTTGGGCTAGGCGCCCAGCCCAGGTGGGCGAGCGTGCCAGCTGGGAGCACCCGACTCGTGGGTGGGCCCACACGGAACCTATGCTGCAGATCTGACCTGCGCAGTTTCGGGGCAGTTTTTGAGCATTTTTGAATGTTTGTTTGAGTGGTCAAATGAACTCGAAGTTGAGTACCGTTTGTTTCTATGCATTCATCGTTCAGTGCTCTTCAATTTGATATAAGATATCGCTCCTGAAGTTCAACCGTGAAATAGAAATAATTCGTTAAAGTTTAGCATTTATAAAAAGCAAACTTGAAATTAATTCTTCCTTTAATATGTTTAGTCCCACATTGGTTATTTTGAGAAGAGGAGTGGTCAGCTCCCAATATAAATAGGGGCTTATACCCCTCCTTCAAACTCGCACCAAGCCTTGGATCAAGGGAGTTCTCAAAAGTTAATATCACACCTAGATCAAATAGACGAAAATAATTATTCCCTCTTTCTCCCTTTTTTTCTTCATTGCTCCAGCTCGGACTCTAGCAAAGCTACAATGGAATTCGGATCGGATCCGAAGTCTTGACGAAGGATCCATTTAAGGTGATACTTTCTGGAACGTGTAGTTGGCTCGGTGACAAGGGGATTGCTCGCCTCGGGACACGGTTCGGTTCGGGAGAATCGGCTCAGCCCCAAAGCGAGGCACTGGTTCGTGGGATTTTGCACTTTGCTAACTTGTGAGACAAAGGTTAGTAGTTTAATATTTATGTGTTTTTATTGCAGTTATTATTTTCTAGATCTATCTTTAGGGGCTGGTCAGACCCACCCCGAGATAGTAGAGATTCTGTCTAGGGCTTAAATCCTTATGGACTTAAAATTATTTTAAGTTGTTTTTCTGCTGCTTTATTTACTTTCGTTGTCCGCCCGACCTAGTCCAGACGTCAATTATTTAGCCCTAAGGTTGCACAAACCCAACATTGGTATCAGAGCCATGTCTACGTGATCGATATTTTTCTGCAATTATTAAAACGCATATGATGTTAATGTTTTAGAAACAAGTAAATAATTTGATTATTTAGATTTTAATAATTATGTGATGCTTATTGTTGCGGGTCAGATCTGCATATAATGAAATTTGTTTGTAGTGGAATCACGGGTACAATAATTTACATGTTTTTGGGTGATGGAGAGGTTAACACGACTCGGAGCTCGTTTCAGAGGTGAAGGGTCCAAGGTCGCCTGGAGATCGCCTGAAGGTCGCCTTCTCCCGGTAGCTGAGGTGAGCTTCCTGCAAGAATTAACAACTGGTCAGAAAGGCAGGGTTGGCTATTAGCCCGTAGCCTCTCCGATACCTAAGTCAGCTGGTGACGTCAAATGTAGGCACCGGGCACACTTGGTGACCTCGAGACAGATCGACGAAGTGCGACGGACTTATGAGGAAGGCGCAGATATATGGAAGATATCTGACCTTGTGTATTGAAATGAGTTAGAAGATTTAACTGACCAACCCCCTCAATGGAGGCATGAGGGGGGTATTTATAGGGCTGAGAGGCGGTTGCCTGTCGTCTTGTCAGCTGTCGAATCAGCCCACCTGGCACTCGAGTGCTGAGGCTGTGTCAGGGATATTTACCGCATTAATGGTGTCAGGAGGTGTCAGGAGCATTAATGAGATGCGAGTGACGGCCATCAGTTCTCGCCTTTAACCCCTGGCATTAATGGAGAGTAATTGAGCCCATGTCACACTGTCAGAGATATTTATGCTTGGTCACCCTCATGGACGAGCCATGGATCGGTGATTAAGCTCGACTCCTCCGGACAGCGCTTCTTATTGAGGGTAGGCTAGCTTGTACTCGGCATGGCAAGCTTGTAGGTCGCATCGGCGGGCTTCTCAGTTGACCGTGGGGGCGAGCTTGCGGCGGGGCGAGGCGAGCTTCTTTGAATCGAGGCGATCTTCAGCTTGGCTAGTGTCCCATCAGGAGAGTTGGTGAGGTGTTTTCTTGGGCCCCAAGGGCATACTGGCCTTAATCTCATGGGCAAGCCTTTAGGGTGTAACAATTACCCCTGTCATTCAAGCTTGACATGGCGAGCTCAGCTTCAGCTTGGATGACGAATCACATCCCCCCCAGACGAAGGCGAGTTAACTGCATTCAATGCACTCTGACTGCCGAATCTCAGAAATCTTGATGGCGATCCGACGACGGGGAGAGTTTGAGGTGCCCATCCACTGAACAGATGACATGTAGCTGAGGTGGAGGAGAATTCGAGGCGCTAGTCCAGATCCGCTCGGATCTTGCCATGTGGCCCACGCCAGACGGTGGTGATCGCCTGCCTCTTCTCATAAATAGAGTCAGAGAGGGAGCGGGAGAGACTTTTGCCGGAATTTTTCGAAACTTCAAATTCTCCTTCCTGTGCATCGTCGAGAGCAGCAACTGTCGATCGCCGTCGTTTGCCGGAGCTTCATTTGTCCCTACTTCTTTAGGTACACTCTCAATTCCAGCGATGTCTTTATCTACTTCTCCCGCAGCTTCTTCTTCTTCGAATGTCCACCTCGAATAGCACTTCGGGGAGGTTGGCGGGGGTGACGCTGATTGCACTCGAGGGCGTGCACAATCCAAGTAGGATGCACACGCCATCCTCCCAAGAGAAGGAGTGTCCAATGCAATATAAACCCGTGAGTACGGGGTCGAATCCACAGAGACAATTCGTTTCACAATCACAATCTCAATTGATTAAGGAATGCCAAAGGTGTTGGTACAACCAACTAAACTATCAAGTGCGGTGAGTGGAATTGTGGGGTGATATGGTCGAGCCAAACCCAAGGTAGGTAGGGTGGAGACCAAAGAGTGGAGCTAGGCAACCAAGGAAGAGTGTGTGAAATGGGATGTCATTAGGTTTATGGGTTAATTAACAATAGGTTCATCCCAAATGAATCAAAACTCGCATCCACTTCAAGGTATGCGGGGTTGTGCACATAGGTAATGCCCTTAAGGCACACCGTCGTTCTACGGCCCCACCAAGGGTAATGCACGATTCATTGATGTGTTGATTAGTGGGTTGAAATCCCTAACTTAAGCTCATGAATCGATCCTTGCATCCGTGTCAATCGAATGCATGGATCGGGCATGTAGGTGTGACCCTTAGGGTACACCACCGTGCTACGGCCCCACCAAGAGCGGTGCACGACTCAATAAAATCTAGGGCACAACCCAACAATCAACACTATTTAGCACCCAATTCAAGGCATGCTAAATCAATTAAGTGCAAGAGATGAGCAATTAATAATCAACCACACAACCCTAGTTAATCCACACACACACACACACACGGCTCTTGGCCTTCATAATGAAAGAAACTTGATAATCATTCAAGAAAAGCAAATAAACATTCATTACAAGCCAAAAATCAAACAACTATCAAATGGGTCTCACTCTCATTCAACAATCATTCAATAATATTCATTACAAAACAATAGAGCTAAATGTTACAAGAGAGGGGGAAGAGATCACCGAATAGAAACCCTAAAACACAAGCTTTCCCGCTCTTGCTCCTCCACCAAGCTCCACCAATCTCCAATGGCCTCCATCCCTAGCCCTAGCCTTTGGGGAGAAGGTGGGGGTCTAAACCCCTCAATGGAATAGTAAAAACCAGGCTTGACCGAATGATCCATATTACATCAGAGTTTAGGGGTTTTAAACCCCTAAGGGATTTCATCCTAACCTGCCAAAGACGCATCTAAGGGCTCACAGTGAATATGGAGAAATTGGGTTAAGAAAAACCCATTTCTCGCAACCCAGCTTTGGCAGAAAAAACCCGCGACAGGCGACTATCGAACAAGGCGACAGTCACCTGTCGTTGATCAGGCAGGCGACTGCTGTGAATTGCACATGCGACTGCGAATGACACATGCGCCTGTCTTTTGGGCTTCAGTCGCCTGCTGCAGCTGTGGCCAAATCGACAGTAAGTTAGCTCTCTTTCGCCCTTCTGTTGAAAGAACAGGCGACTTCACAGTCGTACAGGCGCCTATCAACCCTTCAACAGGCGCCTGTATTGCACTTTAGCTTGCTCCAGGTCGGGCTTCGAGATGACAGTCGACTGTCATTGTAAGGACAGTCGACTGTCCTGGCTTCAGGTTCACTTCTCCATTTACTTGATTTTTTCCCCTTAGAAACTCCTGAAAAATCCACAAAAAATGTGTAAAAATACAATTCATGTTTATAAAGCTTTGGGGAGTAAAATTGTGCCGAAATAAAATCATATGCTCAAAATATGATGAATTAATGCAAATATAGTTAAGGGAGCATGATTCAATGAGTTATATGCACAAAATAGGGGTAGTTAGGGGGCGTAAATATACACTTTTTACTACGAATCACACCCCCCGACTAGCATTTGCTAGTCCCAAGCAAAATATGCGATAATTTCGGATTGAAGTGAAAACATGCACCAAACTCAAAATATCATCATGGCATACTCCACATGTTATTTCCAAATGATTTCAAAGCCAATATACACAATGTATGAAAGTAAATAACAAATGATATTCTCCTCAATCCAATTCAAAGAAAAGTAGGGTAATAAGCACCGTATCACACTTATTAGGATATATCACAATGTCGTAGTTTCCAATTTTCAAGGAAATGGCCAAAACAAAAGAAATTTCATCTAAGTTGTAGGAGATGAGATTGTATCACTCATGTAGCTTATTACCTCATTTATTCATTCACTTTTTCTTTTTCTTTTCTTTTTCTCTCTTTTTTGTATTCTTTTTGTTTTAGTATGTTTATGTTTATGTTTTGCATTCATGCAATAATGCTATGAAATGCAAACACGGCCACTTTTTCATACACGCAATAACGCTATATAAGCAAAGGGATGGAATGATCCCTTAAATCTCATCTTTGGTGTCCTCCCCAATGTTTCGTGGGGCACCAGCTACTCAATTTGATTAGAAAAACCATTCACTTATATTAACTCTCTTTCTCATTCTAAACATGGGTTATCAACTCATACACCCACTCCTTAGGAGAAAACAAAACATAAACCATTGGCCACACCCTATCCAATTAAAAACTAAGCCATTCATCCCAATTCATGCAATCACTTACACCAAGCTATTCCCAAATTATTTCAAAGAGAGTATCACAACATATAAAATAGTTTCATACATGGCATATTAACATTTGATTCCAAAATAGAAAAGAAATTAAAATATGCCAATCAAACATTTATGAAGTTGATACCAAAATAATAATCCGAAAAAATTGCATGGCATTAAGCATGTATGGGCTAAGCAAAAGAAAAGTGATGGCGACAAGGATAGAGGAATCAAAAAGATATGCTCAAAATGAATGAATGAATGATGATGATGATGAATGAGAATTTTTATTAACAACAAAATATTTCAAAATTTTCAAAACTATCCAAAACTAGCATCCAACTTCATAGTTCACTCCCCCCAACTAGAAACGAGCATTGTCCTTAATGGTTGAAGTGAAACTAGATATTATTCAACGATGCTAGAGGGAAAACACGCATACTAAAGAAAACATGTAAAAACAAACTAAACTAACTTTTTATTTTATTTTATTTACACTAAGTAAAGGAAAGAATACACCTTAGCAAAAGGCGGATCCCGAATATGTAATGGTGGAGGCAGCTGCTCTAACATCTCCTTTCGTTCCTCAGCCAGATGCTTTGGAAACGAAGCTCCTACAGCTTCCTTAGATCCTAGCAACACAGCTCCCAGCATCTCCCTAGAATATGCTCTTGTGTCCTGCAGGAGACAAGCTGTGTCAATCCAAGGAAAATATGTAAGACTTCCAACAAAAGAAGTCCAAATAGGGTCGTCATAATAAAAATAAGGATATGAATATGAATGACGACAATCTGAACCTAAGATATATGGAAATGAAGCTTGAGATTCAGAAATGAAGGAAAAAGTGTGATGTGAACTTCCCCAAATGGCGATGCTATCGCCTGGCTGATGCGACTCCTCAGGAGGAGGGTGAAATGGCTGCAGGGGTAAGTGTCGAGGAGAAGGCAGCGTATGCTCAATATAGATCATCTCGTAGTCACTGTCGCTTGTTGCATCCTCGCCATCAAAGGTAATGGCCTCTGCAGTCATCCCTGGACTCTGTGGTCCACCCTGAATATCGTCGTCCTGGAAGATGGACTGATGCGTGTCCTGAGGTGTCTGAAGTGATGGCTGCTGAACTGAATCTGTAGGGAGGGAGGGCTCGGGCTCCAAAGTAGTCTGTAGGCTGTATCCCGTGCACTCATCCTCCTCAATACCACCGTAGTAAACCATCTTAGTAGTCCATCCAAGAAGCTTGCACACCTCCAGCTATGGAAGTGGCTCAGATAGGCAATGTGACTCAAGCTCTCCGATGTCATAAATCTCACTCTCTCCTGGACACATCTCCATCTCATCACCACCACCAACCCAACAAAACGACATCGTTTCTCCAACATGGGTGACACACACTCCATCATCCATCTCCTCCTGATCCTCAATATGTAATCTCTAAATGTCCTCTGCCTGGCTCTCATGCAACCCAATATCCTGCTCTGCTAGGTATCCCATGGGGTTGCAAGAAAAATATCCCAAAGGTGGCTCCTCAAACTAACACTGGACCTGCTGCTCTGCATCGTGAAGTGGAACCGGAGACTGGCCATCATCCTCATATCCAAGTGACGGCTCTCTAGATGGCGCATTCTACTCCCACTCTGCAAGGTCCCTCAGGTACAACCATGCATCCTATGTCGTGTATGCAAAGAAATCTCCACTGCTGCTCATCTGCACAAAGTCTCGCGTGAACGGCTGCAACCCTATGTAGAAAATCCGAAGTATATCCTCTGCGCTAAAAGCATGGCATGGACACCCAAGCACGAAACCATCGAACCGCTCCAAAACCTGACAGTAAGTCTCACCGTCAAATTGGATAAAGCTCGACATGTGTTGCTCAAATGCCTGGCGCATCTGTACCCGATTCCTGTAATAAATAGGAAAGAAAGCTCGAAGGAAATTAGTCTGAAAAGAAAGCCAAGTAGAAAAATAATCTCGAGGAAAACTATCAAACCAAATCTTAGCATCATCTTTCAATGTATGTGGGAACACTTTAAAATAAACAAAATCTGCACAAGTGTTCTCATCAAACAAATCCACAAATTCTTTTTTATACCATTTTTCAAACTTTTGCATAAATGAACTTGGATTTTCTAACCCCATACCGTGAAAGAACGGTGGGAGTTGGAAATCCTCCACATAAGCATCGCTAAAGTTTGAAAATGAATCCATAGGAAATTTTTTTATTTACAAAAGATTTTTAAAATAAAAGAAAGAAAGAAAGAAAAATGACTCAAAAAAGTATAAAATAAACAATCAAAAAGACTCAACACTAAGCTGGAAGCACTACGCCTAAAGTGTCCAAAACCAACCAAAAATGTGAATGTGAAAACCGTTGTCCCCGGCAACGGTGCCAAATGATTGCACTCGAGGGTGTGCACAATCCAAGTAGGATGCACATGCCCTCCTCCCAATAGAAGAAGTGTCCAATGCAATAAAAACCCATGAGTACGGGGTCGAATCCACAGAGACAATTCGTTTCACAATCACAATCTTAATTGGTTAAGGAATGCCAAAGGTGTTGGTACAACCACCTAAACTAATAAGTGCAGTGAGTGGAAGTGTGGGGTGATACGGTCGAGCCAAACCCAAGGTATGTAGGGTGGAGACTAAAGAGTGGAGCTAGAAAAGCAAGGAAGAGTGTGTGGAATGGGAGGTCGTTAGGTTTATGGGTTGATTACCAATAGGTTCATCCCAAATGAATCAACCCTCACATCCACTTCAAGGTATGCGGGGTTGTGCACATAGGTAATGCCCTTAAGACACACCGCCGTTCTATGGCCCCACCAAGGGTAATGCACGATTCATTGATGTGTTGATTAGTGGGTTGAAATCCCTAACTTAAGCTCGTGAATTGATCCTTGCATCCGTGTCAATAGAATGCATGGATTGGGCACGTAGGTGTGACCCTTAGGGTACACCACCGTGCTACGGTCCCACCAAGAGCGGTGCACGACTCAATGAAATCTAGGGCACAACCCAACAATCAACACTATTTAGCACCCAATTCAAGGCATGCTAAATCAATTAAATGCAAGAGATGAGCAATTAATAATCAACCACACAACCCTAGTTAATCCTAATCCACACACACACACACACACACACACACACACACACACACATGGATTTAAGCCTTCATAATGAAAGAAACTTGATAATCATTCAAGAAAAGCAAATAAACATTCATTACAAGCCAGAAATCAAACAACTATCAAATGGGTCTCACTCTCATTCAACAATCATTCAATAATATTCATTACAAAAACAATAGAGCTAAATGTTACAAGAGAGGGGAAGAGATCACCGAATAGAAACCCTAAAACGCAAGCTTTCCCTCTCTTGCTCCTCCACCAAGCTCCACCAAGCTCCAATGGCGTCCAACCCTAGCCCTAGCCTTTGGGGAAGAAGATAGGAGTCTAAACCCCCAATGGAACAGTAAAAATGAGGCTTGACCGAATGATCCCTATTACATCAGAGTTTAGGGGTTTTAAACGCATAAGGGATTGCATCCTAACCCGCCAAAGAAACATCCAAGGGCTCACAGCGAATATGGAGAAATTGGGTTAAGAAAAACCCATTTCTCGCAACCCAGCTTTGGCAGAAAAAACCCGCGATAGTCGCCTATCATTGATCAGACAGGCGACTGTGAATGACACCTGCGCCTGTCTTTTGTGCTTCAGTCGCCTGCTGTAGTTGTGGTCAAATCGACAATAAGTTAGCTCTCTTTTGCCCTTCAGGAGAAGACAAAACAGTTGACTGCTGTTGAAAGAACAGATGACTTCATAGTCGTACAGGCGCATGTCAATCCTTCAGCAGGCGCCTATATTGCACTCAAGCTTGCTCCAGGTGGGGCTTCGAGATGACAGTCGACTATCGTTGTAAGGACAGTCGACTGGCCTGACTCTAGGTTCACTTTTCCATTTACTTGATTTTGTCCCCTTCGGGACTCCTGAAAAATCCAGAAAAATGTGTAAAAATACAATTCATGTTTATAAAGTTTTGGAGAGTGAAATTGACCTGAAATAAAATCATATGCTCAAAAGATGATGAATTAATGAAAATATAGTTAAGTAAGCATGATTTAAAGAGTTATATGCACAAAATGGGGGTAGTTAGGGGGCGTAAATATACACTTTTCATTACGAATCAGAGGCCACCGAGTCGGAACCGGTGGTGTCGAAGATGCCGTCGATGTCAGGGCCAGAGGGAGACACGGAAGTTGAACATGCCGTCGCTTCATCGTCGGTGCTGATGAGGGACCCCAAGAAAGGGAAAGCACCTAAGTCGACCGCCAAGGCCGCCAAAGCCGCCATGGTCACAGGCAGCGGTGGAACTACAGCTGCAGTCCCGATGGGAATTCTGGCCCAAATGACTCAGCTGTTGCCCTCCGAGATCCCAAAGATCTGTGCTAAGTACATCCGACCCCCTACACAGTCTGCCTCCCCAAGCTCAACGAGCAGGTCTGCTTCCCACGGGACTACGAGGTCGACGTGCATTTCCTGACCTTTGCCTTGGGTCTCCACTTCCCGCTCCATCCCTTCCTTCTCCTCATCCTCCACTTCCTCGAGCTCCCTCTCTTTTAATTGACAACTGTTGGATATGGAAGACGTTTGTACACCCTTGTGGGGGATGTACGAGGGAATACGGACCTCGAACGTCGCGCACACGAAGTCGTGTGCAAAGGGAATCTGTTCCCTTGCGGAGAGGATCTCTGGATGAGTGGGAAAGTCGCATTATATATGCATAAGTGCATGCGACATATGGCTAATAAAGGGGGAATATCTTAAGCTTATGTTGTACCATGCATATGGTACAACTTAAGCTTATAATGTGCCATGTATCATGGTACACCTTAATTAAGTTGTTCCAAAGGAACAACTTACCCTAAAATAACTACCTTGGGGGCTATAAATAAGACCCAAGGGTAGCCATTTTCCTTACACTTTTTGCATGAAATTCATGCATGCAACTTCATCCTAGCGAAGCTCTGCAGAAATATTTCCTCTCCCTCTATCCAAGTTCTTAATCTAAAGTAGAGATTTAGATTGTGGATTTAGTAGCCTTACTTCGTTCGTGAGTAGACTCGATCCGTCGTGGCGAATCCGAAGGCGAAGTTCGTAGACTACCGTGCCGCGTACGCAAGCGTAAGTCTAAACTTCATATTATCGATCCTAACTCTGTTTTGGCAGGATCCAACAACAACGAACTCTATCAGCGCGATGGTCGTCTTACTCGTGTTCTGATCTGCCCACAGAATAAGCCTGACGTTACCACTTTTCCAGTACTTCTTCAAGGCAAAGAAAATGGAGGACTACTACTACGTTAGTGCGAAGAGGGGCATGATGCTCGTCCTCAAGATGCCGGTTAAGGTGAGGGACTGGAAGGAGAAATTCGCGTTCATTTTGACTCTGACGGATCTGGCCCTGAGGTCGAACTGGGGGACGTTGAATACCGTAGTGAATTCCAAAATTGCCCTGGAGGGGACGACCTGGAGAACGCCAGAATCCTGGAGGCGATCCCAAGGGAGGACAGGGTCTTCAAAGACCTGGTCGAGGACGAGATGGTCGACCATCATGTCTGGTTTGAAGGTACTCCGTGTGCCGGCGAACAACATCTGAAAAGCTCACCCTGATCTGTTTTCTTTTTGCAGGAGTGGCCATGAGCATGTCCATGGAGGAGGTGATGAGAAAGGCGAGGGAGGCGTCATCAAAGCCACCGTTGAGAAAGGGCAAGGGCCAGAAGTGGAGTCTGGAAGCGTCTGCCACTGCTCGGGCCAAGAAAGGAGAACAGGTTAAGAAGTCGAGGAAGGAGGCCGTGGCAGTAGCTCATCCATCCCACTTGAGCGAGGTGGCAGCTGGCAGAATAGTCGACCTTGATCTGGAGGAACCCGCGGTCACCCCCGTGACCGTCGAGTACCAGGGCCCACCGATCAGCACCGCTGCCGCTGTCTCCACTAGCTCGGCTGCTCCACAGAGACCTGTGATGGCATCAACCACCACCAGTTGTCCTGAAGTGGCGACCTGGCCCTACGAATGCACGTCGTACGGGCTGGGGAATCCGGGCCATCTGAGCTACGAGGACACCTTCACCACCTTCAAGTCGACAAAGGAGGCGGTTCTCGCCCTCCCGTCTGAGACAATCGTTGCTCCGCGCTACCCGATAGGGGCCCAGAAGTCAGTCTTCGATGAGGCCGGTGTGGCAGCCTGCCTGGCGGAGAATAGCCTGCTGCCAAAGGACCGAGAGGCCCTGTAAGAGGTTTGCGCCAAACTCCTCTACGTCACAACCTTCTAGGACAATATGCGGGTACGTCACCCTTTGCCTAGGATGCCGAACTTCTTCTTTTTCCATTATGCTTATGACTTGATCTTCTTTGTAGGCGGTCACCGCTCTGGTGTCTCTTCAACGGTACTCGTCGAAGGTTAACCAGCTCGAGGCGACGCTCGGGAGTAAGGTGGTCGCCCTCAAGGGCGCCGAGGCAAAGCTGAAGGATGCCATGGAGAGGCTGGTGAAGGTCCATGGGGATTATCAGGCCCAGAAGGACGAGACCGCCATGCGGGAGAAGGCTATCAGGGAGCTGCAGGAGAGGGCCCGCCAGGAAGAGACCCGAAGAGTCGCCACCGAGGGGCTACTGGCCTCAGAGAGAGAGACGACTGGAGCGAAGATCGCTGAGCTGGAGTGGTAGAATGCGGAACTGGTAAAGATCGACCTGGATCGGGTCAGGGCCCAGGCCGTTCTTCAATACCAGAACAACGAGCTCGTCCCCGCGCTGGCGGCCATGAGGTCGGAGGGCTTCGATGACGGTCTGAAGACCGGCTTTGAGAGGGTGAAGGCAAGGTTAAGGAAGCTCTACACCATCTTAGAGATGGACTTCGCCCGACTGTCAGTGGCATCCGATGACGAGGCAGAGGCTTCAACCGCTTCTGAGGCCGAGGCGGTGGAGATTCCAGGTGGCGACGATCAGGAAGGCGACCGAGCAGACGCGCGGGCCCCAGAAGGCGGTGGTCAAGGGTGTGGCGGCCGAGTTGAGGTGACATAGACTAGGGCAAAATTGTACGGCCGACCCTGGGGCCGAGCCTGGAGTCTTCCTTTGGGTTTGACCCTGAGATATAGAAAGTCAGTATAAATAAAATTTGAAGTTTTTCCTTACTGTTGTTGTTTGTTCAATCTATTCGTTGTGCAAACTGTGCTTTTGTATGTGTATGTGTAGGGGTTTTGGCGGATCCTTAGAGCTCAGATCTGTGCCCATCCTAAGTTGGACGGATCACAGATGCATAAAGCGTAGCGGAAAATAAAACTAGTTGGCTAAACAATTTAGCTAGGCCCTGAGAGAGCCAGAACCTAGCCCGATCTATGCCAACTTGGGGTGGATCTGACCACCCCAAGAGGGATCTATCCTACTGCGATGAAATTTAAATTACACTAAAATTACTTAGAGAACATACCCGGAATCTCAACCCTGGGGCGGGCAAGATGTACCGCACCGACTTCTGACGCACCTCGTAGCCGAACCGCCTTGACTCGATCCACCCGAGCCGCCTCGCCCCTTCGAACCGATCCAACCGAGCCGACATCCGCCTCCAAGCCGATCACACGCGGTAGAAGGTTTCACTTGAGTAGACCTGCGTCTCAGACGTCTGGATCCGAATCCAAACCCCCTTCGTAGTCTTGCTAGGACTAGTCGGGAGAATAGGAAGAAGAGAGAGAAAGAATAGTTTAGTCGTAGTTCGAGCTTGCTCTAAAATCTGGAGCTACTTGATCGAAGACTTGGTGCATTTTTCAACGAAGAGAGTGCACCCCTATTTTTATAAGGAGTCGGCACCTCTCTTTTCATTGCGAGCAATGTGGGAAAAAAAAGGAAGAGAAATTAATTTAGCTAATTTAGCTTAATTGAAGTTTAGTAAGCTTTTCATAAAGGCCAACTTCAACGAATTAATTCCCTTCATCCATTAAACTTTAGACACCAAACAGGCTATCAATTCGAAGGGCTTCGAATGGTGAATGCGTCAGAACAAACGACGACAAATTTCGACTTCGTTTGACCCCTCAAACAATTGCCCAAAGATGGGTAAAAAGTTAATTTTCGTAGCCATCAAAAGGGGTTTCAAAAACCATATTAACTTAAGTTGTGGGCGCGCCCGCTAGGCTTAGCGGGCACGCCTGCCCAAGGCAAAAGGCGGGCGGGCGCCGGCCCATTAGACAGCGGGCGCGCCTGCTGTCGCAGCGGGTCACACCTGCTGAGCAACGGGCGTGCGCCCGCTGTAATCAGCGGGCCAAGCCCGCTGTTGCAGCGTGCTGTGCCCACTGAGCAGCGGACGCATGTGCCCACTGTTTCCAGTGGGCTGCGCCCGTTTGCCCCTTGCGGATGGGCCCGTTAGCCCAAGTGGGTCCAACCCACTTTGCCTCGGACTGTTTTTTGCGTTTCTGGGCTCGTTTGAGCTCTGATTTGGACGTGGTTTGAAGCTGTGTTTAGACCAGGACGATCCCATTAACCAGGTAACCCTTTCCAATGCTTTTGTTCCTATAAATATTGTCGTAACCAATTTACGACACGTTTAATCTTTGTTTGCATCAAATGCAACAATGTCCCTATTGCATCTACGACTTAGTCTCACAACTGGCTTGTGAACATTTAACTATTCCATTTCATCGAATGAATTTCTCTTATTAATCATCCTATTACTAAGACATGAACGCTACTCGGTGTGAGACCCTACAGCCTGACCTTACTACAGGTTGGGGCTCGAAACCCCAAGACAATGGTCACCAAGAGCAGCAGTTGTCGTCCCTGTTTCAGAATCATCGTAACGTGATCGACCCATTGACAAAAGTATCGTTGGATTCACTTTGGCTATGTCAGTGATGAATACCGTTAGCTATAGTCCCTTTGTCAAGACTGTGTCCCTGTTGCCTAGGGTATGGTTTACTGTCAACCCTATTAGACAACATTGGTCAGTATATGGTGGTCTTTGTTGTATTCACGGTATACATCTTACAACGTACCCCGGCCGAGGTTTAACACATAGACTGTACTGAACCTGTGACACTAACTTCCCTTTAACGGAAGTGACGAATCCTATCTTAGTCATCTACTCGCCTCGAGAGCTTCAGATGTAATCCAACCTAAGATCTTTCAGCAGGCCTTGCCTCGAAGCTAGATCATTGGTCTAAGCGACACTGTTCACTCACAGGTTCGTACAAATGACTTCAAGTCTTTAAGGACCAGCTTACCTATCATCATCCTAGAGTTACTATAGATAGTTTAATTAAAGTTAACCATATAATAACTCTATGTTGGTCGTTCAGTGAACTCATTCTCTAATGAGCACCTGTGTCTCATCTCCGACTTCACCAAGTCGAATGGCTATGAAATCATCATTACCCTAAGGTAAGACAGAGACACAGTGGTCTATTCGATGTGCCGATATCCAGTTCTCGATACATCTATGACTACGAACCGTTTAAGACTTAAGTTTCTATTCGGTCACTTACTACTCATAATCGAGATCTTATCAGGATACGTAAGGACCTAACTATAAGTCTATGGACATTATTTAAATATATTATTCAAACGAATTTATACTTAGGATAATGGATACCATATATTCTATTAACAAGACGTACACTTAGGATAAATCGCCTTATGAGCATATATCCTTCTACATCTCCCACTTGCACTTAGGCTATTTATCTCGGTATCTCATACCGTTATAGCATATCAGTCACATAGGACATCCATATGACAAACCTAAGAGTGGATTTACTAACGAGTATCTATAATGCATTTTAATGGATTATTATTTATACATCTCATGATCACACAAGGTTGATCCTTGAAAAATGATTTGGATCAATTTTCCTTTCTTTGTATAGCTAACAATTAGCTTATACAATCTAGATGTAGGGTCTAACATTTCTGTAAGTCAGTCTCAGCTCATTCCAATTTTATTGTGTCAATATGTCAAGCACATACATGACACCCTAAGTCTCTATATATTTGATTGAATCAAAACTATTTTGATTCAATGTTTTATACAGATGATTCAAATAAGTTGGAAACCTTGTTACTTAGTCTGAGAGACTGGAACTAAGTATATGAGCTAGCTCTCACTGACTTTAAGAATTATCTGGTTAAGTACTTCAATTATATATCTAAGTCATATTTAGACTATATATATGATGAGCATAACCAATTGATAAGTGCTTAGCTGGAACGTACCGATGTCAGGTTGGGTTTGACGAATGAGTTATATCAAGATCGGTTTAAGGAATCTTGATATTGACTTACTCAGTCAAACGTCCTACACTGTACATTTTCCATTTAAATACATTTAATAATAACTCTTTAAGAATAAAATGTAGTTTATTTAAGAATTAATCTTAAAATGCGTATAACTGTGATCATACACAATTTATACGCTCCTGGAACTTATACTTAACTATCGACTAACTATAACATTAAGTCAGCTCCAAACAATCAAAATTTTCTGAAGCTCTGCATCATAGTTCGAGAATTTATGCAATCAACTCAGATAGCCACATTCACAGAAATTTAAGCCATTCACAACAAATCACAATTTCAAAAGAAGCACATTTCCCGAGACATTCATTCAAACAGCAGATTCATAAAAATGAATCATAATTTGTTTATCCAAATAAACTTTAAGTGTTAAACACTAAATCATTATTTTAACTTTAAGGAACGATACATTTTATTCATAAAAGGAAATAAGTATCAGCTCCTCCTCCTTCATGTCTCTTGAAGTCCCCGCACGGCCCCAGCAACAACGATTGCTCAGATGCCGACCGTCCTCGAAACTTCTTCCAACCTCTGTTTCATATCAGCCACCTGTATACATTACACAGATTTCTTAGTATCTCATACTATGCGATACAACATTTATGGAAATAATTATGGTTTATTGAATTTAATTTATTGTAACTGAGGTAGATGCATCAGTATGCCCCTTCTTCTTTTCTGCAAGGTAAACCTTGCAGTTCCTCTTCCAATGTCCCATCTTATGGCGTGAGAGTACTCAGATTTCGACGGGGTCCCTTTCCTCTTCTTCTTCCCCTTCTTCATCTTGGCAGGTTGTGGGACCTGTCTCTTCTTACCCTTGCCTTTCGGCCGGTCTGAAGAAGCAGAGCCAACAACCAATGCAGTCGGTTTCTTCTCGATTTCCTCAAACTGCCTAAGCATGTTGAGGAGACCAGGAAGATCCATTTCAATACTGTTCATAATGAAACCAGTAATGAAAGGCTTGAAGGCTGGGGTTAAAGACATAAGGATGATGTCCACGGACATCTCATTGTTCAGGACAAAACCCAACTGGACCGACGTCTTCTACGTACCTGATCATCTTAATGACATGATCTTGTACGGGCCCTGTCTCTATCTTAGTGCCCCAGAGGTTGCTCGTGGCTTCAAACTTGGCAGCTCTAGACCGCTTGCCATATAACTCCTTTGCATTCAGAAGCATGCTTTGAACATCCAAATGTTCGTGCTTCCTCTACAGTTCGTTATTCATTGAAGCCAGAGTAAGACATCTAGCCTTCTCTGCATTCCTCTGGTACTCTTTATAGGCTTTCTTTTCCTCGGGAGTCGCATCTTCGTTCGGCTTTTCCAGAGGGTCCTCGAACATCACGTATCCAATCTCGGCTAGAGAAAGGACTAACTTAATGTTTCTAAGCCAATCCTTATAGTTTGTTCCATCAAGCACATTCTTCTCTATCATATACTTTAGACCTGAATCCATCCTGCAATTTAGTAGATACTTTTTTTTTGCAAGGTAAGCTAGCTTTATATTAATATGAACAGAATATTACAATTTGGCCTGGGCGTAGAATGCCAGACTAAATGAATAGGGGAGAGGGCACAAGCGTCGTCACCCTATAACAAAAAGTCTAAAATTCATGCGCAGAACCAAGAGATATTAACACGTCCCCATACATCTCAAAGAAATGAAATACAATACAATATTGAATCATCCAGTATCCCGGATATCCCAGTTATCAAAGGCAGCTGCAGCATCCTCGTCCACATCACCTATATTCCTTAAAATGATGCGCACATCATCAGCCATCTCATCAAAAAGGACGACTTTGGATTTCGACTTGTGTTCAAACACTCTCTTGTTGCGTTCACGCCATAGATGCCAGACCATAGCTGCAAATACAGTTTTACCAAGTTTTTCGAGAGATCCCTTTTTCCGGAATTTTGATATGAAATAGTAGCCGATTTCAGTAATAGAGTACCCAGGCGGAAATGCACAGTTAAGCTTCAATAATGACCTTTGCAGCACATATTTTGAGTATGCACAGCTGAAAAAAACGTGCTCAAGTGTCTCAAGCTGATCCTCAGTGCATAGCTCACAATTGTTAGAAGGAAGGGAGCACCACTTCTCCAGGCGTTCCTTGGTGCTAAGCTTGTTGCGCAATGCTCTCAAGAGAATTAAGGAATATTTCGGTATAAAGTTACTGTACCACACTAATTTGTAAAATGGAAATGGAGCAGATTTCATGCGCACCGAATTCCATGCATCCCTGAGGTTACATGCAGGACTACCCATCCATTCCCAAGAGTCTGCTGCCGAATGTAGGGAGTGTTGTATTAAAATGGGATGTAGTAATCTAATTTCCTGATTATCAACCCAATGAGTACCATTCCAATAATCAGCAACTCGCTTACCGCTTGCGCCATCAGGGATATTATATATATTTTTGAGGGGGCCACACGGTAACCAATTATCATGCCAAAAGAGAGTATCTAAACCATCTCCTACCTTTCTTTTGATTAAATCCTGAGAAAGATGTCTGCAATGGAGTAGAAACTTCCAAGTACCAGATTGTGTAGGCGATGTCCTCGCCTCAAAAAAACGAGTAGAGTCCTTATATTTCCTGCGCATGAAATCCGCCCATAGCCCTTTAGATTGTAGTAATCTCCAAGTAAGCTTGATTCCTGAAGCCAGATTCAGATCAGTCAGAAGTCTTAATCCAACCCCTCCCTCCTCCTTGGGCCTGCAGGAGTCATTCCAGGCCCAAGCCTTTGAATTTCCCCAAATAAACTTCCTGCATATAGATGTGAGAGTACGGAGCACCGAAGTAGGGAATCTATACACCTGGATCCAATAGATTATCATGCCATAAACTACAGTTCTCACCAGTTCAATGCGGCCAGCAATAGATAATGATGTAGAAGTCCAGCCACTCAGTCGTTTCCTACATCTATCAATTAACCGGTTATACATAAGGGCTTTTGGGTACTTGGAAGACAATGGAAGACCCAAATAAGTGGTGATCGTGTTAGCATGCTTAGCTCCCAAAAGATTTGCCAAATCTCCAGGGTTCCTCGCTCCCTTACTAAACATAGCAATGCTTTTATCCCAGTTAATATCCAAACCTGTGAAATTTCGAAAATCCTCTAGAAGGATCTTAAGACCATTAAAAGATCTTTGGTTGGCACGACAAAAGACCAATAAGTCATCTGCAAAAAGTAGGTGAGAAATTGCTCCAGCCCGTTTCATAGGTTGAATGCTTCCTCTAGCGATAGCCTTAGCAAGCAGAAGGGTGAAGCACTCCATAATGATAACAAAAAGATATGGGGAAAGAGGGTCACCTTGCCTCAGCCCTCTATTCCCTCCAAAAAAACCAACTGGAGAGCCATTCACCAAGACAGAGAAGGTGGGGGTGGAAATACATTCCCTTATCCAGCCAATGAACTTGCTTCCAAAACCCATCTGATGTAGGATGAAATACACAAACTCCCTGTTCACACTGTCAAAGGCCTTTCTGAGATCCAGTTTAAGGCATGCTCTGGCGCCCATCGGATTGCTGAAATCACGTATTTGTTCATGGGCAAGGAGTGCACAGTCAGAAATCAGTCTCCCCTGAAGGAAAGCTGATTGGTTGGGAGAGACAAGGTCGTGAATGAAGCATTGGAGCCTGTTGCAAAGAATCTTACTGATGATCTTGTAGAGCACATTACAGCAAGCAATTGGCCTGTAATCTCCCATTGCGGTGGCATTTGAACCTTTAGGAACCAGAGTTAAAAATGTGTGATTTACCTGCTTCAATAAGGAACCAGAATTGAAGAATGATTGCACTGCCCTTATCACATCAGCACCAATCAGATTCCAATTTTGCTGGAAAAAGAACCCATTAAACCCATCTGGCCCTGGTGCTTTGGAAGCACCAATTTGGAAAACCACATCTTTGACCTCCTCAGCAGTGACACTTCTTTCAATCCAAAAGGCAGTCTGACATTTTATCTTTTTCTTTGGAACGAGATTAGGGAAGACATTCCAGTAGCTGTTTTGTTTGTAGAGATTTTCATAGAAAGAAGCAGCCTCAGCTTTGATTTCCTCAAAGGATTTGCAATGAACTCCATTAGCATCCACTAGATGACATAGGTTATTTCTTCCCTGCCTTGATTTCATAGCATTGTAAAAGAATCTAGTATTTCTATCACCCAGATCAAGCCAATCCTGCCTGCTTCTTTGACGGAACATTTCTTCTTCCAAATCCAAATGTGTGGCCAGATCAGCAGCTAATTTTCTCTCTTTTTCCTGAAGCTCCAAAGAGGAGTGTAAATTATTCAAATTCCTCACAGATTCAAGCTGGGAACGGCACTGGGAAATAGTGTTAGCAGCCTGCAGCTCCTTAGCCCATGATCTCAGTACCGATTTGGCTCTACGCAGTTTACTGATAAGGCAGAACATAAAAGTCCCACGAGTGTTATGACTCCAAACAGAGTCAAGTAGTTGCTGATAACCTGGCAAATTAATCCAATGATTGTAAAACTTGAATGGCTTGGGACCAGATGTTACCTGAGGATGCAACTTGATAAACATAGGAGAGTGATCACTGGTTTGTGGATCCAAGTAGGTGAAGAAAGAGTCAGGGAGCAAGCCAAGCCACGCATCATTAATCAACACCCTGTCCAGCTGTCCTGCAATACGTTGATGACCCAAACGTTTATTGCACCAACTTATTCTATTCCCAGTACTTTTGAGCTCCTGAAGGCCACAGTCAGAAAGGCAAGTATTAAAATCAATGAGATTGCAGGGGACCACCCTGCGGCCGCCAATTTTATCTTTAGCATAGAGAATACAATTGAAGTCACCTCCCACACTCCAAGCCTCTCTCCCTATGAGAGCAACATCATGCTTGAGATGCTCCCATAGTAGCTTCCTTTCAATAAATTGATTACTGCCATAAACCGAAGTAAAATAAAACTTCAGTCCCCCCCTATTTATACACTGAACAGTGATATGCTGCATGGAATCAGAGATAGCTGTCAACTGCCACACATTCGGGTCATATCCAATAAGGATTCGACCTCCACTATGTCGGTGGAAATTATGAATAGAAATCCATTGCTTAGGAAAGCAAGATTTGGAGTTGACAATAGCATCATTTAATTTTGTCTCCAAGAGCACTATAATAGTAGGATCAAGATTTTTAATCCTATCACGGAGATCCCTACGCCTCACAGAGTTGTTCAAACCTCGTGTATTCCAAATTAACATAGTCATAAAAAGATGTTAGAATAAGTGAATAGGATTAGAGAGGACCTCTCCTATTTTAGCCTGGAGCTTCTGCGGGTTGCAGTACCCGAGAGAGAAGAGCTTTGCTTTCGCTGGTTGGTAGATTCACCAACCTTCAATAAATCCCTGAGTTCAGCTGCCCACTCAGGATTATCATATATCGGTTCATTGGGGAGGCTGCAGGCATCAGGATTATTGTCAGGCTGAATAGAGGAAGATGGAATGTGATCAAGCCTCTCAAGAGGGCAGGCTACATTATCAGTCTGGACAGGCTCCTTGACAACATCATACTCATCCTGAACCAAGATGTTGAGGCCCGGATTCAATTCCAAAGCAGAACTCGCAACCTGATTCAAATCCAAGTTGTTGATGGCAGGGTTACATTTATGCCTGAGATTGTGGATAAATTTGAGGGAAGTTAACAGGCATAGGAGGTTATTCCGACGTGGGGAGACATTGCAGTCAATGGGAGGACCTGACTTCATTGTGTTATTCACAGGGATCGCATCCACTACAGGCAGCTGATCATGTGACTGCAGATCATGCGACGTCACACCCACAGGGTTAGGCTGCACCGGAATTGTAGACGGGCCAGCTAGAGAGGTAGATGAAATGTAAGAATCATTCGGAATCGAGTGATTAGGCATAGCAATCCTCTTTCCTTTATCTTGGAAAGGGCACTGTAATATAGAGTGTCCAAAGCACAGGCATCTATTACAGCGCGGGGGTTCAGCTTCAAAGACGGTCTCAATAGGCATAACTGAGCCATCATCAAGTTCAACCTCAATTTGCTTAGGGAGCTCCTTAGAAGCATCGATCTCAATCAAGCATCTAGCATAAGTTATTCTTTCCAACCTTGCAGTCGCACGATCAAGACATAAAGGCTTCCCAACAACAGAAGCAAGGATGTTCAGGATGTCCATATTCCACATGTTAACGGGGACCCCATGCAGTTGCACCCAAATGGGGGCAGAAGTGAGGATGTCACGATCATGACGGAGTGAGGGAGACCAATGCTTGAGAACAACTAACCGGCCATCAAACAGCCAAGGACCACCGTGTAGGATCCTCTCACATTCCTCCCCAGACTCGAATCGGAAGTAAAAAAACCCGTTTTCCTTGCTGAATAATTGCACCCTCTTACAGGGCTTCCACAACCGCTCTATCCACGACTGCATCTGGTTGAACAATGGGGCATCACCCAGGACGTAGCCGACCAAAGTGGATTTCCAGTACTCAGATCCCTTAGCCAAGAGGGAGTCAGGCACACATGCAACACAGGAGCCATCCTGTCGAATCTTAGGAGGCACAAAAGTCATGCCAATGGCATTGCCGTAGGTTCGCTTTGTACTGCAAATGTCGGACCAGCTGCGCTTCGGCGCTAATTGATCAAAAGAAAATGCCACCGAGCTCTTCCTAGGCATTATGTCAAACACCTTGCCCCCAACAGGGGCGTTAGCCGCCGGAACAACCTTCCCGAACGCAGGTCGCAAGCCACCCCGTCCGCGGAAAGAGCCCATTTTGGAGCCCCCAAAAGGGATCCTAGAAGGAGCACGACTTGATCTAAGATTCCCCTCCCTAGCAGATGGCAGGATATTGCGCCTCCTAGTAACAGTTGTCCAACCCTCATCCATAGGCATAGGCCCGGATCTAGGAGCACTGGCGCCAACGCCCAATTCATTAGCCACCGCCTTGCGATTGGAACTCGTCCCGCTGCCACGCCGATCCGCCGGTCCTCTCCTCACCCCGCTGCCACGTAGATCCGCCACCGTAGAGTCCTGAACCACCACGCCATTAGAGAGGGTAGCCTCCTTGAAGGGGACTCCGCCGTCTAGGATGGCTTCAGACGCCGACGATGATCTTCCTGGATCGCCGAGTGCACCTCTCCCCACCCCGCCGCCACGCGGATCCGCCACCTTAGAGCCCTGATTCACCACGCCAATAGTGGAGTGGTTTCCGCCGCCGTGGATGGCATTAGCCGCTGATGAGGATCCGCCCGGATCGCCAATCGCCGCTCTCCTTGAATCGCTCATCGCCCCTTGTATATTTAGTAGATACTTAGTCAGTATATGTTTGTTATATAGTTTCAATGGTTTTTAATAAAACTACATTCTCCCACTAAATTTATTAAAGCCATAATAATATACAGTTTATTATACAATAACATTTGTGGGAGAGGGATCCGACTACCCTGAGTCAGACAACCTTGAGTGTGTCTCAACAAGTTGTCCGACTCTGCAATTGGTAGACGAACTCATCGTCAATCATATTAAAATATGATTCGATTTTTACCCCTAGTCAGTTGTGATCATAAGTGTGCTCATACAAATCACAATGGCTAGCCTAGTCGGACCCTTGTTTTCGTGTCTAGCCTGACTTGCCCCGGCGCTCGGTGTATCCACGACACGTCGGTTTGGGTCAGGTCTTAGACTACATCTTTGGTTAGACTTACGCCGGCGCTCGGTGTATGCACGAGACGACGGTTTGAGTCAGGTCAATATGTTATCAAGAAATCGATTTCTATAAGATTGCCATGTCATAGCTTGAGTGTAGCTCAACAACCGTAACACGGGTCTTATAGTTGTCAAGTCCTAAAACAAGGAGGGTTACGATTTATCTTGAATAAGATTATTATCGTATTTGACTTAGGTATAGTTAATGGACTTACGCAGTCATGATTCGACTCCTTACGGTCCAGCGGACACGGCCAGGGAATTGACTAAGCCAGGACCACTTGGCCCCGAGACTAGCTAGGGTGGTCCAGCAAACTTAGCCAAGCACATTGACCGACATCTTGATCCATTGAAGGAGGTTCATCAATTCTATGTTCGTCCATCAACTAATTGACTTTTAATTAATACTAGTTAATCATTATCAACTAGTGGATCCTAAAATTCGAAATTTTTATGCATTTGTTGAACAATTTTTATAAGATCCTTATCAACTATAAGGTTCATATATTTATCGTGCTACCCCAATCTTATTAGGATTTTAATAAAACAACTACAACATTTTACAAAATTAGTCATTTAATGATAATCATCATTTAAACAATTTATGTTAATGATTGTCAATCAAAGGGACTACCCTAATCTGGTATTAGGTTTTGAGTTGTATTTGTTTATTTAAAACGTAGCATGTCACTAGTCATTAAAAAATTTATCTTACAAACTTTTAATCAATTAATGGCCAACCTAAAGGGTTCATGAATACTCTATTCATCATATCCATTAAAACACAAACCAACTAATTTAATCACATAAATTAAAGGTTCAATAAAGTGACATACAATGAGAACATGCAAGTTAAAATTTTCTACAACATAATTAAATAACTTGCAAATCTAAAATTTAACATTTAAATTTAAAGATCTAAAATTTTAAAGCTTGAAGCACTTTTATCACATAAAATTAGGTTTCATAAAATTATCAAATAATTTTAAATTCAAACCTAAGCTTTAAAATTTAACGAAACATTTCTAAGATTAAATTATCGCATAAAATAATCTTGAAACTATATGTAATTAAAAGAAATAAATTTATAATTTAATCTCATGATAATAAAATTTTTCTTTATGTTACATATACTTTAAAACAATTTTAAAACATTTTTAAAATCGTTTGAAATTAATTTTAAAACTTTCAGATAAAGTTTTAAAACTTTCAACCTTTATGTAACTAAAAGAAATAAATTTTCAATATAGTCTCATGAAATAATTTTTTTTTCTTAATGTTACATAAGCTTTAAAAAACTTTTAAATGCTTACTATAATTATTTTATCTCATAAAATAAAATTTTAAAAGGCATTTAAACATAGAAGACCTATTAAATTTATCACATAAAATTTAAAATGTCCCCAAAATTTTTTCATGTTACAAAACAATTTTTAAAACACAAAAAACATATTAAACTAATTTTACCATAAAGTTAAAATGTCCGTATGTTCAAAACAAGCAATTAAAAAAATTTAAAATCGTCGCAAATATAGATCTAGAAGCATAACCTTGCTCTGGTACCACTGTAGGGGTTTTGGCGGACCCTCAGAGCTCAGATCTGTGCCCGTCTTAAGTCGGACGGACCGCAGAGGCATAAAGCGCAGCGGAAAAATAAAACTAGATAGCTAAACAATTTATCTAGGCCCTAGAGAGCTAGAACCTAGCCCGATCTATGCCAACTTGGGGTGGATCTGACCACCCCAAGTGGGATCTATTCTACTGCGACGAAATTTAAATTACACTAAAATTACTTAGAGAACATACCCGGAATCTCAACCCTGGGACAGGCAAGATGTACCGCACCAGCTTCTGACGCACCTCGTAGCCGAACCGCCTTGACTTGATCCACCCGAGCCGCCTCGCCCCTTCGAACCGATCTGCCCGAGCCGACACCTGCCTCCAAGCCGATCACACGCGGTAGAAGGTTTCACTTGAGTAGACCCGTGTCTTAGACGTCTGGATCCGAATACAAACCCCCTTCATAGTCTTGCTAGGACTAGTCGGGAGAATAGGAAGAAAAGAGAGAAAGAATAGTTTAGTCGTAGATCGAGCTTGCTCTAAAATCCAGAGCTACTCGATCGAAGACTTGGTGCATTTTTCAACGAAGAGAGTGCACCCCTATTTTTATAGGGAGTCGGCACCTCTCTTTTCGTTGCAAGCAATGTGGGACAAAAACAAAAGGAAAAGACATTAATTTAGCTAATTTAGCTTAATTGAAGTTTAGTAAGCTTTTCATAAAGGCCAACTTCAACGAATTAATTCTCTTCATCCATTAAACTTTAGACACCAAACAAGCTATCAATTCGAAGGGCTTCGAAGGGTGAATGCGTAGGAACGAACGTCAACGAATTTCGACTTCGTTTGACCCCTCAAACAATTGCCCAAAGATGGACAAAAAGTCAATTTTCGTAGCCATCAAAAGGGGTTTCAAAGATCCTATTAACTTAAGTTGCGGGTGCGCCCGCTAGGCTTAGCGGGCGCGTCCGTCCAAGGCAAAAGGAGGCCGGGCGCCGGCCCGCTGGACAGCGGGCGCGCCTGCTGTTTCCAGCGGGCCGTGCCCGCTAAGCAGCCGGCGCGCATGCCCGTTGTTTCCAGCGGGCTGCGCTCGTTTGCTTCTTGCAGATGGGCCCGTTAGCCCAAATGGGTCCAACCCACTTTGCCTCGGACTGTTTTTTCGTTTCTGGGCTTGTTTGAGCTCCGATTTGGACGCGGTTTGAACCTGTGTTTAGATCGAGACGATCCCGTTAACCAGGTAACCTTTTCCAATGCTTTTGTTCCTACAAATATTGTCGTAACCAATTTATGACACGTTTAATCTTTGTTTGCATCAAATGCAACAATGTCCATATTGCATCTACGACTTAGTCTCACAACTGGCTTGTGAACATTTAACTATTCCATTTCATCGAATGAATTTCTTTTATTAATCATCCTATTACTAAGACACGAATGCTACTCGGTGTGAGACCCTATAGCCTGACCTTACTACAGGTTGGGGGCTCGAAACCCCTAGACGACGGTCACCACGAGTAGCAGTTGTCGTCCCTGTTTCAGAATCATCATAACGTGATCGACCCATTGACAAAATTATCGTTGGGTTCACTTTGGCTGTGTCAGTGATGAATACCATTAGCTATAGTCCCTTCGTCAAGACTGTGTCCCTGTTGGCCTAGGGTATGGTTTACTGTCAACCCCATTAGACAACATTGGTCAGTATATGGTGGTCTTTGTTGTATTCACGTTGTACATCTTACAACGTACCCGGCCGAGGATTAACACAAAGACCGTACTGAGCCTGTGACACTAACTTCCCTTTAACAGAAGAGACGAATCCCATCTTAGTCATCTACTCGCCTCGAGAGCTTCAGGTGTAACCCAACCTAAGATCTTTCAGTAGGCCTAGCCTCGAAGCTAGATCATAGGTCTACGTGACACTGTTCACTCACAGGTTCGTACAAATGACTTCAGGTCTTTAAGGACCAGCTTACCTATCATCACCCTAGAGTTACTACAGACAGTTTAGTTAAAGTTAACCATATAATAACTCTATGTTGGTCGTTCAGTGAACTCATTATCCAATGAGCACCTGTGTCTCGTCTCTGACTTCACCAAGTCAAATGACTATGAGATCATCATTACCCTAAGGTAAGACAGAGACAGTCTATCCGGATATCCAGTTCTCGACACATCTATGACCACGAACTGTTTAAAACTTAAGTTTCTATTCGGTCCCTTACTACTCATAATCGAGATCTTATCAGGATACGTGAGGACCTAACTATAAGTCTATGGACATTATCTAAATATATTATTCAAACGAATTTATACTTAGGATAATGGATACCATATATTCTATTAACAAGACGTACACTTAGGATAAATCGCCTTATGGGCATATATCCTCCTACAATATGCCCCCAACATTCTGCGGCTGACAAGTGCAAGGCTGAGGAGAAAGAGAATGTTGTGGAGTTGCACGGCCGCATGACCACTCTGGATTTGAAGGTCAGCTTCCAGGGGGGTGATGTTGGGTTTTGATGGACCCTAAGGCACTTACCGTGCCCGTCCTAAGTCGGACGGACCACAGAATGAAAATGAACGCAGCGAAAAAGAAGATATTCGATAAACAATTTAGCGAAGCCCTAAGAAAAATCAAGACCCTTAGCCAGGATCTATGCCAACTTGAGGTGGATCTGACCACCCCAAGAAGGATCTATGCTACTGCGACATAATTAAAATAAAGCTTCTAAATTACATACCCGGAACCTTGCCTTGGTACAGGCAAGGTATACCGCACCGTCTTCCGAGCTGCTCCCCGTCCCGTGCCGAACCACTTCTTGAACCGCTCCGTGTCCCGAGGCAAGCAATCGCCTTGTCGTCGAGCTAACCACGCGTCGAAGAAAGTTTCACCTGAGTATGAACCTTCGCCAAGACTCCGGATCAGATCTGAACCCATTTATGGCTTTGCTAGAGCCCTTTAGGGGCAATGCAGAAATTTAGGGAGAAGAGAATATTATTTTAAGCTTAGATCCGAGCGTGATCCAACATTTTTGGGAGCTACTCATATCTAAGGCTTGGGACGAGTTTAGAGGAGGGGGTATGCCCCGATTTATATAGGCGGCCGATCCCTCCCCTTTACTCCACTTTCGATGTGAGACTATGTTTTTAGAGTTTAATAATTCAAGTTAGTTTGCCTTTCATAAAGGCCAAAATTCCATAAATTTTAACTCCCTCACCGTTGAGCTTCAATCTTGATACAACCTATTAAATCGAAGTGGGTGTAACGGTAAACACATAGGAAAAAACGACGAGTCAATCCGACGTCGTTTGACCCCTCAAACATCATCTCAAAGTTAGCCAAAAACCATTCAAAGATGGAAAATCCAGCTGTCAAAAAAATCTCGGGTTTCAAAAACCCTAACCAGAAAATTCAGGCTTGGTGGGCCTCCATTTTCGCTGGGTTCAGCCCAACAGTTTGGGCTGACTTGTTTTGTCTCTAACTTGTGCATTTGGACTCCGTTTTTGACGCAGTTTGAACCTGCATTTAGAGCGGGACGATCCCGTCATCTAGGTAACCTTTTCAATGCGTTTATTTTATTAAATATGGTCTTAAACAATTTAAAACGTATTTAACTCCGTTTGCATCACATGCAAAATAGTCCCCTATCTAAGCATAAAATATCATTTGCATCAGATACAAATGATCGAGGGCATACATCCCCCAACAAGGGACAGGAAGGAGCTGACCCCATGGCCTTCGTTGGTGATGCACTACCCCGGAGTTCTTTGAGAGGGCAGGTATTGGGCCGTCGCCGACCCCGCATCCTCAATTCGGACGGGTATTGGGCCGTCGCCGACCCCGTATGACCACTCCGGATTTGAAGGCTAGCTGTCGAGAGGGGAGAGCTAGGGAGGAGCTGACCCCATGGCCTCTGTTGGCGGTGCACTGCCCCAGTGTTGAGGGATATGAGGGTGCAAGCTGTCGCTCGTTCCTTGTCACACCCGGCGACACACTCGAGGGCAAAGCCATTATGCGTGCCCCAGAGTTGAGGGAGGGGAGTGTGCGAGTCGTAGATCGTTCCTTAACCCATCGGTTATCATATCGAGGGTGAAGCTCGTCAACCTGCCTCAGAGTTAAGGGAGGGGAGGGTGCGAGCTGTCGCTCGTTCCTTGTCCTACCCTGTGACACTATCGAGGGCAAAGCCTTTAGGCTTATCCCGGAGTTGAGGGAGGGGAGGGTGCGAGCCGTAGCTCATTCCTTAACCCACCGGCAATCCTATCAAGGGTGAAGCTCGTCATCCTAGCCCGGAGTTGAGGGAGGGTAGGGTGCAAGCCGTCGCTCGTTCCTTATTCCATCTGGTGACACTATCGAGGGAAAAGCCGTTAGGCTTGTCCTGGAGTTGAGGGAGGGGAGGGTGCGAGCCGTAGCTCGTTCCTTTACCCATCGGCGATCCTATCGAGGGCAAAGTTCGTCAGCCTACCTCGGAGTTTTGTGTTGCAAAGGCTTAGGCTCCGAGACAGATAGCCGACCTTTGCCAAACGGGGGAGGGCTGAAATGCAAATCCAGACAACGCACTGAGTGTACAAACACACCGGTTTATTAAAACATAATATTGAATGAATATACAAGTGTATTTATTGAAAAAATTTGAGCAAGTACTCAGCATTCTAGGGCCAGCTCCTCGCCCTCCATGTTTGCCAGTATGTACGTCACCGGTCCCACGACATCGGTTATGGTGTAAGGATCTTCCCACTTTGTGGAGATCTTGCCTCGTCGGTCGATCTTGGGCCTAAAATTCGCGTCCCGGAGGATGAGGTCGCTGACTCTGAAGCTTCACTTTCTAGCACAGGAGTTGTAGTACCTCGCCATCCTCTGACTGTGCTTAATCAAACATGTTAGCACACGATACCTTACCTCGTCGATGAGCACAAGATTGATGTTGAGGCCCTCTTCGTTGGCTTCTTCGTTGAAATACTGGAGCCGGAGAGACTCCTCGCCAACCTCCACCGGAACGACAGCCTCTGCCCCATAAGCTAGCATGAAGGGGCTATCGCCTGTTGATGCTTTGTATGTCATGCGGTAGGACCAAAGGATGCCAGGTAGCTCGTTAGACCAGGTCCCGGGGTGATGCAGACCTTCTTCTTCAGCAGCTCCAGGATGCACTTGTTCGCTGCTTCAGCGAGGTCGTTGGACTGTGAATGCGCCACGGAGGCGAAATAGAGGTTGATGCCCCAATCAGAGTAGAAGCTTCTGAAGTCCACAGAGTCGAACTGCTTCCGAGCAGAAGCTTCTGAAGTCCACGGAGTCGAACTACTTCCTATTGTCCGTCACTATGGAGCAAGGTATCGCGAAGCGGCATATAATTGACTTCCAGATGAAGTTCTTCATGTACACCCAGGCGATACACGCCAGCGGCTCTGCCTCGATCCACTTTATGAAATAGTCGATGGTGACAACCAGATACTTCCTTCCTCCAGTCTCCATCCAGAGGAACGGGCCAAGGATGTCGAGGCCCCACTTGGCGAATGTGGCCGTTGTATGTTTGAAGAATCTTTGGCACTCCCCGCACCGCTTGATATAGTTAGTCGCATCCTTCACCATAGTCGGCCAATAATAGCCTTATCGGACCGCCTTGTACGCCAGGGTGCATCCTCCATAGTGGTTCCCACAGAGCCCCTCATGGATCTCACGGACGACCTCCTCTGTCCTCCTGGGCCCAAGGCACTTCAGATAAGGAAAGACGTCGTATTTCACATGGCGCCTTCGGTAGAGCACACCGTCGAAGATCACGCATGTCAAGGCCCGTCGCTTGATCTTTTGCACCTCTAGTCTGTTCTCTGGTAGGGTTCCACTTTCCAAGTAGGCAACGATCGGGCTCATCCACGACAGCTCCCGGTTGACGCATAGAAGCTCTTCCTCCCCGAGACTTGGTGTGAGTAGATTCTTGATGTAGATGGCCTTCCCAATCTCGACCAGAGAAAAGGATGCTAGTTTCGAGAGGGCATCGGCGCGGAGGTTGTTGGACCTTGAGAGGTGCTAGACCACAACCTTCCTGAATTTTAGTAGCTCGGCGCAGGCGCACTTTAAGTATAGTTTCATCAAATCTTCCCTTGCTTCGAATCTGCCCTCAATCTGCTGGACTACGAGTCTTGAGTCACTGACCAACATCACATTCGTTTCCCCCAGCACCCTGCATAGCTTCAGCCTCTTGATGGTGCCCTCGTATTCTGTGACATTGTTGATCATCAGGAAGTTGAAGCGGAGGGCGTACTCCAGCAGACTTTCCTCTGGGGTCTCGATCACTATGCCGGCTCCGTAACCTACCGCCGTAGCTGACCCATCTACATGGATGACCCATAGCTCGCCTTTGTGCTATGCGGAAGTAGATGAAGGATTCTCGTTGACGAGCTGTGACTGTTGTGTGTCCGGTTGGGCGTCGGGCACTGTACCGCCAATCTCTTCGATGGTGCATTCTGCCACGAAGTCCGACAATGCTTGTCCCTTGATCATCGCCCTGGGTTTGTAAATGATGTCGAGCTCGTTGAGCTTGACACTCCAGTTTAGTATCCTGCCCGATCTCTCTAACCTTCTCAAATTCTTTTCAAGTGGCAAGTTGGTGTAGACAATGATGGAATGTGCTTGTAAGTAGGGGCGGAGCTTCCTCGTTGTCAGTATTAGGCCATATGCGACCTTCTCGATCGGGCTGTAGCGGGTCTCGGCCTCCCGGAGCACCCAGATTGCATAGTGGAACGACCGCTGAATCCCCCCTTCGTCTTTGATCAGGACCAAACTAACAGCTTCCTCGGTGGCAGCGAGATAGAGGCTGATCTGCTCTCCTTCCTCCGGCTTGGCAAGCAGCAGCGGGCTCTGCAGATAGGCTTTAAGCTCGCCGAAGGCTTGGGTGCAGCTGTCATCTCATTTCACTCCCTTCCTCTTGCCCTTCTTGACGTCGAGGGCCTCCCTCAAGATTTTGGAGAAGGGGAGTGACCTTTCAGCGGACTTTGATAAGAATCTCCCAAGTGCGACAATCCGGCCATTCAGCTTCTGCAAGTCTCTGATTGTCTTTGGCTCGCTCAAGTTGATGAGGGAGGATATCTTGTCGGGGTTAGCCTCGATTCCTCGCTTCGTGATCACAAAGCCGAGGAACTTCCCAGACTAGACGCCAAAGATGCACTTCACCGGGTTGATCTGCAGATGGTAGCACCGTACTTTCTGAAAGGTCTCCGCAAGATCGGAAAGAAGGTCCTCGGCCTTCTTGGACTTCACCAGCATATCATCGATATAGACCTCCAGGTTCTTGCCGACCTGGTGGTGAAAGATCTTGTGCACCATCCGCTGATAGGTCACCCCAGCGTTCTTCAGGCTGAAATGCATCTTGGTGTAGTAGAACGTCCCCGGTCAGTGATGAACGATGTCTTCTCCTCGTTATGGAGCGCCATCTGGATCTGATTGTATCCGGAGAAAGCGTCTATGAAGGTTAGCAATTCATAACCGGAGGCGTTGTCCACCAGGTGGTCGATCCTGGGCAACGGGAAGCTATCTTTCGAACATGCCTTTTAAGGTCTGTGAAGTCCACGCACATCTGCCACTTGTCGTTGGGCTTCTTCACCATGACCATATTGGCAAGCCACTCAGGGTAGCTCACTTCTCTGATAAATTTGGCCTCCAAGAGTCGCTTAACCTCCTCCTCTGCTGCCTGCTTCTTTTCGCCTCCTGTACCTCTCTTCTTCTTCCGGATGGGGCGTGCCTCGGGGTTGACATGTAGCTCATAGGCGATCACGTCTGGGGCGACTCCAGACATGTCTTAAGGCGACCATGCGAAGATGTCTGTATTTTCCCTGAGGAGGTCAATTAGGCTCGCCCTCAGTTACACGGCGAGCTTCGTGCCGATCGACATTGACTTGTTTGCTTCCTCCACCATCGGTACCTCCTCTACGTCCTCCACAAAATCAGGTCGTTGATGAGCGAAGTCCTTTCGATCATCGAGGAGGTCGATCGACAAGGCTTGCTCGGACCCCTTGTGCTTGGTGGAGCCAACGTAGCAGCTTTGGTAGAGCTTCTATGACCTTCACACCAGTCCAACTCCATGCAGAGTCTGGAACTTCACCATCTGATGTAGGAGTGAGGGGAGAGCTTCGACAGCTGTCTTGTAAGGTTGCCTTATGACGTCGTTGTACACCGAGGTGACATCGATGACAACAAATTGCGTCATTCGGGTAATGACCTTAGGCCTCTCCCCCAATGTGACCGACATCGTAATTACCCTAAAAATGGGCACCGAATGTCTGGTGAAGCCGACAATCGGGCCTAAGCATGGCTTCAGCTTTGCCTGGTCCAGCCCCATCTTCAGAATTATGGACAAAAACAAGATGTCACAGAGCTGCCTGTATCAACCAGGAGCCTGCTCATAATCACCGGCCCAACGAGAGCCTCAATGACGATGGCGTCGTCATGTGGTAGCTCGACCCCCTCTAAGTCGTCATCAGAGAAGGAGATAGTGGGACGAGATACTCTCCTCCGCTTTGCCCCCATGCCGGCATCGTCGTCAGGACTTGTCGAGCATATGCCTTCCTTGCCGACATTGATGTGCCACCTTGGGCCGGCCCGCCGCATATAACATCCACATGCACAACCAGTTCAGGCATGTGGTGGGCCACTTGCTCGGTGTCGTGGGTCGGTTGCTCAGGTCTTGCAGCTGCTCTTCTCCTGCGGTCGGGTCCTTCTGGGTCGACAAACCTCTGGAGATGCCAGCCCTGGATCAGCCGCTCAATGTCCCTCTTCAGTGTGAAGCAGTCATCGGTGTCGTGGCCATTGTCGCGGTGATACCAGTAATATTTCTACTTGTTCTTCCTGTCACCTCTCATTCTCATCTCCGAGGGCAGGTCTTTGGGGAGTCTGCCAGACAGGGCCATCGCCATCACTTCGGCCAGAGGGGCATTGAGCCGGGTGTATGTACCACCTCCTGCGCTCTCTCTGGGCTGCCTCTCAGAGCATGGTTTCTGGGAGTGAAGAACCCCATCAAAGGTCTGGGGCGATCTTGTGCTTGGGGGCCCCCTGTTCATGCCCTCAGGGGCGGTTCAGGTCGTGACCCCGGTTGCGGTCCTGGTCACGGACTCGGGGGCGTTCATCCCGCCTTAGCCGCTCACTGGGCCTAGCTTCAGCACAGGGAGCTACGGTGGTTGGGGCCTTCTGCACTGTCCCCAGGGCCTTCGCGCTCAGCATAAACTTCTCTGTCCGAGCGTAGAGATCGGGGAGGTTGGCGGGCGTTTCTCGGAGCAACGACTTGTGAAGACTTCGGTTCGCCAGTCCCTTCTTGAAGGCTGCCATGAGGAGCTTATCACCGCATCTTGTCACACCGAGTCGCTCTCTGTTGAAGCACTACATGAAGCTACATATGGTCTCCCCTCCGTCTGGACCACCATGAACAGATAATCTGACGCTTTCTTCTTCCTCCATCCCGCCAGGAATTGGTGGTAAAACTTCCGCGAGAGGCTGCCAAATGAATCAACGGAGCCATTGGTCAAGCCGCTATACCACTCCACCATCGCCTCCTTCAGAGTGCTTTGGAAAGCTCAACAAAGGAGGGCGTCACCTGCCCCTGGATCTCCATAACTCCCCGTTATAGCTGCACGTGCTCCAGGGGATCGCCTGAACCGTCATAAAGTTCAACATGTGGTAGCTTGCACTTATAGGGTACCGGGGGAGGTGCTGGCTCTCCATCCTGTCGGTTGGAATCACCGGATGAGCCACCTCGGTGCTAAGAGGCGTTGCTCCCTCTCTTTCGAGGGATACAAATGCGGTCGCGGCTTCTCTGCCTTCCGTCTTCATGCCTAGGAGAACGGTGATCTCGCCGGGGGGCTCCTGTCACAAAACTCATGCCCCCTCACCTCGGGCTAGGTGATCCCCCATGACGGTAGCTTTCATGATGGTCCAGCAAGGCATCCCTCCGCACCATTGAGGCCGACACCAAGGGGACTCCTCGACTGCCCTCTTGAAGCCTTTCTCTCTCCGCGTCGAGGATGCGAAGCCGTCGAAGAGACGCTTCCTCCTGTAATCGCCTATGCTGGGTGGTCTCTTCCTCTCTGTTGATCTCCCTCTGCAGAGCGGCTACCTCTGCTTCGTCGAACCGCTTCTTCTGTGCTGCTGCTTCCTCATCGAACTGGGGGAGGAGGTCTCTCCTTACATTGCGGAGCTCGAAGGGGCCTTCTGCCTGAGATGGTCCCGCCTGTCGTGCAATGGTCCATTCCTCCATCATTTTGGTGAAGCCTTAGAAGCTCTTGTAGATGCCAAGGGCTGCGTCCTGAATGGCTGCGGTCGACCCCTCAAGGGGTTGATTCACCGGGGAAGCTCTTCTTGGAGAACGAGGCCCTTCGACCCAAGGTGGCCTCAAGGCGTCGTCGATCATGGTCTCAAGTAGACCTGTCCACCTCAGAGGTAAAGGGGCGTGATGGCGGGTGACTTGCAGTGGAGAGGATTGCATTGAGGAAGTGTGGATCCTGACATGGGTGTAACCATCGTTCCCACAGACGTCGCCAACTGTTGCGGGTCAAATCCGCACACAATGAAATTTGTTTGTAGTGGGAATCACAGGTACAAAGATTTACAACTTTTTGGGTGATGGAGAGGTTAACACGACTCGGAGCTCGCTTTAGAGGTGAATGATCCAAGGTCACCTGGAGACCGCCTGAAGGTCGCCTTCTCCCAGTAGCTGAGGCGAGCTTCTTACGAAGATTAACAACTGTATAGAATGGCGGGGCTGGCTGTCAGCCTGTAGCCTCTCCGATGCCTAAGTCTGCTGGTGACGTCAAATGTAGGCACCGGGCACACTTGGCGACCTCGAGACAGATCGGCGAAGTGCGGCAGACTTATGAGAAAGGCGCAGATATGTGGAAGATATCTGACCTTGTGTATTGAAATGAGTTAGAAGATTTAACTGACCAACCCCCTCAATGGAGACATGAGTGGGGTATTTATAGGGCTGAGAGGTGGTTGCCCGTCGTCTTGTCAGCTGTCGAATCAACCCAGCTGGCACTCGAGTGCTGGGCTGTGTCAGGAATTTTTACCGCATTAATGGTGTCAGGAGGTGTCAGGAGCATTAATGAGACATGAGTGGCGGCCATTAGTTCTCGCCCTTAACCACTGGCATTAATGGAGAGTAGATGAGCCCACGTCACCCTGTCAGAGATATTTATGCTTGGTCGCCCTCAGGGGCGAGCCATAGATCGGTGATTAAGCTCGGCTCCTCTGGACGGCGCTTCTTGTTAAGGGTAGGCGAGCTTGTCCTTGACATGGTGAGCTTGTAGGTCGCACCAGTGGGCTTCTCAGTTGACCTTTGGGGCGAGCCTGCGACCGGGCGAGGCAAGCTTCTTTGAATCGAGGTGATCTTCAGCTCGGCCAGTGTCCCATCGGAGACTTGGTGAGGTGTTTGCTTGGGCCCCCATGGCATACGAGCCTTAATCTCATGGGCCAGCCTTTAGGGCGTAACAATTATTAAAATTGTTGTAACTTAAATTTTATTATTAAGATAATTTTAAGTTGCTTGTTATTATGCTGAATTTTTATGAGATAAATTTTAGTTGCTCTTTATCATGCTAAAATTTTATGAGATAAAATTTTTTAGTTGATATTTTAATGGTTATTTCATTTCTTACTCTTTATGTGATGATACAAGAAAAACCTTTAGGTTAACCATTAAAAACTTTCTAAAAACTTATAAGATAAGTTTTAGATGGATGTGATATGATTTAAAATTGTTGCAACCATTAAATTCCTAATACTTGATTAGGGTAGTCCTGTCAAATAAATATTATTATGTAACTTAATTATTGTAATAATAATTTTTGAAAATGTTATGATTTAATTTGTTGCAACTTGAATATTTAAATACCTTATACATGATTTGGATAGCACCCTAAATAAATAAAAAATTCCTTATAGTTAATAATGACCTTAATAAAAGTTATTAACCAATCTTAATAATTTTGAATTTTAGGATTCAACTGGTTGATAGGATTAACTAGTTTAATGAAACCAAATTAAATCGAGAAGGACACATTTTAATAATGGTCATTCTTAAGTTGTCCACGAAACGGTGTTTAGAATCGTTTGCGCTAGGGCTCTGGATCACCTCAGCTCTGACTGAGGATAGTGGTCATAATCTATCAAACCTGCCTGGCTGTATTCGACTGGACCAAACTAGAATGACTATTATCATAATGTGACGCTGTCGATTATAATCTAGTTAATTACATTAAAAATCTTTTTCAGTATTAGCAGTAGACCTCCTTGTTTTTGGAATTTAGAAACCAGGGAATCATGTTATAGTTGTTGAGTCAACTCAAGCTATAACATGGCTGTCTTTTGGGAACCAATTCCTTTCAACATATGATGTAGTTCAGCTTAACCCAAACCGTCGTGTCGTGAATATAACGAGTGACGTTGTAAGTTAGGACTGGACAAGAAAACAAGGGTCTGACTAGACTAGTCATTATGATTTGTTGAGCCAACTCAAGGTCATAATTAACTAGGGGTAAAACTGATAAGAGAATCACATTCGATGTGATTGATAAAGAGACATCTACCGATCACAGAGTCAAGCAACTTGTTGAGCTAACTCAAAGTTGTGAAACTCAAGGTGGTTGGGTCCATTTTCCACTAAATATCACTATTCGTTCATCTATATGGGTTAAGATGATCGCAAAAATAGTGGGAGGATATAGTTGGATAAAAACAAATCTAACTATATTTAGAAAATTATGAACATATTCTTAACGAGTGTAGTTCTATGTTTTACTTCATGGAATCCAAGTCATAATATCCTAAAAGAACAAGTTAACTGGTTAAAATGATTGGTTAAGGAATATTAACTCAAAATCCAATTTGATAGTTTAAACTATGTCCTTATTGACCTTAAAGTGTCCTTAGCACATGTGAGTGTTTATTTTATACATTTTGCACCCCTTTTTCCCATGCATTTTTATGTTATTATCCACGTCTCCCATGTATTATTCCCATATTTTATCCCCTTTTCGTTTATTTCCGTTCATTTCACACTTTTGGAATGTTTTGTGCGTTTCAGGTGAAAAAGTGCATAAAACAAGGAAAAATGATGATGTGAGGAACAAGAAGAAGAAGCGGTGAAGATCAGAGTCAAAGGGGAGAAGTGGATGGCCAAAATGCAGGCAATATGGCCGTGCATGTACATGCACATCAGTGTCATCATATCAGCCTAGAGAAGAGGAGATGTAATACCCCGTGTTTGCATAAACGAGTATAATATACGTATCTTGGATGTATTTATATGTATATAATTTTGGGTTTTTTTTGAATTTTCCCTAATTTTTATAATAATAAAATTATTTTTTAATACTAGTAAGCATTATTAGACATGAGTATATTTGAAATACTTGATAAAATACATAGTATGTGATGGATAGTTGGTATAAATTAGTGTATTTCTAATTTCTTAAAAAAATTAATTTTTGGAAAAATCACATGTAGACACATACACCTCCTTATGTGTCATGCTCACCTTAAACCTACCTAATTCATGCTTATGTGTCATGCTCACATTAAATCCCACCTATTTCATGCCACATCATGAGCCACTTGTCTCATTCTTAGCTTAGGTAGATGGTGATGAGGATGATGGCTACTAATTTTAAGGGAAAAAAGAAAGAAAAGGAAAAAAAAGAGAATTCCAAAATATTTCATCCTCTCTCCCCCTCCTTCCTTTGCTCCTCCACCCCACCACCTACACCACCCCATACTCATCCTTCTCCTCCACCAAGTCCAAAAATACTTCACCATCATCCAATAAATTGTAGAAGGAGGATGAAGTTTTGAAGAAAATAAGGAGGATGTATATTTGGAGATGAAGAAGGAGTTCTTCAAGGAGAAGAAGGGCCAAAGAAAATTAAGAAGGACCTTTGAATGTATGATTCTCTACCTTCTCTAGTTAGGATCTAGTTTTAGGATTGGTTTTTAGTTAGGGTTGCTACTTTTGTGCATGGTTGGAGTATAGAATGATGTTTATTCTAGGTTCATTTTCCTGCTGTTTTGCAGTAACTTCATTCATGCATATATAATACTACAAATGGAATTAAACTCTGAAAAAATATATTTGGAAATATTATAAAATTCTTGACAACTTTCATGTTTTCAATTTTTGTTAAATCCAACTGCAATTAGGCTTAAAGGGTCGTATACTGCAATATAGCAATTCTGTCAGCTTTTACACCCATTCACTGTTTCAGCTCTAACTGGTACTGTAGATGTGTAAATCTTGTGTTCTGGGATATTTCGGATATCTATACTTCATAAGCTATAATTCTCATGTTAGACACTTATTCTAAATCTGTTAGGAACATGTAGTAATTCACTGTTCTTTATGCATGATGTTTCTGTTTCTGTATAGATTGTGTATCGTTTACATTACAGCTTATAATAATTCACTGAGACATGCCAATTTTCTGATATTTGGTGTCTGAAAGTAGAATTTGATTATGAACAAGTTTCATTCAGACAGTTTTGTCAAATTCTAATGGGAATTCCTGATGTGTTGCTGTAAAATGAATGAATGAAATGAAAGACTAAAAAGAGAGTGAAATGAGAGAGTTGCCATGTCTTGCTTCATGCTATGTCACACCATGCTTTCAGTTCTATTTGGAGAATGTTATGTTTAATGAAGTATTGAATGCTATAATGTCACATTTTGCTAATTGGGCAATGAAGCTTATGCATATCATACTTTATGTCTAATTCTATGCTTCAAGCCATTATTGTTGTGTTTCATGTCCATGGTACCAATGATGGAATCATGTAATAAGAATGTGAAAATTGGAGATATGGGATATTTATTGTATATAAATGTGATGCTTGTTGTTAAGAACACATGACATCAGTAAATTCATGGAAGAAAGAAATTGTGAAGCGGTAATTGAGTCCACTAAACCATGAACTGATATGAGTAATGAAATTGAGAGTGAGACAGAGTGACCATTATCTGGACTTCTTGAATCCATCCTAAGATGGGTGAGACTCCAAATACGGGTAGGGGGAAGTATTGGTAAATTATAGGGATTAAGGAGTGGACCTAGATAGTAGTCTCACTCGCACTCCCGACAGCTGGTATGTGGAGTGGGCAGGGTTAGAGAGGCCCATGTGTGTACTCATAATGCACCATGAGGTAGAATGGTTTCCTCTGTTTCGCCAAAAAACCAAAGGTTGTCTCACTTCCGACAAGGGAAGTTACGATAGGCCACTACAGTGCTCATATCGCTGTTTGGGGTACCACTGTTCACCCACCCTGGGTGAAGTCCAGCTTCTTAGTGTCCTACGGTTTACTCGAGTTCCCAAATAATAATGAAATGTCTAACTTTAAGACTAATTCAATTTGTAATTATAGTCATGTACTTTCTGTTCTCAGTTTTTACTTTCAGCACATGTATGTCATGATTGTTTAAATTTATGCATTGTTTCTGTGGACATTGTATCACCAATAGATAGAGTATTAGTTAGGTGGGCCAGTTCCAAGACTGGATCATACCTAGTGTAGTTAGAGTTTCCTACTGGGTCACGCGTTGATGTGTCCCAATTACTTTTTCCCGGTTTAGGAGTAGTACATCCAGAGCAGACTCGATACAGGAGTTAGCTCACAGCTCGTGGTAGAGATGGAATCCTCAGAAGGAGTCTCTTAAGTTGGTCCTCTGGGTAGTCTAAGGAGTGAGTTATACCGATGTGGATCTTTTTGTTTTTCTGGGGATTTTTCTGGGATTTCTTTTGTTTTCCACGTTTGTACTTAAGGATGGAACGATGTAAATAAAGATGTACCTTTGTTTTAATAAAAACGAATGTTGGAATTGTATAAGATTGTCTCTTATTTTTTGTGTTGGAACATTACTTGTGCTTCCCAGCATGTGCGCATTGAACTGTATTGTTCTTATTGTAAACTCTCTTCATTCTCTTTCTTTTTAACACTTGCTGTTCTTGGAATACTTGGGACGAATTCGTACTTTCCGGGTATCCTGGGGAGTGGGGCCTTACAGGAGATGCAGTTCAGTGACACGGCCGTGCTACATGGCTGTGCTGGAATTAAAACAGAGTTATGAATGTAAATACGACCATGCGACACGGCCATGTACCAGAGCCACATGGGTCGCTGAGAGATAAAGGCGGTACGGCCGTGCCGATTGGCAACACGGCCGTGTCAACCTCAGGAGAGACAGAGCGACAGAGCTACAATGAAAGAATTTCTGCTATTACTCCCCTAGATATTTCTTCTCTAAACTATTTTTAAGTGATAGAGCGTGTTAAGATGATTCCACCGCATATTTATTTGTAATTTTCTGAGTTCAAGCTGATTTTACACATTTTCTGAAAGTCAGGGCAGCAAAGCTAGAATTTCAGCATGTGCGTGCCACTTTTTAGAACGGTCGTGTCACTACGAATTCTAGTTTTCAGAACCTGGAATTTCAGAATGGCCGTGTCACTTTCGAGCATGACGGTGTCACTACGAATTCCAGTTTTCCGACCCGATTCGTCGTAGGTTTTTGGGGGATATAAAAGGGTTTGTTGTGGGTGATTTGGGTAGTTCTCTCTTAGGTTTTCTTCCCCGGCCCCATTGGGGGCTGCTACTCCAAGACATTTGTAAGCTCTTTTTTGTAATTAAAGATTGCATTTTTTATTTTTCCTATATTATTATTAATGTTCATAGCTTCTCCTTGTTCTTTTGTGATTTGATTTTCTATGAGTTGTTTGCTATTTGTTTGATGTTTCTCCTCAAGTTTAGGGAGTAGATTTTCTTGCCTAGTGTGAAGTTGAACCCTAGTGTAGATTATTCATGTGGGTTGATCACCCTAAATATCATTATATTAGATTATTGCTAGGGCATAGTTTCGATGTGTGCTTATTTCAATCTCACCATTAGGATGCTAGACAACCCTAACTACTGAGTCACGGTTTGTCGCCTCTAATAGGGGATCTGACTATCGAGTGCTAGGCACCGATGAACCATTGGGCACACTCACTAGAATCACCTATATCGTAGTGACTGACGACCCATCGGGGCTTCGATAGGGATCCAAGCTTTGCCCTATGTTCTCTCTATCACGGTTAGATGAAGAGAGAATGTGCATTGAGATTAAATCTCATAGACGACTTTACTCTCTTAGAACGAGAAATTAGATCAACCCCATGACTAATTTGCACTTGTGGTGATGCTTAACCCTGTGCATCTTTCTCCCCTTTTACATTTTAGGAGTATTTCCCTCATTCCCATCACCATTTGTATAGCTAATTAAGTGCATAATTGATCGTTACGCATACCATCACCTCCATGTGTTCGACCCGTAGGCTATACGACACCGTGTACTTGTGGTAATTTAAAACGTAACAAGTTGTTGGCGCTGTTGTCGGGAGCCAATCGGCTTGATATCGATTTAATTGTGTATTTATTAGTCTACACATTCCTTTTCTTTTCCTTATTTTATTTTATTTCTCTTTTTTAATTTGTCCCGTGCATCTGACGATTTTCTTCTAGTCTCTCTCTCTCTTTTGTCTAGGCAGGTGACTGCAAAATTCTGGTCCTAGGCATACAAGGAGAGTGAACACTAGCAGACGAGAGAAGGTAGGACGAGAGAGGCAGTTGGATGTTATGGATCCCGTTTATACTTGACTTTTCAGATGGACAATGGAGCTGGTATACCATATTCTGGAGATCACAGTATGCAGTGGAAGATATATGATGAATACCAGTTTGATGCACCACAGACACATGATCTAGACATGGCATAACCAAGTGCCTTATATGATGACCAATGGCAGGTTCAGGGGCTACGAGCAGTGCATCAGATAGCAAATTTCACCCAGTTCGAGAAGGAGACTTACTCTTAGCTTTGGGGGAGATTCAGTGACTTAGTGCTTGGATGTCCAAACCATGGCTTCCTCCAGCTACTTCAAATTTTCTACACAAGGCTATAGCCGCACGGGCACGACTTTATGCAGAATATGAGCAATGGAGAATTTTCTGATACACAACTGAGGATGCTTGGTGGTACTTACAGAACCTAGCAGGAAATGAGCAGACTAAGCAGCCCTCATCACTGTAATCCAATTCCGAGACTTACATGTCAAGCTTTATGGTCACCAATCATGATGCTACTTATACGTTGAATTTAAGGATGTGATCCATTAGATGATGGACATCACGATGCAGCGGCTACTTGAGTTACATGACTCACAATAGCAGATCTTTAAGCTTATACAGAATACAGGTCGAAAACTCACAGAATCCTAGTAGGTTTAGAGCATACCCGAGGAGCCATTCACATGCTCACCATATTGTGAACTCGTTGGGGACCGAGGAGAGAACGGTGACATGCATGGTGTATTGGAACCAAGGGGACGAGACGACATATACATGTTCTGATGCTCAAAGCACGATTGATGGTGGAGTACGATTTGGTGGAGAGCAAAACACAGTGCATCTCAATGCTAGTGATGACGAGATGGGGTTAAGTGCGATCGAGAGCGGGATTATCGATACTGAGGAACCCGAGCCTCACTTCACGTCCGAGTTATTCCACTTCTATGTGGCACTAGGATGCCTTATGGAGATTGCCGACGACCTATTTTTCGGTGATGAGGAGGAATATGAGACTGAAGGTGAGAGCACACTGACTATCATGAAGCCCGAGCCTCACACCCCCACCATTTCAGATCGACAGTCCATGACACCTGCATCTCAAGGCACACACACACACCTATCACCATCCATCACGACCTCCCTGAAGAACCACAAGACATGGAGGAAATTGTAGAGCTGACACACTCCGATGATGGGGACGAGGCGAGTGATGGAACCTTTCACTCAGATCTCATTAAGCCCATATTACCCTCTCCTCCCAGTTCCGCTCTGTAGCTACCCCCACCTCTTCCAGAGTCCATCCATTCATTACAAGGAAGCATCATCCATACATTTCCATTTTTTCCGAATCAAGCTTTAATTTCCTTATCATATAGACTTGGATAGTCATCCTGGACTTTTAGATTACATTATTAATTTTGACGAATCTTTGTGGTAGGCTCATTTGGACAAACACGTACGTCCAATTTGCATTGACACATGGCACTCTCCACGGATTGAATGACCATATATTGAGGAGATGTGCCTTATCATGATGCCTGGCAATAAAGCTGTTGACATAGTGGAGATGCTCGCTGAGGAGCGCAATGAACTGTTCGAGCAGTTGCCTGCACAGCTAGAGATCATTGATCCACCTTTTGATCAGGTGCATCCTAACCCAGTAGTGTAAATGTTTTATATGCTTTCTAGTCTAGTACCTTAATAATCTCGTCTGCTCTCGACAGCGATCGGAGCGCATTAGGATTTAGAATTAGAAATAAATCCCTTCTATCACCTCACATGATATTATGTTGATCCTAAGAACCCTATGCTAGCACCGATCTTGATAGTATCCCCCACCACTTATATGCCATTGTACACACTTCCCTATTCTGTTTAGGGCCATACTTCACGCTAGCTTGGGGGAGACTCTCCTATGCACTCCACCTTTTTCCATGAGGCTAATGCTATCACATAGCATCCCCATTACACCCCTTCACGCATATTTACCCCTATATCTCATATTCCTTTCGCATTGAGGACAATGCTTAGTTTTAGCTTGAGGAAGACGTTTCACTCTGTAACGACCCGCTCTCGGGGGTGCTGCAGGTCTGCAGCTCACCAGTGAAAACAACATAGCCACGATGCAGAGATGTACAAAAATACTCAAATATTGTCTATTTTATTACAATTCATATTATTCAACGACGATATATGAAAGAAAAGAAGTACAGCTAAAAACACACAACTTAAGCTCTAAAATCTGCATCCTCTAGGACAGACTCTATCTCTGCCAGCTCAAGAACATCTACCTCAACATGTACGTCGTCTGTGGTGCCACAAAGATGGAACCGTAGGGAAGTCACAACAATTTTAAAAATAGAAATAAAAGCAGTGCACAAGTATAAAGCAGCTAAATAAGGAAACATGCTAAAGAAGTAGCTATAGACAAGTGCGACAAGTAAAGTAAATGCAGTCATGCATATAAGAGCGATAAGTAAAGTATGGATGGCTGCACAAGTGTGGTAAGTAACGTGCATGGAATGCGTAAAGGTGACTGTGTAAACAGTAACTACACTAGAACTACGTGACTCAAGTCGGAGAGTATGATATGCAACCAATGAGTTCATATCTTGCCTGGGTGTGCTTATCCAGACGAATGCCAAAACACAGGTAGCTAGACAGGATGCTGACACGGACATCATGTTATATTTGCCGAAACACAGGCAACGGGACGGGATTGCCAAAACACAGGCAGCTAAACAGGTATATGAACACTAGTCACTCCCACACTCTCTTTAACTATGAGTTACCACAAACACAGTGAAGTGTCAAGTGTTCTATGTACATATTTTCTTACAGGATGTTCCAGAAGTTGTTTCACAAGATTTTCCACAAGATATTTCATAAGGTATTCGACAAGATGTACCACATGATATTCCATACGATAATTCATTAGCATTCACTAAGTCATAGATGGCATGTAGCAGGTGATGTGACTGTTTTAATATGAGCAATCGTGTACAGGTATATCAATGTTTCATGGAAAGATTCCAAGTGATAAGTAACAGAACATGATGGACAAGAGTGGACAAGAGTTATCATGGTGAATATGAGTTTACATGCGATGAAAGGTTAAAGAAACTTATTTGAAGGTATTTAGAATCAACGGTTGTGAACAGATTATAATTGGAATCCTAACATTGATCTATGCATACACGCCAATCAGGTTTGGCCAATCAGGTCACTATCCCCGTAAGCAGGGTGATCCAAACTTTGGCGCAAACGATCCTATACACTGGGTGGTACCAATGTTGAGAACGCCAATAATCACATCTGTTCCATCGATTATATTAACCAGAAAGTAGAATAGTTTCCAATTTACTATGATAGTTAAACCAGGACCACTGGTTGACTTTCTTATTGAAAACCAGAAAGTAAAGCAAAGCGGTGCTAAGAAATTTGAGGATAAAGACAAGTCCAACAACTACGATACTGATTCCATTCTTTGAGCATGTGGTATTTCCATTAGTACACAATTTACCCAATTAGATGGTTGCGTGCTATAGCTACTAAAGTTGAAAGTTGGCAATGTCGTATGCTCAAGTTAATAGTTGTTCTAAGACGATAAGTTTAGTTTCCTGATTAATGTCGTCTCTAGTCGTTTGTTCAGGTCAATAGCCGTTCTGAGGCTATTCAAGAAATCATAAGTTAATACAAGTATAATATCTAAATTTCTAAAGTTAGAATTAGAGCGACTTACTGGTTTGAGGATTGTCGTAGTAAGCCGAGGCTAGAGCTAGAGCTTCCAAATGTACTGCTGCATGAGAATCGGTACCAGCAAACACAAGAAATCATTAGTTAATTCGTATACCATTTTCTATCTATTTTTCTTAACGTGTTCATATTTTTATTATAGCTTAAACTCGTCAAAATACGTACTGAATATTCTTAGATAGGCTAGAAGTGAGTAAAATAATTTTAAATAGGGAGAAAATATTTTTCGATGCTCATCGGTATTTTAAATAATTTTTGAAAGCTTAGAATCGATTTAAAACTAATTTTCTAAATTATAAAATACATATCTTGAAAGTTCAATGATTTATTCAGGGTGAACGACACGTCGAAAATCTTCAAATAAGTTGTCAAAACGAGCTTCTCGTTTAATACAACAACATATAATTTTCCAGTACGTCTGTGTACGTGAAATTCTCGTGATATGAATTTTAAAAGCAATTTAGAATTAATCACTTAAACCTTTGAAAAATCATTTTTAAAAATATAAGTTTCAGATTGGGATGATTTCAGCATCTACGTGTTCTACGTGACGCGCTGGATTTTCTAGCCCTTCCAGTGTATTTTTCTGATTAGTAGATTAATAATTGGGGATTTTTACCTTTTTCTCTCTATTATAATTATATATATAATTATATATACTAATTATTATACTCATATACTAGTATATGTTCTAGTATATATACTTATACGTTATAATAACACTTCCTCCCCACCCGCCCACCCGCCCACCCGCCTGCCTGCCTGCACTCCCCCCCTCTCTTCGTTTGCTGCTGTCATCCGCACGCGCGAGTTGCACTTGCTGCATGGGGGAATGCCGGCGGGGTAGGCGGTAGGGGGCCGCGGTGGAGGTCAGGCCGACGGGTAGGCGGCGCAGGCGGCGATGACTCTGGTGAGCGATGAGAGCATGAGCGTGGGGGATCGCTTGGGGGGTGTTCGGGCGGTGCATGCGCGGAGCTCGGGGGTGTTGTGGGTAGTCGGAGGCGGATCGGGGAGCTTCTTCGTCAGAGATCTGGGGGGCTGCCACACTCGGTAGCGGCAGCATTGGGTTCTCATGGAAGAAGAGGGCGGAGCGACAAATGCAGCAGTGGGGACGCTGCTTGGGCTGGGGGGCTCGACGTGGAGATGGGTGGAGCTCTGGAGAGGCGTTCGAGCGGTGTTGGGGCTTGCGTGGGTATAGGGAAGCTACTGTTGGGTACGGTGGCCGGCAACGAAGGCGGGTAGACGAAGGCGGAGGTCTATAGGCGGAGCTTCGGGGAACGGTGGTGGAGCTTTGCCGGGGTGAGGGACTCAGGGGAGCTGGGCAGTGGCAAGGTGCGAGAGGGTCTTGGGGGGTTGTTGAGGTGCCTTTGTTGGAGCTCGGGGTTTGCTGCGGGCGGTTGGTCAAAGCCTCGACTGAAAGGAGGTCGGAGGGGATGTGATGGAGAGAGGGAGGAGGGTGTGGCTCGACGAAGCTAGGGGGTTCGCCAGAGTTCGGCGGCGGCAATGGAGAGGCGAGGAGGGACGCGAGGAGAGCTTGGGGTAGTTGGAGAATGGGATGGGTTTGGAAGTGAGAGGAGGAGAGGAAAGCGTGGGTTCGGCCTCTGAAGAAGAGAGAGTGTGAGGGGTTGATGCTGCTGCATGGAGATAAAGGAGAGTTTGGTGAAGTTTGGTTTGGGTTGGGTTCGTGTGGAGGATGGAGGAGAGGGTTTGCGTGTGTGAGTTGAGCTGAAGCGGGATGATAACTGAGGTTTTTAAAATAAGATAATATAATTATTATAATTAAGAGTGTAATTAAGGGGGGTGGTTGGGGGTTTGAAAGGGGGGATGAATTGTTGAGTATTGGTGTTTCATACCAATGTTATTTTGATGATGATCTCAACATTATGTTGTTTCTAATGACTCTCTTGTTTTAGTCTCTTAGTTACTTTTCAAGGATATCTATTTTGGAGATTAAACACTTGGTGGAAGGATGGACATCAAGTGGAGAAGGGCCGAAGCTTGGACTCAAGGGGTGCCAAAGCTTGGAGATGATGGGGAGCATCAAGGCATCAAGATTGAAGCCATAGACTCTAAGGAAAGCATTGTAATCCATGTAATTTCATTTATTGCTTTCTCTCTTTTTTTGAGTCTAGGCTTATGTAATGCCTTGATAGATGGTCTACTCATTCATGCAAATGCATTTAACCATCTTAATGAGCATTAGGATTATCATAGAATCCAACCCAATAGGCTCATCTTAACCAAAGACTCATTTGGAGTCTCTGGCTCTCCTAAAGTCGCCTGATGAAGGTTTTACAGTCGACTGGGTAATTCCAGTCGCCTTTCGAGCCTTCTACAGTCGACTGTGGTGCACTGCTTAAGTCAACATTTTTATTGACTCTACTTGAGATTTTCGCATCAGTCAACTGATGTTCAATTTACAGTCGCCTGTATATTTACAGTCGCCTGTGAATTGGTCAACAGTCGTCTGAAAGGCGTAAGTGTGAATATTGCATCTCTCTGTTTTTCTCCATCTCCTGTAACAGTCGACTGATGAAGGATAAACAGTCGCTTGTCTATTTTACAGTCGACTATCATTTGTTCATCAGTCGCCTATATGCATACTGGGAGAAAGAGTGCAGCTCTCTGTTTTATTCTATCCCCTGCAGCAGTAGTCTGCTGAAGGTTTAACAGGCGCCTGCCCTGTTTACAGTCGACTGTATTGACTTTATCAGTCGACTATCAAGGCTTAGATTATAGCCGTTGGGTATTATCTAGCCATTGGACAGTCGACTGTCATTTGTTCATCAGTCGACTGTCTGTGACGTTTCAGTCCAAAATCTAGCCGTTGCAGCTTTTTATTTTTGGCTGTTTTCTTGGCTTTTGAGAGTTCCTATATGGTTCCTATATATATGAGAGGGCTGAGTTCATAAGAACTTCTTGATGCTATTGAAAATCCTTAGAGATTAAATAAGCCACTCTCAAACTCTCTCATTTCCCTCTTAGAGTTCATTCTCCTCTTCATGCATTGAAGTCAAGCTCAATGGAAATCATCCAAGTACTTTCAAGCAAATCTCAACACTTGGAGATCCTCTTCCATGAAGTGCATTCATTTATGAGTAAGTACATCTCAAGGCATAGGTAAGAGTATTTGTTTTACTTGGTGTTTCTTTGTAACACTAATTCTCTTTGTGGGAATTAGTCTCTCTTTGTGGGAGTATTTCTCTTAGTGAGAATAGGATATTCTCTTAGTGAGAATAACTCTCTTTGTGGGAGTAACTCTCTTTGTGGGAGTTTGGTGTCCTAGTGTAGGGCTAACACTAATTCTCTGAGTGGGAGTTAGTAATTCTCTAGGTGGAAGTTTGACCCTTGTGTAGGGTTGGTTGGGTCCTTGTGTAGGACAAAATCCTCTTGGTGAGGTATCTCTTTGTGGGATTTGTATTCACTTCTCTTTGTGGGAATTATAGTGAATATTAGTGTGGCTGGACGTACCCAAGTTTGGGGAACCAGGGTAATTTCTTGTGTTTGCGTTTGGATTGATTGTGTCGATTAATTCCTCTTGCATTTATTCTTCCGTATTTGCAAGTTAAGTTTTAATTGGACAATTTATTGCCATTACACTATTCACCCCCCCTCTAGTGTGTTGTTGTTAGTATTGCAAGGGTAAGGCGATCCTTACAATTGGTATCAGAGCGAGGTTATAGCATACTACAACGATGGCATTCAACGCTACATCCATGTCTCATGAAGAAGGTCATTCTACCGTTCGACCCCCGCTCTTCAACGGAACCAACTACCCTAGTTGGAAGATCAGGATGATGATCTAGATGGAGGGTCAAGACCTATAGGACATCACGGACGTGCCATTTGAGAAGCCCACTACACTTGCAGCTTCAAGGACAAAGGCGGAGAAGGACCCGATCAAATTTAATGCAAGGGCGATGAATGCATTCCATTGCACCCTCTCTGCAAATGAGTTCAACCGCATCTCCATGTGCAAAACGACCAACGAAATTTGGCATACTTTGGAGATATGCCATGAAGGGACTTTAAAGGTAAAGAAATCTAAACAAACTGTGTTTAGATCTAAATATGAAATGTTTAAGATGTAGGAAGGAGAAAGCATTTCAGAGATGTTCACAAGGTTCACCGATATCGTGAACGCGTTGGAGGGACTTGGGAAGATGATTTTCCAAGAGGACCGTATTGAGAAGATCCTTGACTCTCTTACATCTCATTGGGAGTCAAAGGCCAACGGAATTTTGGAGTCATATGACATGTCCAAATACACCGTTGAGGAGTGCATTGGAAATCTCATGGCGTATGAAGTGAAGCTTCAACACAAGAAGGAGATTCAACCATCTAAGCCCGAGAAGCCGAAAAAGCAAAAGGGGGTTTCATTCCATGCCAAGGAGGATCCAATCAAATGTAAGAAGAAATTCCATCGAGAAGCTCATAGTGAAGAAGATGAACAAGAAGGGGCTTGTCGGGACATTTGATGACTCAAGTGAGGATACATCAAGTGGCGAAGAAAAGGATGACAAGGAGAAAGCTCATGCGTGCTTTGCGGCAATTGATGTTTCTTCACCCATCCCCTCTAGCTCAAATGAAGAAGAGTTAGGAGTTTGGCTAAACTCCTATGGGGAATTATGCCTCATGGCAATCAGGGAAGAGTCATCGTCAAGCTCTAGCGAGGACGAAGAAGAAGAAGAGATTGAGGAAAAGATCTCATATGAGGAGCTCGAATATCATTTTGATATGGTCTCCGAAGAAGATAGTAAGTACATCAACTCTTACAATAGATTAAAAGAAAAATATAAGATTGCTACGAGTAGATTGCATGAACTAGAAGTTGCTAGTGTAAACAATGATGATATGCATGTTTGTGACACTAGTGAGAGAGACACACTTGTCTCTCAAGTTAAGGAATTGAGTATGTCTAATGATAATCTTGTTACTCAAAACCTTAGCTTAGAAACTCGCATTCAACAACTTACGTTGAAATGTGAAGAGGATTCCCGAAAGCTCAAAAGCTTTGTTTATTTTCGGGATTCACTTCTCTCTCAAGTTAAGGAATTGAGTATGTCTAATGATAATCTTGTTACTCAAAACCTTAGCTTAGAAACTCGCATTCAACAACTTACGTTGAAATGTGAAGAGGAATCCCGAAAGCTCAAAAGCTTTGTTTATTTTAGGGATTCACTCCACGGTTTGCTTGAAAAACAACATCTGGCAAACCATAGAGGAGGTTTGGGATATATTCAAAATGTGGTACCCAAACCCACCTCTAATTCCTCTTATGGTAAAAATACAATAAATATTGCTAAAGCACCTAAGAAGAATCACCATGCTTTCTTGTATAACAATAACACCAACAAGAAGCATGTAAATCACAAGGTGATGAGGAAGAATGAAAACTCTTCATTTTTTGCTAAGAGGCAAAATCCTCATTCTATGCAAGCTAAGAAATTTTTTTCTACACCTAATCATGCCACATCCACCCCTCTTGCAAAGACAAAACCTTTGCATAGGAAATCCTTGAGTTTATGGATTCCCACTAAGGCTAGTGTGCAAGAGAGGGATAGTTACATCAACTCTCTAGTTAGGGATGTGATCACCTCATGTGATTACATTAGGAAATCAAACTCCTCTTGGGTTTGGTTCCCTAATATTTAGGTTCCTCACACATATGCATATTGCATGGGTATTGTGCTTAAATGTTTATTTTTAGCATACCCATTGTTAGTGTGTGTTTCATGATTTTGAAACTGTTTTCAAATTTATTTTTCATGAAAATGGGGACCTTGGGGGATACATTGGGATACATGCATTTGTTGATCCATATGTATGTCAATGTGGGAGTTAATATGGTGTATGTTTAAAATATTTTAAAACATATTTTAACTCTCATTTCGGGGTGTCTTTGGGATCATTGTTTCACTATTGGTGTCTTAATTGATTAGGTTGGTCTCAAACTCAACCCATTGGATATTTCCAACATGTTTCATGTTATATTTTGTTTTGGCAATATCATTGTGTATCATTGAAGCTTGATTTTTCTATATCTATTGCTTTGATACACTTTAGGCCCATGGCTCTAATTTATGTTTAACAATTTGTAAAGAGGATTATCTTTCAAGATTCTTTTTCTACAATTGGTATTACCTCAATTATTAGAGATTGTTTATCTCCTACTTTACAATTGGTATTAGATCCTAGAAGTCAAAATTTGACCATTTCTATGATCTAGGGGGAGCATGAGATAGTGATTGATACCTACTAAATTTTTACATTTTGGTAACATACATTTCTTTACTCTTGCATATTGTCACATCTTTAATTAAGATGACAAGGGGGATATTTTTTATGTCCACCTTTTTGATGATGTCAAGGGGGAGAGATATATGAATTATGTAAATCTTGCATTTCATACATATGCATATTGGGAGAGAGAGATATCTATGGGGAGAGATTTGTGGGATTGTATAAACCAGTCATGTGTGCATGAGTATTTCCTATTGCAATTGGTTTATGTAATCCATGCCTATTATATGTCACCATGGTGTCTCATTATTTTATTTGGTATAATGAGTATTTACAATTGTGTATCTCATTTTACAATTGGTGCATATAAGTATGGGGAGCTTATTAGCATTGTGCTTTATTTCTTTACGTTTTACATAATGTGTGTCATCATTAAAAATGGGGAGATTGTTGAGTATTGGTGTTTCATACCAATGTTATTTTGATGATGATCACAACATTATGTTGTTTCTAATGACTCTCTTGTTTTAGTTTCTTAGTTACTTTTCAAGGATATCATTTTTGGAGACTATACACTTGGTGCAAGGATGGACATCAAGTGGAGAAGGGCCGAAGCTTGGACTCAAGGGGTGCCAAAGCTTAGAGATGATGGGAAGCATCAAGGCATCAAGATTGAAGCCATAGACTCTAAGGAAAGTATTGTAATCCATGTAATTTCATTTATTGCTTTCTCTCATTTTGAGTCTAGGTTTGATGTAATGCCTTGATAGATGGTCGACTCACTCATGCATATGCATTTAACCATCTTAGTGAGCCTTAGGATTATCATAGAATCCAACCCAATAGGCTCATCCTGATCAAAGACTCATTTGGAGTCTCTGGCTCTCTTACAGTCGCCTGATGAAGGTTTTACAGTCGACTGAGTAATTCCAGTCGCCTGTCGATCCTTCTACAGTCGACTGTGGTGCACTGCTCAAGTCAACATTTTTATTGACTCTACTTGAGATTTTCGCATCATTCGACTGATGTTCAATTTACAGTCGTATGTATATTTACAGTCGCCTATGAATTGGTCAATAGTCGTCTGAAAGGCGTAAGTGCGAATATTGCATCTCTTTGTTTTTCTCCATCTCCTGCAGCAGTCGACTGATGAAGGATAAACAGTCGCCTGTCTATTTTACAGTTGACTGCCATTTGTTCATCAGTCGCCTGCATGCATACTGGGAGAAAGAGTGCAGCTCTCTGTTTTATTCCATCCCTGGCAGTAGTCGCCTGCTGAAGGTTTAATAGGCGCCTGCCCTGTTAACAGTTGACTGTCTAGGCTCAGATTATAGCCATTGGGTATTATCTAGCCGTTGGACAGTCGACTGTCATTTGTTCATCAGTCGACTGTCTGTGACGTTTCAGCCCAAAATCTAGCCGTTGTAGCTTTTTGTTTTTGGCTGTTTTCTTGGCTTTTGAGAGTTCCTATAGGGTTCCTATATATATATATATGAGAGGGCTGGGTTCATAAGAACTTCTTGATGCTATTGAAAATCCTTAGAGATTAAATAAGCCACTCTCAAACTCTCTCATTTTTCTCTTAGAGCTCATTCTCCTCTTCATGCATTGAAGTCAAGCTCAAGGGAAACCATCCAAGTGCTTTCAAGCAAATCTCAACACTTGGAGATTCTCTTCCATGCTTTGCATTCATTTATGAGTAAGTACATCTCAAGGCATAGGTAAGAGTATTTGTTTTACTTGGTGTTTCTTTGTAACACTAATTCTCTTTGTGGGAATTAGTCTCTCTCTTTGTGGGAGTATTTCTCCTAGTAGGAATAGAATATTCTCTTAGAGAGAATAACTCTTTTTGTGGGAATAACTCTCTTTGTGGGAGTTTGGTGTCCTAGCATAGGGCTAACCCTAATTCTCTGAGTGGGAGTTAGTAATTCTCTAGGTGGGAGTTTAACCTTTGTGTAAGGTTGGTTGGGTCCTTGTGTAGGACAAAATCCTCTTGGTGAGGTACCTCTTTGTGGGATTTGTATTCACTTCTCTTTGTGGGAATTATAGTGAATATTGTTGTGGCTGGACGTACCCAAGTTTGGAGAATCAGGGTAATTTCTTGTGTTTGTATAATGGCCCCTAGTGCCTGATACAATAGGATGTATCTTTTTGTGTGATATATAGTGTATATGTGCATGAATATATGTGTTGGTGTTTGAAGTACATACGTAGTGTGTATAGTATTCTACTATTTGGTAGTGTAATTTGATTGAGATAGTGTTAATGTGATATGTAGTGCTATTGGTTGACTATAGTTCATATTGATTGGTGAGTTGCATATGGTAGTTCCTATGGTATTGATTGTAGTGCATGTAGTATAGTAGTAATAGTATGTTTGTGTAGTAGTGTGTATAGTACGTACTTTATGTTGTGGTATTGGTTGAATTGATTATACTATGTGTATTTGTAAGTAAGGATGTCCCCTTAATTATGTGCGGATGGCATGTATGTAATATTTATTAGAGAGGGATGTATATAGTGAAAGAGAGAGGGTGCATAGTAATGGCTCCTTAGTAATTAGAGGGTGGTGTGTGTAATGAAGGAGGATGTGTGCAAGGAGATTCTTTCCTTAAATAAGAAGCAAAGAGGATTAAAGGAAAAGGAAAAAGAAAAGAAATGGAAGAAAAAGAGAAGTAGAAGAAAGAAGTAGAAGAGTGGAGAAGAGCCTTGCATTTAAATCCCAAACCCCTTCTTTTCTTTCTCATCTTCCTCTCCCCTCTCTCTCTCATCTTCCCAATTTCGTTCTATCCTCTCTCTCCTTCCTTTTACTTCAATTTTTCAAGAAAAACTCCTCTTTTTCTCTTCCTTTTACTTCCATATACAAGTGTTAGCAATTTGGGTCTCTTAAAGCTAAAGAAGGAGAAGGAGAAGGGCTTGAAGAAGGAGGAGCCATAGGGGTTAGGCTAAACCCTTTTCCCTCATCACCCAAGTGGTAGGATTCCCCTCTCCAACTTGTATTTCATTTGCATGCATGCATCCTTGTGCAATAACTTAGCTTTTGTATTCATGGAGCAATTCTGGAAATTTCCAGCAGTTGAAGCCTATGTTAAAACGTGCGTATCTCCTAACCTAGATCAAAATAGAATCTGAAAAAAAAATATTCATGTAGTTCACGAAATCCTATCCCAAAATCATATAAAATTTGACATAGGGTCAATTCAATAAGTAGGAGCAAAAATTCAATCTTTACAACATGTCTGAAATTCTGTCAAACTGGACACAGTTTAGTAAAACGAAGTTCGGTACCTGCACACACAATGGAATTTCATGTTCTTGGTCTCGTTGCAAATTAACAAGTTTTTCTAAAATTTCATCACAGTGTATATTTTACGAAATTCTGGCTAAAACATGTCCAAAACAGCAATCTTTACAGACTCTAAAATCTGTCTGGAAAACAGATTTGACAGACTTCACCAAATAAATCACCATAAATTATATACTTCATATTTTTGCATGAAATTTTATCTGTGGATCCAAAACTTCCATATCTACAAATTTTTTTATAAACTTTTGCCAAATTCGCATTAAAAATTGATGATTTCTATTGTTGTTTATGACTGCTGGTAATTTTCAGCAAACTGAACTGTTTTGTGATGTTTCAAATTGTGTTTTATTTTCAATTCCATGTTTACATGTTATTGCTTAATGTTGCTATATGAAAGTGAGTTCATGTTATGCATTTCTAAAGAAATTGTGGTCATGTGTAAGATGCCCATTATATGTTCGATGAAATGCCTACATGTAGTTTAGTATGTAAAGAGAGTAATATTTTGCATAATTTGGCTATGAGAACTCTGGTTGTAAGAATTATGTATGTTGGAATTATATGTGTTGGAATGAGGGGAGGTGAAAATGGTGGTTAATATGTGATTCCTTTTGTTACACGTTAATTTTAAATTGAAATGCTAAGAAATGACTAAGTCCTCTTAAAGGAGGGTGACACGGGGATTGGGGGACACTAAGTTGTGGTAAAAACATGAGGGGCTGGACAGTTTGTGGTGGTTGGTGGCCCTCCTGTTCTTGCCAGAGTGACGGGGAGTGGCGGAAATGAGGTGGATTGAAGAAATAGAAGGGGAAATAAGGAGAAAACAGGGCTCCTTTGTTAACAGCATTGCACACTTGGCCGAATGCCACAACTAGCTGGGAGAGTTTGACTGTGTCACCCCAACTGGGGGTGAGGTCTAGTCCCAAGAGGGTCTACCCACTACTTAGGGTCCAAATCACTACTTGAGAGCCCTCGTTATTTTGTAGCATTAGTAAATGTTGTTTACTTGTGTGATTATTTTTGGTGGCACCTCGTGTATTTCCTTCTTGGCCCATGCCGTGACTCTTTTACTTTATATATGATTCGTAGTACTAACTCTCTTTTGCAGCAACACACCAGTGTAGCAGGTACGTTTTCCTACTATTGCCTTACAATTATGTAGCTACGTTTTCCCTTGCATGCTATGGTAATGTACGTCATATTCCATGCATAGTAGCTCATGCCTGTAAATGATATAATATGTGGAGTTGGGATATCCTACTAGGACACGCATTGACATGCCCCCGTTGACTTTTCAGGTGTTGGTTTTTGAAGTTGGTAGTAGGTGGAGCAGTGGAGTCCAGTGGCAGAGTTGAGAGTGTGGGGGTGTGGAGAGGTGATGAGATAGAGAGTTGTTGTACTTGGGGTTTACTTGTGGGGTAGAACTGAGATGGTGTTTTACTTATTGCAGTATGTAATTGTGGATGATGTCCTTTTAGTATTGTGCTCTGGTAGGTGTTGTTGTTATTCTGTGTTGTTAGTCTGTGTTGTTCTTTGGTAATTTGTGGTCTGTAGTTGGTAACGTTACAGGTGCTACCCCAGCAGTGCGCAGTGGACCTGTTGATTGTTGTGTTTATTTTCTTCCTTTCTTCGTAACATCGCTACTCTGGGATCACCTGGGACGGATTCGTACTTCTCGGGTATCCTGGGGAGCAAGGCATTACATTTGGTGGCCCATGCAGGTCACCGCACTGCGGCTGTGTAAGGGTGGTACGTGTAGGGTTCCAGAGGTAGTTTAGTCTTAAGATGGATATGAGTTCTGCTTTAAGATAGAGCCCTGATATCAGAAGCTTGAGGTATAGAGCCCTGAGGGTAGACACTAGAGTGTTGATTGAGTAAGAATGTGTGTACATATCTATGTGTGTATGTATGTGTACATATATGTCTTTAGCTATATGAGTATTGAATATGGCTTGTTGAGCATATTGAGATGCTATACTCATGTGCATATGACTATGATATATGTATAAATGATATATGGCTATGTGATTGTATTTGAAGTATATGTGTTAATACATGGTTGACTTATGAGTAGTGTATTGAATTGAGTTATATACTTGACTGGGATGCAGGTAGTGTTTAGATGTACTGTGTAGTGGCTATATACTGTTTGTGATTTATGAACATGTAGAGTGTGCAGATGCATGTGTGGATCCTTGAGTTCCACCCATGATGTGTGGATATGTCTTAAGCGTATTAGTGTCATGTGTTGATATGCGTGATGAGTAGATGATATATATATGTCTGTAAGCTGGCATGCTTACATCTGTGTATTGATGAATATATTTTTGTGTGATTATCTATGTGCATTGATATTGATATAGTATACCTTGTGTGTTGATACATCTGTGGATGTTGGATGGATGCTAGGAGACATACGTGATTGTATGTCTGAGTATAGAAGTGCATGTGTATATGTATTAATATATGGTAGCCCATGAGTAGTATGTATCATAAAATAATATATCGATTGAACTTTATGCGATGTATAGATATGGTGTGCCATAGCATATATGTATATGCTGATTGTGTAGATCCATGTGCGGATCTTTATGTTCCACTCAGGTATGAGTGGGCATGCCCTAGGTCTATGAACGTTGTGTGCTTGATATATATTTGGAAAATGTATACGGTTTTATGTATAGTGCTAAGCGGATACGCTTACCCGTGAGTGGATGGATGTACCATCATATGGATACTTGTGCATATTGATATGTGTGATGACACCTATGAGTATGTATGTACGTATGTATGTAAATATGATGCATGCTTACGTATTTACTGGTAGATCTACCATATTTATCGTCGAGTAGATTTCTGTCATATACACGTGTGTGCAGTTGCAGCTAAATTTATAGCTATAGCTGCTATTCGAGATAGGTATATGAGTATGGATCGGTATGCTGATATTGTGTAGTGTATGTGACTGAAAAGGGTGGATCTATAGTTGTATGTATAGTAGGGCTATCGTATTGATCGAGATGTATGTAGTGTGGATGTATAGAGCATGGATCCATGTGTGGATCTCTATGTCCCACTCATGTGTGAATGGGCATACTATGAGTATATTAGTATATCATGTTTCTCTATTATATTGTGTATACCTATGTGGTGACATATTTTATATGTATATAGTTCTATGTATGGTTGCAAGCGCCTATGCTTATGCTTGAGTGTGGATGAATATACAATGATATGGATAGTTGTGTGTATAAACTTTGATGTACGACTTTCTACTATATGTATATATGTATCTGGATGTACCTATTATGTGTGTTTATAGTTAAATGTACGTGTATGTTGGTATGATCTGTATGGGTGTGTGCCCATGCATGTGTAAGTGTATGCTTGGTTATGTGTATGACAATTTGATATATGTGTAAGTGAATGCATATGGGTATGCCTTGCTTTTGTGATAGTATATGTATGCATGTGTAGTGACCTTCATATCTAAGTCTGTCCCTCCTTAAGTGTATCCTTAGTTTGGGAAGTCCGAGGACGGACTTGATTTTTAAGGTGGGTAGAATGTAATGTCCCCTACTACCCAATACAATAGGATGTATCTTTTTGCGTGATATATAGTGTATATGTGCTTGAATATATGTGTTAGTGTTTGAAGTATATACGTAGTGTGTATAGTATTCTACTATTTGGTAGTGTAATTGGATTGAGATAGTGTTAATATGATATGCAGTCCTATTGGTTGACTATAGTTCATATTGATTGGTGAGTTGCATATGGTAGTGCCTATGGTATTGATTGTAGTGCATGCAGTATAGTAGTAATAGTATGTTTGTGTAGTAGTGTGTATTGTACGTACTTTATGTTGTGGTATTGGTTGAATTGATTATACTATGTGTATTTGTAAGTAAGGATGTCCCCTTAATTATGTGTGGATAGTATGTATGTAATATTTATTAGAGAGGGATGTATATAGTGAAAGAGAGAGTGTGCATAGTAATGGCTCCTTAGTAATTAGAGGGTGGTGTGTGTAATGAAGGAGGATGTGTGCAAGGAGATTTTTTCCTTAAATAAGAAGAAAAGAGGATTAAAGGAAAAAGAAAAAGAAAATAAATGGAAGAAAAACAAGTAGAAGAAGGAAGTAAAAGAGTGGAGAAGAGCCTTGCATTTAAATCCCAAACCCCTTCTTTTCTTTCTCATCTTCCTCTCCCCTCTCTCTCTCATCTTCCCAATTTCGTTCTACTCTCTCTCTCTCTCTCCCTCTCTCTCCCTCTCTCTCTCCTTCCTTTTACTTCATTTTTTCAAGAAAAACTCCTCTTTTACTCTTCCTTTTACTTCCATATACAAGTGTTAGCAATTTGGGTCTCTTAAAGCTAAAGAAGGGAAAGAGAAGGGCTTGATGTAACGGCCTGTTTTCGGACCAATTTGAATTTTTGTGTGTGCACAACAATTAGGTCTGTGCGTAAGGTGATTTGGTCTGTGTGCACAGCAGATGCCGTCTGTGCACGCAGTAGGACCCTAGAACCTTGCTTGAACCTATAGATAGCCTCCGTGACTCGTGCCCGACTAGGGAACAAGTGTCAACCCAAGCCAACCCCGACGTGCGCCCAACTTATAATTACCGTCGCCTTTGGACCCCGTACCCTTTATACGCTTTACGTGCACATATTCTTGTTCGTGCACGTATTTATTTTAGACCTTGTCTGTATCCGGACACTATGGTGTGATATGCCGTTGAGACCCTCTCGGAGAGTATTAAATTGTGGTGTTAGTTCGGATCGTCGTTTCACGGGTCGTTCTCCCACGATTCGACTTTATTTGAAGAGACGTCACGATTTCCACGTCTGTCGCGGGGCCTTTTTATTTTTAATTTCGTTTCTCGACGTCGAAATTGTGATCCGTCTTCTCTGTTTTCTTTCTCTCGTCGTCACGGTCACCCCAGTATTTATTTCATCATTTTTGGGATTCATTTGACCTACTTTCACTTTTGGCTCAACCTATTGTATTTTCTTTAACCCTAAGTTCATCTGGGTTAATTCCTAAATATTCTTAATAATAATAATCCTCCTTAATTTTTGACTTAGTCATTGTTAAACCCATGGACCGCACACTTCAGTGGAGAGAGAGAGAGAGAGCCTCTTGCTATCTTGTTTTATTAATTTTTATAACAATTCTTTTTTTAAATAATCCTATACTCTAACAGCCTGGCCCTAGTCACGTGAATAGTTACCCATGCCCTATATAATAAAGGCCTAGGGCTTTTAGGTTCTTTTGCTTTCATCCGCAGCCAATAATTTAACCCAGTTATATATATATTTAACTATATATATCAAACCCTATGCGTTATTTCCTTCCCTCAACAACTCTCAGCACAGCCGCCTCCTCCCCTCGCAGCCGCCCGCATCGCGCTCGCCCCCATGCTGCGGTCCCTCGCAGCGGCTCGCATCCGTGCGAGCATCTCCCCGCAGCGCCCGGCGGCGCTCCGCTGCAGCACGTCGACCTCTTCTCCCCTCCGACCTCCTCTCCTGTCAAGTCCTCTGCCGGAAAACGCCACCCAACGTCCGCCTAAAACCCCCGAGCTGCCGCCCCCATCGCAGATCTGCCTCCGGCCGCTGTCCTTCGTTTTCCGGCCAGGCCCCGTCGCCGTCGAGTCTCTCCGATCATCCCCGACGCTCCTTGACCTTCCTCTCGCCTGAACTCCGCCGGAGATCACCTGTGATAGCAGCCGCAGCGGTCTACGGTTCTCCACGGCAATGACACGCAAATCCCGGGCTGTCGTCGACGTCTCTCGACCCACCGGCCTGTCCGTTTTGGCCGCAGCGAGGCAAGGCGGCTCTTCCCGCGCCCAGATCTCGCGGCAACCCCTGTTGCTTAGGGGAGTTCTTCGTAACGGTTAGTAACGGCCTGTTATATCACGTTATTATCTTATACTATAGATGGTGATACTGTTGGTGAACCTAGTTATTTTGATAGTAATATAGATTATATGATGAAGGACAGGAAGTGGTTAATAGGATGTTGTTAGTTTGATGATTAGTAGGGTTAATGTCATGCTTGCAACTATTAGCTATTGTGGGTACTAGGTTGTTGTATTAATACAGATATGATAATGCATGAGCAATAGGTTAAACTAGTTAATCAAGTTAGTAATAATAATCTTAGGTTGCGGACCACTACATGTCAACAATCAGACTTGTGACTTAATGGTAATGTTGTTAAATGATAGTGATATTATTGATGTTAAATTGATTTGTAGAGTAGATAAAACACAAAATTTCTAGCTAATGAGAAACCCATTGTAGGTCAGAGAACTTGTTATGAATCGGATCATTGGACTTGTAAGGATGTCTAATAATTTTAGTCTGACGATACGAACTTATTCGTGCACGTGCTTTATCTCAGAGTATCCGACGTTCCGTACCATGCACAGTGCCGGAATCCACCCCGGGCGTCGCTACCCGACGCCAGTGTAGCTTTCGCGTCGTGTTGAGGTAACGTTCTGCACTCTTAGGACCCCCAACCCAACCCTGTTAAGCAAGATAAAAAAATCGGTATTCTGGTTGTCTGATAATTCACTAATGAAGATAGCTTAATTTGGGACGGTGACTGGTGACCCAAAGCGGGCCCAGTTATTCTAGCTTATCTTCTGTCGCTGCCTATGGATGTTAGAGTGCATGATTGTGATGATAGGATTATCGTACAGGTTCCGTAGATCCGTTGGTTGACCCAGACTCTGCCGGACTACATTCTTGCCGGAATCTTTCAGGCAAGGAATGAGACTTTAGTTACTGCTTTTATACTTTTCTAGAATTGATGTTAGAACTGCTAGATTTATTTCTGCAAAATACTTGAAAATGATCACATGTTACTTTCTGCTCGAACCCACTTTTAAGATGCAACTTAAACCTCACATGCTAATTAATAAGCCGGACATTATAATTGTGTGGATCTTTGTAGAAGATCACAGGCGTGGGCCTCTCCTATACTGAGGTTGGCACTACTCTTGTGGAGCGTCTGCTGGCTAGCCCAGAGACGGCTCGCGTCTCACGGATAGTTAATCGATGACGGGGGTGACCATTGAGAACTGGTGCTCCCCAGCTTTGGCTCACCCGTGACTGGTGCGCTCCGGTATGATACGTAGTATCATTCATGATTAATGATTTGTTTCGGATCGACGACGGGGGTGACCATTGAGAACTGGTGCTCCCCAGCTTTGGCTCACCCGTGACTGGTGCGCTCCGGTATGATACGCCGTATCATTCGTGATCCTTGTCTTGTCTCGTGTCTAGATGGAGCGTTTGTTGGCTCGTGTCCATAACACAAACGACTCGCGGGTGGGGTAGGACAAAAGAGTCTAGCTGGGCCTGGGGGTAGCTCCCCTCCGCCTACGCAGCTTGAGTCCTTAGGCTTTATCTTCGTGTCACAGTTGGTGCACTCCTGTTTGCTTCGCAGGGATGCATTCCGGTCGTGTGACCTTTTCTAGACTTGGACAATCTGACCAGATGGACACCCCTGGCAGATTGATAGAACTACATGAACAACTCCTAGACGATCTGACTAGATGGACACCCCTAGCAGATCGATTAGAATAACCATTACTTGTTTCCTGCTTTCTAGAACTGCCTGTGTAGTTGTCTTTTAAATTCCATTTAGAACTGCTAGAATTGTATAACTGCATTAACTTATGGTCTCATTAGTTCGTTGCTGACATGTGTTTTGCACATGTCTCAGACTTGACCGAGCTGCCACAACCTGTGGACCCCAGCAGACTTTTCTTCTTTAGTTGCCTCCGGTACGTACAGTTTTAGCTTTTATGTTAAACTCTTTGTTGGTTACCTTCTGCGTTTGAATAGTATCTTTTGCTGCTATATCTGTTGTTTCATGCTAAATTGTTCGATCGGACCTTCACCTCCGCATCATAACTTGCCTAGACGCTTATTGGACCCCGAGCCTCAACGGCTCGAGTCCATGCGGGCTGGCCATGTCTCGCTCCCCAAATCTTTTGGGAAGCGGGGCGTGACAGTTTTTGTGGTGGCCCATGCAGGTCTCTATCGAATAATTTATCGAAACAATAGTGTTGCAAGTAACTATTCAAACAACCAACAATATTCGAGTCTGACATAAGTTGGTTAGGTTTAGACTAGTTCCCTGGCCCCCTCTAGTTTGGATTTGAGTGAAAATACATGAATAAGATGAAGTTTAAAGTGATGTATTTCTAACACATTGGATAGTTATAAGGTTGGATTCTCGACTTGACAAGGAACCATGGAAGTGAGAACATTGAATCGAGGGAATGAGATCGACTCTTAGTATGCTGCTCGTGATAGAAGTGTGGTGATTAGAAGTCTTGTCTTAACGACTAAATGCGTAGACCTACATCGATCAAGTGAACTGTTATGCAACGGATATTATGAGCATATTTATATATATAAGCCGAGTAGCAACAGTATAACCTGGGTTTTAAGAGGAAAAAAAAGTAGTTCGAGGATAGCAACGTGGTTGAAGTAAACAATATGATCATTAGTGATGAACGGAAGAGATTCAGAGTGATAATGTGATGGCGAGATTGATCTTATGATGGATTGTATAAGAACGACAACCTGATCTGTTTTGGACACAGTGATTTAAAGGAATTAAGGATCTTGGGAATGTCATGAGAGTTTCAAAGTCGACCGTTCGGATACGCATCGAGTGCGTACTGATCACTGGATTCCAGTTACAGTTTACGAAATGGTGAAAGGCGATGACTTCTACAGATCATGTGGATGGATTATAGTCAACAGTGACTAGCAGTTTAAGTGTCCATGAAAATCCTAGATCAAGTCGAGTGAGCATGTTTGGTTTTACGGGTGCTCAATGATCAGGAAATATGAGAAAAGAGTTAGTAGATTGCCTTGGTTGTTTGGATTGAAAAGGAAATCGTAAGTAAGTCTGACGCCCGAAAATCTAGAATTGGTTGGTAGTTTCACTTTAGAGATTCCTAGAGGCAGCTGAGCCAAGAACCAAATTGAAGCGGAGAACAACAGGATCATTATAATAGGTTCTCATGAACGGGCTTTTGAGTTGGAAATTTTATTGGTGTTTAAAATGATTGGGACCAGCCAATTAGGGCTGGTTAGTTGGTGGTTGTTTAACCACCCTAGATGTCAAATATTGGAAGTGTCTGCACATTAGAGCCTTGTGTTTGTTCTGCCTTCCCCGTAGATCCATGAGGAGGATTACCTTGCTCGTGTGAATTTATATCATTGTCGGGCATGCTTAGTATTATTACTTAGGTATATGTGAGCTTATGGATGAATAATGGAATATGTGTATTGTGATGAATGTAATGATTATGTGTATATAGTACATGAATAAGTATAGATACTTATGTAAGATAATAGGTGTGAATGTATAATGCCTGTGAATACATATAAGTCTTAGTGTTCCCTCGAGTACGAGTGGACACGCTTATAGATACTAGGATAAGAATGTGTTGCGTGATTGTATGGGATAAGTATGAATTACATGTTCTGATGTGTGAATGATTGTATAGTGATGTCTAGCTATTTACTAAGGCTACATATGACGAGTCGTGCCATATAGAGATATAGGAATGTGTGTATAAGTACATAGATTGTATATTGTTTGGTATGTACCTTGGAGTCTCACTCGAGAGCGAGTGAGTACGCTCAGTAAGTATTCTATAATGTGGTTGTTGTTTGTGGACGTGAGTATGGTGTTATATATATATATATATGTATATATATATTATATATATATATATATATATATATATATATATATATATATATATATATATATATATATATATATATATATATATATATATATATATATTCGTGCATGATAGGATTCGATGATGTAGTTATATAGGTATTTCTGCTGGGTTACGCTACGCACCTGGATGTGCGTAGCTACACCATATATAGATACAGGTTTATTCTATGGTCATGAATGAAGGGTGTACATTTTTGAATGAGTATGTGTTAGTTAAACTAGGAGAGAAATGTGCTATATGCATAGTTATTAGGCTGGATGCGTTGTGTTGGTAGGAATAGATTAACATGATGGTGTGATTATGTATTGCTTGTATTTTCGGTTTTAAATTCGTGATGAATTTAAATACCCTGGTTAGTATATGTGTACTATATGAATAATACAATGGTTGTTTATGATGGCGTGATTTTTGAATGTTGGAATATAATTGTGCGTAGGTAGGGAAGTGCGGAGGCACTTCCATGAGTTAGAAATGTATGCGTGAATAATATTAACCTAGCTATAAGTACAAGATATAATGGTTGGGAAATAATTGATGTATATTATTACTGAGCATGTATATAGATAGATGTATTATGTTATACGTTGGTTGAAGTACTGTGCTAGGAATGATCGGGGTAGTTACTATAGTTAACTAGAAGAGTCTAGCCATGCCTGAAATTAAGAAAGTCCGAGGGCGGACTTTATTTTAAGTTGGGGAGGATGTAACGACCTGTTTTCGGGCCAATTTGAATTTTGTGTGTGCACAGCAATTAGGTCTGTGCGTAAAGTGATTTGGTCTGTGTGCATAGCAGATGTCGTCTGTGCACGCAGTAGGACCCTAGAACCTTGCTTGAACATATAGATAGCCTCCGTGACTCGTGTCCGACTTGGGAACACGTGTCAACCCAAGCCAACCCCGACGTGTGCCCAACTTTGAATTACGATCGCCTTTGGACCCCGTACCCTTTATACGCTTTACGTGCACATATTCTTGTTCGTGCACGTATTTATTTTAGACATTGTCTGTATCCGGACACTATGGTGTGATATGCTGTTGAGACCCTCTCGGAGAGTATTAAATTGTGGTGTTAGTTCGGATCGTCGTTTCACGGGTCGTTCTCCCACGATTCGACTTTATTTGAAGAGACGTCACGATTTCCACGTCTGTCGCGGGGCCTTTTTATTTTTAATTTCGTTTCTCGACGTCGAAATTGTGATCCGTCTTCTCTGTTTTCTTTCTCTCGTCGTCACGGTCACCCCAGTATTTATTTCATCATTTTTGGGATTCATTTGACCTACTTTCACTTTTGGCTCAACCTATTGTATTTTCTTTAACCCTAAGTTCATCTGGGTTAATTCCTAAATATTCTTAATAATAATAATCCTCCTTAATTTTTGACTTAGTCATTGTTAAACCCATGGACCGCACACGTCAGTGGAGAGAGAGAGAGAGAGAGAGAGAGCCTCTTGCTATCTTGTTTTATTAATTTTTATAACAATTCTTTCTTTTAAATAATCCTATACTCTAACAGCCTGGCCCTAGTCACGTGAATAGTTACCCATGCCCTATATAATAAAGGCCTAGGGCTGTTAGGTTCTTTTGTTTTCATCCGCAGCCAATACTTTAACCCAGTTATATATATATTTAACTATATATATCAAACCCTATGCGTTATTTCCTTCCCTCAACAACTCTCAGCACAGCCGCCACGATCCAGCGCAGCATCCGACCTGCCCCTCCGACGCCTCCTCCCCTCGCAGCCGCCCGCATCGCGCTCGCCCCCATGCTGCGGTCCCTCGCAGCGGCTCGCATCCGTGCGAGCATCTCCCCGCAGCGCCCGGCGGCGCTCCGCTGCAGCACGTCGACCTCTTCTCCCCTCCGACCTCCTCTCCTGTCAAGTCCTCTGCCGGAAAACGCCACCCAACGTCCGCCTGAAACCCCCGAGCTGCCGCCCCCATCGCAAATCTGCCTCCGGCCGCTGTCCTTCGTTTTCCGGCCAGGCCCCGTCGCCGTCGAGTCTCTCCGATCATCCCCGACGCTCCTTGACCTTCCTCTCGCCTGAACTCCGCCGGAGATCACCTGTGATAGCAGCCGCAGCGGTCTACGGTTCTCCACGGCAATGACACGCAAATCCCGAGCTGTCGTCGACGTCTCTCGACCCACCGGCATGTCCGTTTTGGCCGCAGCGAGGCAAGGCGGCTCTTCCCACGCCCAGATCTCGCGGCAACCCCTGTTGCTTAGGGGAGTTCTTCGTAACGGTTAGTAACGGCCTGTTATATCACGTTATTATCTTATACTATAGATGGTGATACTGTTGGTGAACCTAGTTATTTTGATAGTAATATAGATTATATGATGAAGGACAGGAAGTGGTTAATAGGATGTTGTTAGTTTGATGATTAGTAGGGTTAATGTCATGCTTGCAACTATTAGCTATTGTGGGTACTAGGTTGTTGTATTAATACAGATATGATAATGCATGAGCAATAGGTTAAACTAGTTAATCAAGTTAGTAATAATAATCTTAGGTTGCGGACCACTACATGTCAACAATCAGACTTGTGACTTAATGGTAATGTTGTTAAATGATAGTGATATTATTGATGTTAAATTGATTTGTAGAGTAGATAAAACACAAAATTTCTAGCTAATGAGAAACCCATTGTAGGTCAGAGAACTTGTTATGAATCGGATCATTGGACTTGTAAGGATGTCTAATAATTTTAGTCTGACGATACGAACTTATTCGTGCACGTGCTTTATCTCAGAGTATCCGACGTTCCGTACCATGCACAGTGCCGGAATCCACCCCGGGCGTCGCTACCCGACGCCAGTGTAGCTTTCGCGTCGTGTTGAGGTAACGTTCTGCACTCTTAGGACCCCCAACCCAACCCTGTTAAGCAAGATAAAAAAATCGGTATTCTGGTTGTCTGATAATTCACTAATGAAGATAGCTTAATTTGGGACGGTGACTGGTGACCCAAAGCGGGCCCAGTTATTCTAGCTTATCTTCTGTCGCTGCCTATGGATGTTAGAGTGCATGATTGTGATGATAGGATTATCGTACAGGTTCCGTAGATCCGTTGGTTGACCCAGACTCTGCCGGACTACATTCTTGCCGGAATCTTTCAGGCAAGGAATGAGACTTTAGTTACTGCTTTTATGCTTTTCTAGTATTGATGTTAGAACTGCTAGATTTATTTCTGCAAAATACTTGAAAATGATCACATGTTACTTTCTGCTCGAACCCACTTTTAAAATGCAACTTGAACCTCACATGCTAATTAATAAGCCAGACATTATAATTATGTGGATCTTTGTAGAAGATCACAGGCGTGGGCCTCTCCTATACGGAGGTTGGCACTACTCTTGTGGAGCGTCTGCTGGCTAGCCCAGAGACGGCTCGCTTACGGATAGTTAATCGATGACGGGGGTGACCATTGAGAACTGGTGCTCCCCAGCTTTGGCTCACCCGTGACTGGTGCGCTCCGGTATGATACGTAGTATCATTCATGATTAATGATTTGTTTCGGATCGACGACGGGGGTGACCATTGAGAACTGGTGTTCCCCAGCTTTGGCTCACCCGTGACTGGTGCGCTCCGGTATGATACGCCGTATCATTCGTGATCCTTGTCTTGTCTCGTGTCTAGATGGAGCGTTTGTTGGCTCGTGTCCATAACACAAACGACTCGCGGGTGGGGTAGGACAAAAGAGTCTAGCTGGGCCTGGGGGGTAGCTCCCCTCCGCCTACGCAGCTTGAGTCCTTAGGCTTTATCTTCGTATCGCAGTTGGTGCACTCCTGTTTGCTTCGCAGGGATGCATTCCGGTCGTGTGACCTTTTCTAGACTTGGACAATCTGACCAGATGGACACCCCTGGCAGATTGATAGAACTACATGAACAACTCCTAGACGATCTGACTAGATGGACACCCCTAGCAGATCGATTAGAATAACCATTACTTATTTCCTGCTTTCTAGAACTGCCTGTGTAGTTGTCATTTAAATTCCATATAGAACTGCTAGAATTGTATAACTGCTTTAATTATGGTCTCATTAGTTCGTTGCTGACATGTGTTTTGCACATGTCTCAGACTTGACCGAGCTGCCACAACCTGTGGACCCCAGCAGACCTTTTTCTTCTTTAGTTGCCTCCGCTACGTACAGTTTTAGCTTTTATGTTAAACTCTTTGTTGGTTACCTTCTGCGTTTGAATAGTATCTTTTGCTGCTATATCTGTTGTTCATGTTAAATTGTTCGATCGGACCTTCTCCTCCGCATCATAACTTGCCTAGACGCTTATTGGACCCCGAGCCTCAACGGCGCGGAGCGTGACACTTGAAGAAGGAGGAGCCATAAGGGTTAGGGCTAAACCCTTTTCCCTCATCACCCAAGTGATAGGATTCCCCTCTCCAACTTGTATTTCATTTCCATGCATGCATCCTTGTGAAATAACTTAGCTTTTGTGTTCATGGAGCTATTCTGGAAATTTCCCGCAGTTGAAGCCTATATTAAAACGTGCATATCTCCTAACCTAGATCAAAATAGAATCTGAAAAAAATATTAATGTAGTTCACGAAATCCTACCCCAAAATCATATACAATTTGACATAGGGTCAATTCAATAAGTAGGAGCAAAAATTCAATCTTTACAACATGTCTGAAATTTTGTCAAACTGGACACAGTTTAGTAAAATGAAGCTCAGTACCTATACACACAATGGAATTTCATGTTCTTGGTCTCGTTGCAAATTTCACAAGTTTTTCTAAAATTTCATCACAGTGTATATTTTACGAAATTCTGGCTAAAACATGTCCAAAAACAACAATCTTTACAGACTCTAAAATCTGTCTGGAAAACAGATTTGACAGACTTCACCAAATAAATCACCATAAATTATATACTTCATATTTTTGCACGAAATTTTATCTGTGGATCCAAAACTTACATATCTACAAATTTTGTTTATAAACTTTGCCAAATTCTCATTAGAAATTGCTGATTTCTGTTGTTGTTTATGACTGCTGGTAATTTTAAGCAAACTGAACTGTTTTGTGATGTTTCAAATTGTGTTTTATTTTCAATTCCATGTTTACATGTTATTGCTTAATGTTGCTATATGAAAGTGAGTTCATGTTATGCATTTCTAAATAAATTGTGGTCATGTGTAAGATGCCCGTTATATGTTCGATGAAATGCCTACATTAGTTAAGTATGTAAAGAGAGTAATATTTTGCATAATTTGGCTATGAGAACTCTGGTTGTAAGAATTATGTATGTTGGAATTATATGTGTTGGAATAAAGGGAGGTGAAAATGGTGGTTAATATGTGATTCCTTTTGTTACACGTTAATTCTAAATTGAAATGCTAAGAAATGACTAAGTCCTCTTAAAGGAGAGTGACACGGGGATTAGGGACACTAAGTTGTAGGAAAAACACGAGGGGCTGGACAGTTTGCGGTGGTTGGTGGCCATCCTGTTCTTGCCCGAGTGGCGGGGAGTGGCGAAAATGAGGTGGATTGAAGAAATAGAAAGGGAAATAAGGAGAAAACATGGCTCCTTTGTTAACAACATTGCACACTGGGCCGAGTGCCACAGCTAGCTGGGAGAGTTTGCCTGTGTCACCCCAACTGGGGGTGATGTCCAGTCCCAAGAGGGTCTACCCACTACTTAGGGTCCAAATCACTACTTGAGAACCCTCGTTATTTTGTAGCATTAGTAAGTATTGTTTACTTGTGTGATTATTTTTGGTGACACCTCGTGTATTTCCTTCTTGGCCCATGACGTGACTCTTTTACTTTATATATGATTCGTAGTACTAACTCTCTTTTGCAGCCTTTTTTACACACCAGTGTAGCAGGTACGTTTTCCTACTATTGCCTTACAATTATGTAGCTACGTCTTCCCTTGCATGCTATGGTACTGTACGTCATATTCCATGCATAGTTGCTCATGCCTGTAAATGAAATACTACGTGGAGTTGGGATATCCTACTGGGACACTCGTTGACGTGCCCCCGTTGACTTTTAAGGTGTTGGCTTTTGGAGTTGGTAGCAGGTGGAGCAGTGGAGTCCAGTGGCAGAGTTGAGAGTGTGGGGGTGGGGAGAGGTGATGAGATAGAGAGTTGTTGCACTTGGGGTTTACTTGTGGGGTAGAACTGAGATGGTGTATTACTTATTGCAGTATGTACATGTGGATGATGTCCTTTTAGTATTGTGCTCTGGTGGGTGTTGTTGTTATTCTGTGTTGTTATTCTGTGTTGTTCTTTGGTAATATGTGGTCTGTAGTTGGTAACATTACAGGTGCTACCCCAGCAGTGTGCAGTGGACCTGCTAATTATTGTGTTTCTTTTCTTCCTTTCCTCGTAACACTCGCTACTCTGGGATCACCTGGGATGGATTCGTACACCTCATATAGTTATTCAACTATATATCTCAATCTATATCTTCATAGTCAACCAATACTCAATTAAATAATTCCATCATTAGTGACACTACCCATCTAGTATACCCGCGTCTACCGAGGTGGGATACAAGGGGACACACATGAATCCACATGCTCTATACATATCTAGATGCCACCCACATCTTAATGTATATGTATATACATATTCAATAGGTTATACATTACATTAAGGATCCACACACATATCCATAACGTAGCTTGCACATGAATCTAACTATTCATCACACACAAGGATGTCATACAACTTCATAAGTCAATAGCCATACCAAACTGGTATGCATATACAGATCTCGAACCAAGAGTCTAAATCGACCCCCCAGATAACTATATACCTCGAGCTCTTGGCATTAGGACTCGGTCCTAAGGCAAGAAACTACCCACCTTAAGACTTAATTCCTACTTGTAGGAACATCACCCGTACTACCCTTCAATGCCGCTGTGCGGTAACCTGCATGGGCCGCCAAAAACTGTCACGCCCCTCTCCCCAGAATACTCTGCATTTAGAATAATTTTTTTTCCAACTATCGTGGAGAGCGAGGGTGATGAGAAAGGAAAAGGGGGAGAAAGAAGAAAACTGAATATGCAAACCACTGCGCACACGCTGGGATAGTACAAGTGAAGCTCCACTAAATATCCAATAGTCACACAAAACCACAATAACATTTAGTACATAACATGCTTCATTTTTATACACAGTCCTAGTACACCAATACATATACTCCACCTTCAAAGACAACCAAGACAACCTGCAAGTTACATCACTCACCAAACGCTACCCCTGAGACCCGACTCCGAGTCACCACCAACCATCCTGCCCCTGCTACCTGAAAAATAGGGAGGAGCACATCAATGAGTGCCCCAGTAAGAACCAACTTAGATTTGGAATATCGTTTTTAAGGTTATCTATCCACAAAGTAAGGCAGGAGAAATAAAACATGTAACTAAGTAAAATAACGGAAGGTAATTAGCCAAGTAAGAGGATCATACATGCGGTCCAATGTCGGGGTACTGTAAGAAAAGCGTTAGCACGAATAATAATAATAATAAGAATAACACAAGTTTCAAGCAACCAATATCTAATAAGATAAGTGCAAGTGCCTGGGGCATGACACAGAGTTGCAAAGAACATGCAAAGGGAAGGGAAGGTGCTGCCAGCAGAAGGAGTAACACACAAATTATTATTTTATTGTTTTATAATTGAATTAATTGGAGCTTGGGTAAACCGTGTGATACTAGGACCTGGACATCACCCCAAATTTGGGGTGAATATAGCACACGACGCAGTGGACACGGGCACTGTACAACACCGGGCCTTTCAGCTCCCCCGTCCCTGGCAGGAGTGAGGCTCTCCCACAGTAACACAACCTCCGTATGTCCCCTCCACTCCCGGTAAAGGCGAGTGGGTATCATTTCCCCCAACTTCTCAGTCCAGGCCTCATATCCACAATTTACTCAAATCCCACCTAAACCCGGGTTTTGCTAAATCACCCTCATTAGAGAGGACTGAGACATTCTAAATCGTCAATTAAACATCATAAGTCATATTATAAGAATCATGAAGGCTTGGCTTCACCATGTTGACACTCCTCATTCGTATTGATCTGGGTCATGCGCCGAAGTGCCATGCCCTCAGTCATCGCCTCATCACATAGCAATCTAGGTCATGCACTCACGTGTCATGCCCTCCATCACATCACATACACATTCATGGATAACAGTTAGCCATGCCATCCATGTCCTCAACATCATCAATTTATAACAGGGTTCTTGGTACAAGAGCATATAATCTCATTTCTCATGTTTCTTTAATTTCACCTTCATTGAGGCATTTCAACAAACACGTGGTATGCGCCATATCAATGAATACTATCACAATAGAAAATTTAGTGACACATAGCATGATTTAGCATTCATTCAAGTAGCACAACATCCATGCATAATAGAATGGAAAATTTGACATCACCACAAGTTTCAATATTCAACTAGACATTCCAGCTTGCTAGAATTTCCAGAACAGCTACAAAATCAGCATTTTTGATCCATGTTTCTTGTGAATTTGACAAAATGTCCTAAATGAAAGTTATAGATATATTAGTCCTGGAATCACAGATAAAATTTCATGCAAAAATATTAAGTAGGTGATTTATGGTGAATTATTTGGTGAAGTCTGCCAAATCTGTTTTTCAGACAGATTCTGAAGCCTATAAAAATTGCTGTTTTTGGGCATGTTTTAGCCAGAATTTCAAAATACATGCACTGCGATGAAATTTTTTGAAAAACATGTTAAATTTCCAACAAGACCAAGAACACAAAATTCCATTGTGTGTGTGTGTGTGTGTTAAGACTGAAAATCAAATAGACAAGTGTAAAGATGAATTATTTTCTCCTAAATTCTGAATTGAACATATATCAAAATTTATATGATTTGGGGTAGAACTTCAAGATCTACATTTACATAATTTTTTTCAAAACCCAATTCAATCTACAGCAACAGTAATTACAACAACAACATGCAACAGAATTTCAGGATTTCAAAAGAGATAACTTTGCTTGGAATTTCAAAAGGATATTCATGAAAATTAAATCATGGAACATCAATTTAGTTACCACTAGTTCATATTGGTAAAACATGATATAAAAACATGATGAAAATAAACCCTAAATAGATTTCCAAAACCAAGTTGGAATCCTACCTCAAATCTTGATTTTCTTCTCTCCTTCACTTTCTCTTCCTTCTACCTTCTTTCTCCTTGAAGCAACCTAGTTTTTCATGATTTTAGGGGGTGTGAATTAGGGTTTTCCTTTGAAGAAGGAGGGTGAAATGGGAGAGGGGGTGGCCAGCCATGCATGGGGGAGAGAGAGAATAGAAAATGAAAAGAGAAAAGAAAAGAAAACTAAAGAAGAAGGAAGAACTTTCCTTCAAAATATCTCCACCTGCAGTGCGTCACATACATCACCACCAACCATCCTGTAAAATAATGGAAGGTAGCCGAGTAAGAGGATCGCGGTCCAATGTCGGGATGAATAATAAGAATAAGAATAACACAAGTGTTCAAGCAACCAATATCTAATAAGATAAGTGCAAGTGCCTGGGACATGACACAGAGTCACAAAGAACAGGCAAATGGAAGGGAAGGTGCAGCCAGCAGAAGGAGTAACACGCAAATTCTTATTTTATTGTTTTATAATTGAATTAATTGGAGCTTGGGTAAACTGTGTGATACCAGGACCTGAACATCACCCCAAATTTGGGGTGAATATAGCACAGGCGCAGTGGACACATGCACTGTACAACACCGGGCCTCTCAGCTCCCCCGTCCCTGGCAGGAGTGAGGCTCTCCCATAGTAACACAACCTCCGTATGTCCCCTCCACTCTCGGTAAAGGCGAGGGGGTATCATTTCCCCCAACTTCTCAGTCCAGGCCTCATATCCACAATTTACTCAAATCCCACCTAAACCCGGGTTTTGCTAAATCACACTCATTAGAGAGGACTGAGACATTCTAAATCGTCAATTAAACATCATAAGTCATATTATAAGAATCATGAAGGCATGGCTTCACCATGTTAACACTCCTCATTCGTATTGATCTGGGTCATGCGCCGAAGTGCCATGCCCTCAGTCATCGCCTCATCACATAGCAATCTGGGTCATGCACTCACATGTCATGCCCTCCATCACATCACATACACATTCATGTATAACAGTGTAGCCATGCCATCCATGTCGTCAACATCATTAATTTATAACAGGGTTCTTGGTACAAGAGCATATAATCTCATTTCTCATCTTTCTTTAATTCCACCTTCATTGAGGCATTTCAACAAACACATGGCATGCGCCATATCAATGAATACTATCACATTAGAAAATTTAGTGACACATAGCATGATTAAGCATTCATTCAAGTAGCTTAACATCCATGCATAATAGAATGGAAAATTTTACATCACCACAAGTTTAAATATTCAACTTGACATTCCAGCTTGCTGGAATTCCCAGAACAGCTAGAAAATCAGCATTTTTGATCCATGTTTCTTGTGAATTTGACAAAACCTAAATTAAAGTTATAGATATATTAGTTCTGGAGTCACTGATAATAGTTCATGCAAAAATATTAAGTAGGTGATTTATGGTGAATTATTTGGTGAAGTCTACCAAATCTGTTTTTAGACAGATTCTGAAGCCTATAAAGATTGCTGTTTTTGGGCATGTTTTAGCCAGAATTTCGAAATACATGCACTGAGATGAAATTTTAGAAAAACTTGTTAAATTTCCAACAAGACCAAGAACACAAAATTCCATTGTGTGTGCAGGTGTTTAGGTCAATTTTGCTAAACTGTGTCAAGATTGAAAATCAAACTGACAAGTTGTAAAGATGAATTTTTTTCTCCTAAATTCTGAATTGATCATATATCAAAATTTATATGTTTTTGGGGTAGAACTTCAAGATATACATGTATATATTTTTTCAAAACCCAATTCAATCTACAGCAACAGTAATTACAGCAACAACATGCAACAGAATTTCAGGATTTCAAAAGAGATAACTTTGCTTGGAATTTCAAAAGGATATTCATGAAAATTAAATCATGGAACATCAATTTAGTTACCACTAGTTCATATTGGTAAAACATGATATAAAAACATGATGAAAATAAACCCTAAATAGATTTCCAAAACCAAGTTGGAATCCTACCTCAAATCTTGATTTTCTTCTCTCCTTCTCTTTCTCTTCCTTCTACCTTCTTTCTCCTTGAAGCAACCTAGGTTTTCATGATTTTAGGGGGTTGGAATTAGGGTTTCCCTTTGAAGAAGGAGGGGGAAACGGGAGAGGGGGTGGCCGGCCATGCATTGGGGGGGGGGGGGGAGAGAGAGAGAGAGAGAGAGAGAGAGAGAGAGAGAGAGAGAGAGAGAGAGAGAGAATAGAAAATGAAAAGAGAAAAGAAAAGAAAAGTAAAGAAGAAGGAAGAACTTTCCTTCAAAATATCTCCACCTAGAACCCTCTTAGGTTAAGCATGAAACATGTTAAATGACCAAAATACCCTTCCAAAAATGCCCCTCAACTTTTAGGTATTTACAAGTTTACCATTACTTTATGCATACACAACTTTAGTATGTACGCACAGCAGCTTTAGTCCAAATGACCGTTTTGACCCTCTCTTTCTAAAATTTTACGGGGTTTGCCATTGATCGCTAACCCCTTTCACACTTGCATGGCTTTCCTACACACACTCATGCATGCCTGCACATGCATACATGCACCACGCACACACGTCCAACACATTCCTGTTGTTTTGCACCCACGACGTCTTTCGCACTTCTCCCGCATTCACACTTCGCATTCACTTCTCTTAGCCACGTATTACGGCCCAATCCCCCTTGCAGTGCGTCACATACATTGATATCTATACTTATTTCATGCCTATCTATGTATCGTAAGTAGAAATACCGCGTGTGTTCAGTAGAATATACATCTAGTGCAAAATAGGGCATGACAAGTTTAAAGCTTCTACTCGTGCTAATTGTGACTAACAGGGCCTAGCCAAGGATGTCATTCATAATATAGCATACAAAGGGGGCATCGATTAATCCATATGCATTTGTGTTGTTCTACCTAACCAACCAAGCACTAATGCCATCAACTCCCATGATACCCAACAACAAACCAATATCCAGGACAACACCAAAACACAAATACAAGGCCAACTTTCAAGGTCCATACTTATCGTTATCACTCCTTCCAGCAATTCTCATAACAGCCAACAACAAGCCAGCACCAAAACCATTTTCCAAATCCAAGCACAAGACCGACATCCAACCTCAACACCTAAGGCCAATAGCAAGCCAATGCTCATTCCCAATGATACTCCTTGCCAACACCATTGGTTGACATCCACAGTTATCACAATTAACCTTAAGCAAGTCAACGACCGAGAACACACAGTCCAACAAACATGAAGGAAGAAACCAAAGCAGGACACCTTTAGGGGAAAGATCCAGGACAAGGAGCTCGATAGAATCCAAAGAATCTCAACTTCCCAAGATCTCAACCATCCGTCAACATCGAGGGTGGTGGTGAGGGTCGTCGTTAAGCCCAACAATCCCCAAAATCATCGATGGGCCATTGACGGCTGTCGATCCATGGCGGTCGCGACTGCTCTACGTGGCAGGTATCACCAGAATGGGGTGGAGTGGCAAAACTTCGGTTGAGGTCAGAGGAGCTTGAGGCGAGATGGGTTGAGCTCGCTGGGGGAAAGGCAGGGTGGAGGAGTGGGTGTCGTCACGGAGTAAGGGAAGCCACATGATGTGTTTGGTGAGGGGATAGATGATGGGATTAAATGGTGTGCCGAAGTCGTCGATAGGGTATGGTAGGGTAGGCGTGACCGGGGCTCGAGGAGAGAATGCAGACAAAAGAAAATAAAGAGGGGGAAGGCGGTGGGCGGAAAAAGGATTCAACCATGGGAAATTGGGTACAAGATGGAAGCGATGGATAGAAGAAGAATACGAGTTTGATCATTCCCGGATATACACCCGGAAAATAATGTAGCTTTACCGCAAGTGCACGGTTAAGTGGTAAGCGGGTATCGAATCACAGGAAGGACGAATGACAGTACTCTATTTCAATTATTAAGCTATTGGGTGGAAAATCGTTTAAGAGTGGATGGTGTAACGATCATTCGTGTATCAATGCAAATTCAATATAATAAAGTCGTCTAAGGCTAGGTAATCCCCACTATGGATTTTCAAGTTATCAACGTGAGTTATGAACAACCATGCAATCGAACTTGGTTAAAGGTGAACTTGCCGCAACTCTATGGAGAACCGACTCACGCTGTCGCGTTATTGTAGGTCTATAGCAATCTAAATTTGAGCCTCGCTGTCGCGCAAGCCTAACTCAACCGCTAGCATTAAGATCGGCAATTATGTCTAATCCTAACTCAAGCTCGCTGTCGCGCAACTTGGGTTCGGACCTAGATAATGATAGTTCGTACTCGTTCACTGTCATGCAATGAGTATGGGTATAGGAAAACAATAAAAACGCTAGCTTTGGTCGCTGTCGCGGACCAAATCTAGGGAATTTCGATTGTAAACCTAAATCGAATATCTAGGTCTTTCCTTGAATCAAGATCCTCTATCGAGCTCACGAGATCTAAGAGAAATCCATATCTATCCTTAGTAAATCAATCGAGATCTAACCTTTCTAACAAGCCTAATAGCATGACAATTCAATAGATCTCACAATTCAAACTTAGATCCACATGGTTCATCCCATTGCCCTAGAGCAAAGGAACTACTCACAGTTCATATTAGAAATCGATAGAGAGACAAGATCAACAATAGAATTCATCATACACTCAAGATTCAGTAATACTTATAGCATAAAAGTCAAAACTTGCAAGAGATTAAGACAAACCAATGTCGCCAAAGAAGCTTTAATAGAAAATTAAGATCCAATCTTTAATCTCTCGCCAATATAAAAGCTAAAAATCTGATTAGTAACTAAGGAATAATAGATCTAAGAAGTCTATCTGGTCTCTTCTAGGGCTGGAGATAAAACTGGGGTTAAATACATGCCCAAAAAACCAAAAAACACAGATGAAACTGCCCTTGCACCACCAGAAACTTAGTTTTCCTGACTGGGTGTCTGCGCCACTCGGCCAAGTGGAAATCTTACTCGGCCGAGTATGAAAGTCTGCAGATCATACCAAAAAACAGAGAAGTCGGCCTGGCTCTCTTCGAAATATTGGCCTCCACTCTGGCGAGTGGAGTTCTTGCTTGGCCGAGTGAAATTCACCACTCGGCCGAGTACATTGTGGTACTCAGGCTGGCAGATGTTATCGTGTCAGTTTTGCTCGGTCGAGTAGGCTGCTTCACTCGGCTGAGTGAGCTGTTTCAGAGCTCATTTCTTCTCCTCCTCGCTCCCTTGTTGATTCCTTCAACGTCCTTCTTTTTCCACCCATTCTCAGTGCTGTTAACTCTCCGATATGATCATGAGCGACACTCCGGCATGCGCGCAAGTCATCTAGGCTCCAAATTGCACCCGATTGCTACATATCTCCTGAAATCAGAAGAAAAATGAGAAATAGTGAAAAGAATGGAAATATCGTCAAATAATCGTGAAAATCGCGATATGAGCAATCAAAATGACATGCAAATATGCAGAAAAAGGTATAAAATATGAGCCTATCAAAATCCCCCAAGCTTACCTTTTACTTGTCCTCGAGGAAGATGAGTAAAAAGGTGAACTCGGCGAGTAAAAATAAAGAAAAAAGGATGAACGAAAAAGAAGATGAACATGTGGAGATGCTAGATCATTCTCTCAGAACTTGGAGTTGCATACTCAAATAGCATGACCAATGAATATAAACATGCTAAAGCTTTTCACTTTGATACCATTTCAAATAGATGCTTTTGATAGAAAAACTAAGAACATCGAAAATCATATGAAGTATGAAATCATTTTAGAATCAACGTCGTCAAGGGCATGTAAAACAATATACACAATCATAGATCACACAGTTTTCAATTGACCGCTTTCTGCTTGGAGTATAAGAAATATCACACATTTCAAATCAATAAGAATAGAAAAAGATGGTTTTCATGAATTTCATGCCAATATTCAATTCATAGATGTCGTTATACTCTAAGTAGTCTCCCTAAGTATCAAAAATTACCTAGCTTAGGTCATGCACATATAGGTAGTCACTCTCTCACATGTCGTTGGATCTCCTCCCACAAGCTTATCTATAAGCGTGGCAGCATCAAATATATAAATACGTCTTTTCCCCAAATTTATAAGCATGGCAGCTTATCTGTAAGCGTGGCCCGCCGACACCGAAAGAAAATCACGCCACCCCACATTGTCGTACAACTGGAGTAGCCCCTGAAGTACCCCTAGGCGATCAAGGTCCTCTATGTGTGAAAACCTAGAGGGTACGATTGAGTGCTGTGAGAGCCTCTTAAATTTGACGCGGTGTGCTTCATCTCTAAAAGTGATCCAAAAACGTGTCGATCACTATGGTAGGCTGTGCTGGTGGGGGTGGAATGGGTGAAGTGGGTGCCGAGAGTGTGGGAGGTGGATCGCTAGGACGTGGGGAGTCCACTTTAGAGGAAGAAGGACCGGGGTCGTCGGTCCTCTTCCACTTAGAAGTGGGCTGCGCACACGAGACCTAGTGCGTAGGGGCATCGTGGTGCCGTGAAATGAGTAGATAATCCCAACGTGCTCAAAATAAAATGGGAAACGAGTGTACCAAGTACGATGCGAATTCTCGTAAGAAATTCGCACGAGAGCCGCGTCCCCTGCAGCTCCAAATTAGCGTGTGATCTCCCTCAAGCTATCTTGAAGCACAAAACAATGGATTACCAATGAATATAACCTAATCGAGGGGTTGATCAAGAGAAATATGCATAATTAGGGTCCAATTTGGAATTCGGGGCGAATTTGGGCTTATGAAATGGGAAATAGTAGAATAGGGGAGATTCTGGGCGTGGAGGACTGCCGATCGCCTTCCGGCGGTGAGGGGTGCGGATGCGGAGGTAGCTCCGACGACGGCGGATTCGCGTCGCTCGGGCGAGTCGGCGGCGGCTCGGGCGAGTCGAGATGGGGGTTCGGGCGAGTCAGGAGAGAGATTGGGGGATTTTGGGATTTGGGGCGAATGATCTGAGCAGCCCTTTATTCGAATTAAATAGGGTTAAGTCGGTTTGAGTCGCTCAGTCGAGTGAAGATTATCACTCGACCGAGTCACAATTAGAAACAGAGTAGGGTATTTTCAAGGATTATGCGTTAGTCTCCAACTCGGCCGAGTAGAACTCGTCACTCGGTCGAGAGACTAGGTTACTCGGCCGAGTAGACTGGCCTCTCAGAGCATTTTAAGAGATGATGGTGTCAAATTCACTCGGTCAAGTGACAAAGCCACTCGGCCGAGTGGCATATAATTTCTAGAGAGGGGTGTTTTGAGACTTCCCTGTACAGTACCCTACTCGGCCGAGTAGGGTCTTCACTCGGCCGAGTGAACAAGGCACTCGGCCGAGTGGGCTGCTCTTTTCAGCTCCAGACTCTCTGTTTTGCGATGCTTTCTGTTTCTTCCTTTCCCGTCAGTCTCTTCCTTCCTATGGCAGTTAAGCACATCCCTGGAGTTCTCTCCATTTCCGTGGCTATCTTCCATTCTATAGACTCCTATCATCTTCTTCCTGAAATGAAAAACGTAGCCCGTTGTCAGATTCTTCCTAGACTCTCGACTCTATAGACTAACAAAGATCTAAAACAAAAATGGTAGTAAAATTTAACTAAAAACTAAGATAGAACCGTCGGGTTGCCTCTTGACAAGTGCTCATTTAAGTTCTTGAGCTCGACCCCTTAAGATATGGCGTTTAGTGCATGATGTTCGGTGCATAGGAGATGCGCATGTCGAACTTCGCGTGGAGGCCTTAAGGGTTCATATGTAGCGTTAGATCTTCTCTGGCCTCCTTAGTGTGCATCTCATCTCCAATTTTTTGAGGGATGACTCCCCCAGGCTAGCGTTCTCAGTATCTTTCTCCTTTCCCGGCGGTGGAGATGTGCTCGCCGGTGATGTTTCTCCCACACTTCACTATAGAGTGCTTACAGAGCTCTCTAATCCTTTCGACATCGACATCGTTCTTCCCTTCATCGGTGAGTGTGATTACTTCCTCAATGGGAGGATTCGGTGGATCTTCAATTGTAGTGCCGGCCTTGGTATTTGGAACCCCATCAAGGCATTCCATGTGTAAGGCTCTAACGACGTAAAGCATGGCTTCATCTATTACTTCATCATGGAGGTCCACGTAGACTGCTTCTTCTGGCCAAGGTCTTTGCTTCATTGTCTTTGGAAGATGGAATTCAAACACGATGTTGCCAACGTTGAGGGACAACGTTCCTTCCCTCACATCCACTATGACTCTGACAGTGCACAAGAAGGGGCGTCCAAGTATGAGTGACGTATCACCCTCCTCTTTTATGTCCATGACGACGAAGTCGCATGGTACACAAAGACCTCCCGGTATTTGAAGTGGCACGTTCTCGTCAATATCCATCGGCCTAGTAATTTGCCCATCGACGAGTCGGATCTTCATATCAGTGGCTTTAAGGTCGGTCCCCGTTGACGTCCCCACGGTTTGTGATCATGCAAATGCAATAAGAGATTGGGGGCACGAGATTTAAATATTTATAACCGCAAGCACACGGTGTTGTAGTGTGTCTTGGGGGTCGAACACAGGGAGGCGTGGTTGTGCTTGTGTCAGAAGGGACCTAATTCACCCTATGGGTGAGCTATCCCGAATTAATAGATGGGTTGTCACGGAAAATGAATACGAGGGATAAACAATATCAAAGGAAACCCAGGACTTCGGTTTCCACCCTTCATGTGATTCTCGCTAATACGACCGGCGGATAGGATAACGATCGGAATTAGGGTTTAATGGTGAGACGTTGCCTCTAAGAGTGATACCAACGTCTCATGTGCCCGATATTCCGGTTGATGCCCAGGATGATACGCTGGACTACCCGGATTCGGTCAGTGGGCATTCCCATGTCTATTAACACTGACCGACTCCGGGAGCACTAAGCTTGCAACGATAACACCCAACATCTCATCATGTCGTTCCCACGCGCTAGGATTCGATGTCTACACTAGGGCGTGAGCTATGGCTAGGGAGTCAACCGCCAAGTTTATTCCCCCTTGGCCCAACGGTCAAAGGCGGTATTTTTCCCACCGATGACAATGAAACACACCGCGTAACCAATAGATTCCTAATCCCTATCAATTTCCTAGTCCTATGGACGCATTAGGGAGAACCCACGAAGGGGTTTCCACCAAAATCCCAGATTTGGGAACTACTCACACATTTTAGCCAAAAAGCAATCTAAATGAAAATCGACCGTTAAAAACATAATCAGGCAATAGAAATGAAGTAGTAGCAATGCAATTAACAATATATTAAACTTTCATAAAGATCTGAACACTTACAAATAACAAAAAAATTCCAGCCGTCGCAATAGAGAAAAGACAGAAAATAAAACACAGCTTTCGTTTCTGAATACCTAGGGTTTATATATATAGAAAACGACGTCACCCGATCGGTTGATGTATCAACCGATCAGGAGAGCTGCTGCGATCTTCAGCAGCGGTCTTCAGAAACTTCACCCGGTCAGGTGACACGATCGGTTGGCGGAAGCAGCTCGTCGTTTGGATCTTGCGGCCTTCGGATGAACTGATCCGTTGATAAATCAATCGATCGGTTGGAAACGTCGCCCAAAAGACAGAAAGTTGCGATGTTTCGGCACGGTCAGCTGGCCATCGGGTGAGCTCTCCAGGTTGTGTCTTTGGGGAATCGGCTACAGATGAACCGATCGGGAGAAGGTCACTCGTTATGTGTCTCCTACGCTGGCAAGCTCCTGCAAACACGCAAAAACACGGAGAAGTGAAAGAAAACTAGAAAATACGAGAAAACGGATACGGGACGGCGGAAAATAGCGGAAAAACACAAAAGAAGACGTGCGTGAATATATGAAATATAAACGCATGTCAAAATCCCCCAAGCTGAACCCTTCCTCGTCCTCGAGGAAGACGAGTGAGAGTAGGAGCTCTAAGGGAGAAAATAGAGAGGAAGAGAGAAAAAGAGAACTCTAAATCCTAAATCGACCGTCAGGGCCAACAAAATAAAAAACGCCACACCAAGCAAGCAAACGCCAAATCACAACACTAAACCAAAGGAAACGAGTACAGACAAGTGTCGTGGGCCCACGCGGTGAAGCGCGAGTGAGTGCGGTCGTGTGCTAGCAGACGGTGTCACTATCTACATTGTGTTATAAGCTCCATATACACAAATCCAAGAAAAGACCCAAATATCGATTCGATTCAAAATAAGCGGTGAATATATTGCTCAAGCATGCATGAGAAGAGTATGCGAATAGAAACGTATCATGTGTCAGGGCATGCATGAGAAGAGTATGCGAATAGAAACGTATCATGTGTCAGGGACTCCACAGCTAGGGACATGGACATCACCACACTATCGCCTAGATAATAGCTAGAAATTCCCTATTCCAAGTGTTTTCAAAAGCGATGGGGGTTGAGATGATGTGGAGTAGAACACTCGGTGCAAATTCTCGCCTTCCCTTTATTCTCGGCAGGTAGGAAAATATTCACACACATTTTTTTTGGGTTTTGGATATATGTATTTTTTTGGGTTTTTGGCTATACATATGTATTTTTTTCCTTTCTTTTCTCTTTTCTATTTTTTTGGGTTTTTCCTTTCTTTTTTTTGGATTTTTTTGGGGTTTTTCCTTTCTTTTTTTTGGATTTTTGGATTTTGGGGGTATATACACGTGTGTACTCTTCAAGTGGGAGAACGGTACACGAAGAGGGGATTTGCACCAAGTAAAATAAAAAAGAAATCAGATTCTAAACACTTGGGCAAATGAGATATTTCACGAATCAGAGCATAGGCTAAATGGGTTTTCCTAGTCCTAATTGTGGAATCCCGACACATGCGAAATGAAGCATACGATATATATATATTCATGTATACAGAAGCAGACAGGAGAAGCAAATACCACATATTCAAATCGAAGCATGATAATCTAGGGGTCATTCCTGGACCGGTATATAAATCAAAATCACAAAGTAGAAGCACACCAAACAGCTAGGCACGACACACGACTCACAAAAAAGCTAAGTGGACCCACGATGCATGAAATGCAAGAGGACTTGGATTCCTAGGGTAAGTGAATGCGATTATCGAAGCCATGCTAGGTGCGTGTGTGATTCTGTGGCAATTCATAATATGTGGTCATCTCTAGGAGAACGAGAAAGAAAAAGAAGAAAAGAAAAATAAAAACACGATGAAAACGACTCAAAAACAAAGAAAAATACGCAAATGATGCACGAAGTGCGACTCCCCCAAGCTGAAATTGTATTGCCCTCAATGCAATAGAAGTAAATACGGGAGGGCAAAGAAAATGGGGGAATACGCACCGACACAAAAAAACATGAAAAACATGAAAAATACACGAACGAAACTGAAAAATAAAGAAAAAGAAATAGAAACATTTAAATAAAAGAAACAAAAGCACGTCCAAACGACACATATAAACAGACACACAATGACAGCACACGACAAAACACACAAACGTCGATTTCCCCCAAGCTAGACATGGCAATGCTAGCGATAAGATATATAATTAAGATGACGCAGAAATATGCTAGGGGGAAGATCGGAAAAGAAAAAGAATTCAAAATGCAGGAGAGGAACTGTGCTCATCCTCCTCAGAAGAGACATGAGGGGTGTGGGAAGGCGGCAAATTTTATTCAAGGAAAAGCAATTTATCCTAATACGCTCCTCTCGCTGCCGAGAGGAGACGAGTTTATTCTAGTCTAGACTAGAGAGCGGTAAAATTTTTATACTACTAGATTTAGATACACCTGAGCAAACAGTGGATCTTCGATCTGAAGTGGAGCAGGAAGTGCTCTTCCTGTTCCTTCTGTGGCTCTGCCAATGTTCTGGTGCCACAAACATCAACGAACTCTAGCAATGCTCCCAAAAGCTTCTCTCGATAATGTCCACCTAAATCATTCGAAAGAAAAGGAGCATCAGTCCGTGGTGAAAAATCCTTCCCCGCAATAAATGTATCCCAAAGAGTATCGTCAAAGTGCAATGCAAAGCATGGAAAAGATTGATGATGACTCCCTGAGAATGTGGGGCTATGTCCTGGTGGTGACGCGATGATCTCCTGCCTGTGTTTAGCGAAGAGTTCCTCAGGTGCTGACGTGCCCTGACATACCTCCGTATAATGTGAATTTGGTTCCTTTGGAGGGTATGCCATGTCAGTAGTATCTGAATCTAAAAATATGGGGAATGTAATATGAGATTCAGAAATATGGTCTAAAAGATCTCCCTGCGCGGGAGCAGTAAGCTTTGGTGGATGCGATGCCTCTGGTGGAGTGAGGGTGAGCTGTGGAGGTAGTGGTAGAGGCAAGGGAGCATGAGGCTCAATAGAATGAGTTGTGACGCTAACGGCTCCACGCTCTCCCTCCTCGTCGATATGGACATCCTCCATGACCTCCACATTACCGTGTGTCTCAAAAATTGTACCTGCATGGGGAAGGGGACTCATATCAAAATTTTCAAGTTGTAAACCATAAGAGTTACCTTCTGTGGTGCAAGTTGTCGATGATGTATGAGACACGACTGCTTCACCCCCAAAAGTAGAAGTGGTAGGCGGAAATGGAATTGGTGAATCCACCTGGCCCTAGGTTAACGTGGAATCCTCCATCAATAGCTCAAGGATAGATTTCTGAGATGAAGATGAGGGTGATGGTGTTGTCGGGCCTTGATTTACAAAGGAATTTGCCACTAACAACTCAAGATCGGTTGTAGGTGGTGGGAGTGGAAGTGGTGGAGTCATCTGGCCTTGGTTTAAAAGATTGTCTTCTAATAATAATTCAAGGTCAGACTTCGGTGGGGGAAGTGGTAATGGAAGTGGAGGTGATGTCCATTGCATTTGAGTTGCAATGGAGTTTTCCAAGAATAATTCTAGGGTCGATTTTGTTGGAGGATGGGGTGTGTAACTTTGGGTGTAAGGATGGGATGGTTCTTGATGTAGGTTGTGGGTATATGAGTGTGAGTTGTAGGGTTGGGCACTAAATTGGCAATGTATGGCCGTATGTCCCTGCATCCCACAAGCTTCGCAAACTGCGACGACCTGCGCATAATTCTCATACCCCACCATCTGAGCTCTGTCTGGCGTGTAGGCATCAAAATTCCCGATGTATGATCCATCGGGCATCTACATAATTCACCTGACAAACAAAAATTTTGGCTACGACAAGCGCATCAGTGGTACAAGGAATAACACAAAATGATAATAGGCGTAGGGAAAGAATCTGTTTATTGAAATTTTTATTATTATTGGATAAAACGCAGTCTAGCGACCGCGTTCATGAGCTAGTCTCAGGGATTACTGGGTCCTAAATGAAAACAAACACGTTGCCTCCCCGGCAACGGTGCCATAAAGCTTGACATCCCCACGGTTTGTGATCATGCAAGAGCAATAAGTGATTGGGGGCGCGAGATTTAAATATTTATAACCGCAAGCGCACGGTGTTGTAGTGTGGCTTGGGGGTCGAACACAGGGAGGCGTGGTTGTGCTTGTGTTAGAAGGGACCTAATTCACCCTATGGGTAAGCTAGCCCGAATCAATAGATGGGTTGTCACAGAAAATGAATACGAGGGATAAACAATATCAAAGGAAACCCAGGACTTCGGTTTCCACCCTATCATGTGATTCTCTCTAATACGACCGGCGGATAGGATAACGATCGGAATTAGGGTTTAATGGTGAGACGTTGCCTCTAAGAGTGATACCAGTGTCCCATGGGCCCGATAGTCCGGTCAGTGCCCAGGATGATATGCCGGACTACCCGGGTTCGGTCAGTGGGCATTCCCATGTCCATTAACATTGACCGACTCCAGGAGCACTAAGCTCACAACGATAACTCCCAACATCTCATCCTGCCATTCCCATACGCTAGGATTCGATGTCTACGCTAAGGGCGTGAGCTATGGCTAGGGAGTCAATAGCCAAATTTATTCCCACTTGGCCCAACGGTCAAAGGCGGTCTTTTTTCCGCCGATGACAATGAAACACCTGCGTAACCAATAGATTCCTAATCCCTATAGATTTCCTAGTCCTATGGACGCATTAGGGAGAACCCACGAAGGGGTTTCCACCAAAATCCTAGATTTAGGAACTACTCACACATTTTAGCCAAAAAGCAATCTAAATGAAAATCGACAGTTAAAAATATAATCGGGCAATAGAAATGAAGTAGTAGCAATGCAATTGACAATATATTAAAATTTCATAAAGATCTGAACACTTACAAATAACCAAAAAATTCCAGCCGTCGCAATAGAGAAAATACAGAAAATTAAACACAGCTTTCATTTCTGAAAACCTTGGGTTTATATATATATATAGAAAACGACGTCACCCGATCGGTTGAAGTATCAACCGATCAGGAGAGCTGCTGTGATCTTCGGCAGAGGTCTTTAGAAACTTCACCCGGTCAGGCGACGCGATCGGTTGGCGGAAGCAGCTCGTCGTTTGGATCCTGCAGCCTTTGGATGAACCGATCAGTTGATACATCAATCGATCGGTTGGAAACGTCGCCTAAAAGACAGAAAGTTGCGACGTTTCGGCACGGTCAGCTGGCTGTCGGGTGAGCTCTCCAGGTCGTGTCTTTGGGGAATCGTCTACAGATGAACCGATCGTTTGAAGGTCACCCGATCGGTTGGAATTCAGCTTCAATTTCTAGAGAAGACAGTTGGGCTGAATCGGTCGTCGAACCGGTCGGTTGACGCTCATGTTGCTTCAGCTGCTGTCTGGGTCGTGCACGCGTGCATCACCCTATCGGTTGGCTGTATCCAACCGATTGGGTGGGGGGGTTAAAAGATAGAAATCTTGGTCGTTTGACCCCCTGGATCACGCGTGACTCCTCCCGTTGCTCCGGAGACTTATGATATCTTCGTTATGTGTCCCCTATGCTGGCAAACTCCTGCAAACACGCAAAAACACGGAGAAGTGATAGAAAACTAGAAAATACGAGAAAACGGATACGGGACGGTGGAAAATAATGGAAAAACACAAAAGAAGGCAGGCGTGAATATATGAAATATAAACGCACGTCACCTTTGTTGAGCTTCTTAAACATAGTGAGCGATATGAAGCTAACGCTTTCTCCCAAGTCTACCAAAGCTTTTTGGAGGGGGACTCCGCCAAGGGTGCATGGAATCCGAAAGCTTTCGGGGTCTTTCATCTTCTATGACATCTTTTCCTTGTTGGCAAACCAAGTTTCTTGCTCGGCTAGCATGATCTTCTCCGTTCGCTTTTTCCCGTGATTAAATCCGTGACGAACTTGGCGTACGACAGGATTTCAATTATCGCATCTAAGAACGGGATGTTTAAGCTAATCCCTTGCAAGTACTCCAGAAATTTGGCGAACTTCTTTTCCATCTTGGCCTTTGCCAACCGTTGAGGAAACTGTATGGGTGGGATGTAGGTTCTCTCCTTTTGAGGCTCGTCCGCTTCAGATTTTTCTTCGTTATTCGCCGTCTGGGGCTCTCTTCTTCATTAATTTTCTCCTTTTCAACCAGAATTTCCCCCCCGGGCCTTTAGCTTGAACCATAGCGGGAGTGGTGTCCTTCTCGCCTCTCGTAGTCACTGCAACTACCGCGTTGATGCAGTCGGTGTTACCCCTCGAGTTTTGCTTCGGTTGAGCCGGCAATTGTTGTTGAGCCTTGTGGAGCAAGGTGATTTTCTCTGCCAATTGTGCCATAATGGTATTGAGAGAGTCTTGGCTCGTCGTCAATTTTGCATTGGTCTTCTTTTGCTCGGCCATGAACTCCTCAACTCTGGCTTCATGCTCGGATCTCGTTGGTGCTGGTGGTGGGTTTTGTGGTCTCCATCCTTGATTATATCCGAGGGGTCTATAAGGTCCCTCTTGTTGCCTTTGTTGATATTGTTGTTGTTGGGGTGACCTTTGTTGATACGGTTGTTGTTGTTGAGGGGGCCGGGCTTGTTGTTGTTGAGGTGGTGGTTGTTAATGAGGGGGAGTCAATGCTCCCTCATTGTTGGCATATGAAAATCCGGGGTGACCCTTGGTAGCTGGGTTCACCCAATAACCATTATTACCCCCACCGGCAATGTATTGCACTTGATCCATGGCTCCTTCATTCTGCTCGCTCCCAACAAACATGACTTGGCCTTGGTCTTGCCAATCACTCATGCTCCCTCCGGATGTCAGCATGTTGGGCACTCCATATGACTCGCACATACTCTTTTCAATCCTCCTACAACTTTGGAGAGAGAGTCAAACTTTGTGGTCAACTCTGCCACTGCTTTTGCTTCATAGATACTTGCGGCTTTGAAGATGATGATGATTGGCCTCTCTCATTGGTCCATTGTTGATTGTTGGAAGCCATCTCCTCTAGCAATGCTGTGGCATCCTATGGTGTTTTTGATAGAATAGCTCCGTTGGCAGTGGCGTCAATTATCATCTTTGTGTCCGGCCGCAATCCTTTGTAGAAACTGTGAACAAGCTCCCAATCGTCGATGCTATGGTGGGGGCATTGATGTTGGAGATCTTTGAACCGCTCCCACGCTTCATAGAGAGACTCTTGGGACCCTTGCTTGAAAGACATCAAAGTGTTTCTTATCTTCATGGTCTTGGATGGCAGGTAAAATTTGTTGACGAACACGCTTGCTAGCTCGTACCAAGTAGTGAATGTCCCATGGGCTTGTATCCTTAGCCAATATAAAGATTTATCACGAAGAGTGAAAGGGAAGAGACGCAACCGGATAGCATCCTCTGGCACATTTGGCATCTGAAAAGTGGCGCACTTTGCCAAGAACATTTGTAGTTGGTAAAGCGGGTTCTCTTGAGAATTCCCACGAAAGGGATCTTGTTTCATCAGTACAATAAGCCGCGTCTTTAGTTCAAAGTTCTTGTCAGCTGCCAACTCTGGCATAAGTATGGAAGATGTAGGAGCCGAATTGTTCGGGGTAAGCCTATCCCGGATGGAGACAAGCCTAGCGGTCCGCCGTAATCGCTCATCTCTAGTTTCCTCCGCCATTTGATTCTCCTCTATAATTGATTTCTTTTCTGCTCTCAGTTTCCTTGCCGTGCGCTCGATCTCAGGATCAAATAATATGTCTTTTTCGGAAGCCTTCGATCTCGTGTTCATGCACAGAAAAAGAGAAACTAGAAAGATTTGTTAGTGCAATAGAGGAATAAAAGAAAATAAAAATAAAATAAAGAAGGAGAAATAGCTAAGTAAGGAAAATAAAATATCGTTGCCTCCCCGGCAACGGCGCCAAAAACTTGATCGCTCCTGGATATACACCCAGAGAATATTGTAGCTTTACCGCAAGTGCACGGTTAAGTGGCAAGTGGGTATCGAATCACAGGGAAGACGAATGACAGTACTCTATTTCAATTATTAAGCTATTGGGTGCAAAATCATTTAAGAGTGGATAGTGTAACGATGGTTCGAGTATCAATGCAAATTCAATATAATAAAGTCGTCTAGGGCTAGGGAATCCCCACTATGGATTTTCAAGTTATCAACATGAGTTATGAACAACCATGCAATCAAACTGTGTTAAAGGTGAACTTGCCGCAACTCTATGGAGAACCGACTCACGCTGTCGCGCTATTGTAGGTCCATAATAATCTAAATTAGAGCCTCGCTGTCGCGCAAGCCTAACTCAGACGGCTAGCATTAAGATCGGCAATTATGTCCAATCCCAACTCAAGCTCACTGTCGCGCAACATGGGTTCGGATCTAGATCATGATTGTTCGTACTCGTTCACTGTCGTGCAACGAGTATGAGTATAGGAAAACAATAAAAATGCTAGCTTTGGTCGCTATCGTGCACCAAATCTAGGGAATTTCGATTGTAAACCTAAATCGAATATCTAGGGCTTTCCTTGAATCAAGATCCTCTGTCGAGCACATAAGATCCAAGAGAAATCCATATCTATCCGTAGTAAATCAATCAAGATCTAACCTTTCTAACAAGCCTAATAGCATGGCAATTCAATAGATCTCTCAATTCAAACTTAGATCCATAGGGTTCATCCCTTTGCCCTAGAGCAAAGGAACTACTCACAATTCATATTAGAAATCGATAGAGAGACAAGATCAACAATAGAATTCATCATACAATCAAGATTCAACAAGAGATATAGCATAAAAATCAAAACTTGCAAGAGATTAAGACAAACCAATGTCGCCAAAGAAGGGTTCAATAGAAAATTAAGATCCAATCTTCAATCTCTCGCCAATACAAAAGCTAAAACTCTGATTAGAAACAAAGGAAAAATAGTTCTAAGAAGTCTATCTGGTCTCTTCTAGGGCTGGAGACAAAACTGGGCTTAAATACATGCCCAAAAGAACCAAAAAACACAGACCAAACTACCCTGGCGTCGCCAGAAACCCTAGATTTCCCGACTGGGTGTCTGCGCCACTCAGCCGAGTGGAAATCTTACTCGGATAATTCTACTCGGCCGAGTATAAAAGTCTGCAGATCTCCCAAAAAAACAGAGAAGTCGGCCTGGCTCTCTTCGAAATCTTGGCCTCCACTCGGGTGAGTGGAGTTCTTGCTCGACCGAGTGGAATTCACCACTCAGCCGAGTACATTGTGGTACTCAGGCTGGCAGATGTTATCGTGTCAGTTTTGCTTGGCCGAGTAGACTGCTTCACTCGGCCGAGTGAGCTGTTTCAGAGCTCATTTCTTCTCCTCCTCGATCCATTATCGATTCCTTCGACGTCCTTCTTCTTCCACTCATCCTCCAGCACCGTTAACTCTCTGTTATGATCATGAGCGATGCTCCGGCACGTGGGCAAGTCCTCTAGGCTCCAAATTGCACCCGATTGCTACATATCTCCTGAAATTAGACGAAAAATAAGAAATAGTTAAAAGAATGGAAATATCGTCAAATAATCGTGAAAATCGTGATATGAGCAATCGAAATGGCATGCAAATACGCAGAAAAAGGTGTAAAATATGAGCCTATCAGAGTTCAAGAAAGACGATGAAGAAGTAGCTGAGTACGCTTGCACGTCTCGGTTTGGTTTGTCTCAAATTGTCTCGCACCATCCTCAAATGATTGGCATACTTCCGAGTATCCTTCGAAAATGTCGTTGAAGAGTGCTACCCTGAACAAGTCCAGGCATTCGTAGAATACTTGGTTTATGAGACTCGTAAATACCAGTGGTGGGTTGACCACGCCAATGGCAACATCAAGTATTCTTAACGAATATACTTGGTCTTGGAAGTAGTCTTCGAGACGTTAACTCTCAATCCACTTCTTAAGTCCAACTTTACTTGATCCTTCGAGTCGATCGAAATGTCACCAATGCGAGGAAGATGACACACTCTCTTCACAGTCACCTTGTCCAGTGATCGATGGTTGATACCCTCGAGCCAAGATCCATTCTTCCAAGAGCACTCCAATGTTAAATCACATCCATTCAATCCGCAACAAACCATCCAACCGAGCTTGAAGCTCAGGTGACATTGTACGTAAAGTGCCTATGATATTGATTGGGTGCCTGACACCAAATCAAATGAAAACTCGAGGATGTGATCCAAAATAATCCTGTGAGATTATTCAGAAATACGATCATGAGTTCTCGAATTACTTCAGGTTTCTCTTGGCTTAATTTCTATCACAATCGTCACTGTCTCCGTAAGTCTGGCATGATCTTCACTGGTCCTTCTGATCTGCTCCTGTTGTCGAACTCGAACTTCGAAAGTTCGATTGCTACCCTCCTTACAAAAGGATGTAACCAGGGCTCAAGAAAACTAAATGAAAATAAAAGGATCCTAAGATGGTCAATCGAAAGGTTATTACTAGCAAAAGGAAGGGTGATGATGATTAAGTGAGTAAATAGTTCAACCGATGGAAGATCATTCTGGTTGACGACAAGGAGGTTACTAAAGAAAGTATATCAAAAGAATGAAACACGAGTTCCTAGATAAGGGTCAAGAGTTCAAAGAAGATGTTGTGGATCAAAGAAGACAAATGAAGATGGGTAATAAGGATGCTTCACCCGTATATCCAATACAGGTGAGAACTCGAGACGTCCTATACTCGAGGTCAATTTGAGTATTTCATACTATGCGTCCTAATCATACTATACTGTTCACGAGGTAGTTAGTGCAGACCTACGTGGGCCACCAAACTTGTAATGACCCGCTCTGGGGGGGATTACATATTTGATTACATTTGCAGGTCTGCAGATCTCTAGTGAAAACAGCCCACGATGTAGAGATGTACAAAAATACTCAAATAGTGTCTATTTTATTACAATCCATATTATACAACAATGATAAATAAAAGAAAAGAAGTACATCTGAAAATACACAACTTAAGCTCTTAAAATCTGCAACCTCTTGGACGAACTCTGTCTCTGCCAACTCAGGAACATCTACCTCAACATGTGTGTCATCTGCAGTGTCACGAAGATGGAACCGAAGGTAGGTCACAACAATTCTAAAAATAGAAATAAAAGTAGTGCACAAGTATAAAGAAGCTAAGTGAGGAAACATTGATCACTCCATATTTTACACCTTTTTTCTGCATGTTTGCATGCCATTTTGATCGCTCGAATCACGTTTTTCACGATTTTTCGGCAATATTGCGATGCTTTTCACGATTTCTTGTTTTTTTCGAATTTCAGGAGATTTCGAGCGATTTGGAATGATTCTGAGATGCACCCACTCCGGAGTGTCACCCGTGACTCTTTCGAGGGGAATTTCGCTATTGGAGAGGAGTGGAAGAAGAAAGAATGTCGTAGGAGCGACGAGGGAGCAAAAATACGAAGATTGGGCATTTTCAGCATGTCACTCGGCCGAGTGAAGGAGTCACTCGGCCGACCATCGAAAGCCCGCTCGGTCGGCCAAATCGGACACGCAACAGACTGAGTATCAGCGTGCACTCGGCCGACCGTCGACAGCCCACTCGGCCGAACCACGAAGACCCCACTCGCCCGAGTGGCATCAAGACGACGGCAAACGAAAAGTCCCAACTTACTGTAATCTGTCAGTCAACTCCCGAGTTCCGACTCGGCCGAGTGAAGAAGTCCCCTCGGCCGAAGCAAAGAAAGTCACTCGGCCGAGTGACTCCCGAGGAGCCGACCCCCAAAAGTCCGAAGTTACTGGAATTTGTCAGGGGTTGTCACTCGGCCGAATGACATTTGTCACTCGGCTGAGTGAGCCGCGCTGCCTGTAGCGTAAATTGCGATTTTGAGGCTGCGCAGGGGCAATTTCGTCACAGTTTTTTGGGCGATTTTGGGGGGTATTTAACCCCAGTTTTAACCTAGTTTAGAGAGATTTTCCAGAACTTTTTGCAGCCTTTTTTAGATTACTTTTTAGGAGATTAGATTGAGCTTTTAGGGAAGAGATAAAAGTGTTATTTTGTTGGATGCTATTGAAACTTCATTGGTTTATCTCTCTCTCTCTCTCTATCAAAAACCTCATTTTTATTGATATATTGAATATTGCAATGAATTCCATTGATTTTATTATTGAATTTCCATTGAATTGCATTATGAATTGTGAGTAGTTCTATCGTCTTAGGGCGTAGGGATGAACCCTACGAACCCTATTCCTAATTTGTGATGAATTGGTGAAATTATTGCTAGAATTGATTAGGGTTAGTTTAGGATTGATTTGATACGAATAGCTAGGGATTCATACCGGTTGGGATTTGCAAGAGATTGGATCCCAACTCGATAGGAAGCCCTAGAAATTCGAATTGGGTTGCAATTGGATTTCTCCGGAATCGGTTTGCAAGAGATTGGACCGAAACTGGGGGTTTTGATTGCAATTCTAGACTAATACCCGTTTGCAAGAGATTGGACAGGTAGGAACTATCCCAACCTAGGTCGTAGCTCGAGTTTGCACGAGAGTGGGCTCGAGATACGATTGAACGATGATGTTGTTCTTCACGCTAGGTTGCCTAGGTTAGGGTTTGCAAGAGATTGGACCCTATCCCAAGTTTGCTATAGACCGGCGATAGCGCGAGAGCATGAGCTTGGTTCTACATTTAGTTGCAACTAGTTCACCTGAATTGCAAGTCTAGCAATTGTGAAACCTACGAATCACAATGACGAGATACGGTTTGTAGCGGGGATTCCCTACCCCTAGGCGTTTTTATTAATTTGATATTCCTTTTATACAATTGAACGACTGTGACCGCTTTATTGCGAACATTTCTCGACTGTTCTTATAGCCAGGTGAATTGAAGAAGACACTTTCACTTGACCTCCTCGTGTTCGATACCCGCTCGCCGCTACACCGTGCGCTTGCGGTAAGACTAGCGAGTCGCTCGTCCTGGGTGTGTATCCGGGGCGTCGATCAAGTTTTTGGCGCCGTTGCCGGGGAGGCGATATTGTTTGATTCTACCTACCTAGCTATTTTTCTTTTCGTTTTATTATATCTATTTTTATTTTACCCTTCCTTTGTGCTAACTATTTCTTTGAAACTCTGTTTTCCCTTACATGTACACGAGATCCATGGCGAACCCCGAAGAAATACTATACGATCCAGAGATCGAACATACATTGAGGAGGATCAGAGCGGAGAGGAGACTCGATACGGAAGGGAATTGTATGAACAATCCTGAGACACACGAAGAATTGGCGACGCGAATGGCGAGGATCATTTCCATTAGAGATAGGCTTCGGCCTAAGACTTCCTCCATGACCTCGTCCATAGCTATGCTGGAGTTAGCGGCCGACAAAAATTTCGAATTGAAGACCGGATTGGTAGTCCTGATGCAGCAAGACCCTTTTCATGGGAACTCGCATGAGAACCCTCATTACCACATCCAGCTCTTCCTATCAAAATGTGCCACCTTCCAAATGATGGGCATCTCCATAGATGCTATCAGACTGCGTCTCTTTCCCTTCACACTCAAGGACAAGGCCTTATATTGGTTGAGGACGCAAGCTGAAGGAATCTTCACCACTTGGGATGAATTGGCGAGTGCATTCGTCGACAAATTTTACCCGCCCTCCAAGACGTTGAAGATAAGAAATGCTCTCATGTCCTTCAAGCAAGGACCGCAGGAGACTCTCTATGAGGCGTGGGAGCGCTTCAAGGACTTGCAACACCAATGCCCCCATCACAGCATTGAGGATTGGGAGCTTGTCCACAGTTTCTACAATGGACGCCAACCGGGCACAAAACAGATTATTGATGCTACCGCAAACGGGGCCATTTTGTCAAAGACTCCCGATGAAGCTACGGCCTTGCTAGAGGAGATGGCCTCCAACAACCAATAATGGGGGGGACGAGCGAGGACATTCTTCATCCTCCTTGAAGCCCACGAGTATCTATGAGGCCAAGGCCGTGGCGGAGCTTGCTAGCAAATTTGACTCTCTCCACAAGGTAGTGGAGAGGTTAGAGAAATACATTACTGAGCCGCAAGGAGCCCCTACTACATCCGCACCGACAAACCATATGAGTGATTAGCAAGACCAATCCCAAGCCATGTATGTAGGAGGAGAGCAAGTAGAAGGAGCTTTGGAGCAAATTCAGTATGTTGCAGGGAATTCCGGATATTGGGCCAACCCGGCCGCTAGAAACCATCCGGGTTTTTCCTATGCTAATAATGATGGTGCCTTGAACCCCCCGCCTCAACAACCTCCTCAAGCTCGGGCTCCACCACCACAACCGAATTATCAACCAAGGGGGCCACCGCAACAAAACTTCCCACAAAGGCAACAAGTGGGACCTTATAGGCCACCTGGGTATAATCAAGGTTAGAGAAATCCCAACCCTCCGCAAGCTCAACCACGTTCGGATTTTGAAGCTAAGGTGGAGGAGTTTATGGCAGAGCAAAGAAAGATTAACGCCACGTTGAAGGCGGGACAAGATTCTCTCACCACCATCGTCGCTCAAATTGGGGAGCAACTTGCGTTGCTCAATAGGAACAACCAACAATTACCGGCTCAACCCGAGCCAAATCCACGAGGCAACACCAGCCATATCAACGAGGTTGTTGCGGTTACGACAAGGGGTGGGAAGGATACCACTCCCCCCATGACTCAAATCAAGGAACCCGTGGTGGAGATTCTAGAAGAGAGCGAGCCGGTGATTGAGGTGGAAAAAGAGAAGAAGCCGCAAGAAGGAGCAAAATCTAGAGTGGAGGAACCTATTGATGAGCACCGATTCATGCCACCGGTGCCTTTCCCTCAACGGCTAGCTAGAGCCAAGATCGAGAAGAGGCTAGCCAAGTTCCTCGAATACTTGAGAGGGGTGAGCCTCAATATCCCTTTCCTTGATGCCATCGTGGAAATACCGTCCTACGCGAAGTTCTTAAAGGACTTGATTACGGGAAGGAAAAGGAAGGAGAAGATCATGCTCGCGGAACAAGGAACTTGGTTTACTATGAAGGAGAAGGAGCCCGCCAAATTTAAAGATCCCGGGAATTTCTGGATTCCTTGCACACTCGGAGGCATCCCCTTACAAAAAGCATTGGTTGATTTGGGTGCTAGTGTGAGCCTCATGCCTCTCACCATGTTCTGGAAGTTGAATACCGACACGGATTTAAAGCCAACTGACACGAGGATTCAACTCGCGGACGGTCGGATTACAAGGCCGGTTGGGATCGCGGAGAATATCCCACTCCAAGTTCCGGGAGGCATATGCTTGCCTTGTGATTTTGTGATCATGGACATCAAGGAGGAGGGTGACACATCGCTCATACTTGGACGCCCATTCCTCGCCACCGCCGGTGTAATCGTCGATGTGTGGGAAGAGACTCTTACCTTGAATGTCGGCAACATTGAAGTCGAGCTCCATATACCAAAGGCTATGAAGCACATACTGTATCATGAGGAGCTAGATTACTTGGACCTCCTTGATGAGGTCATTGAAGAGGCCATCCCCTACTCCATCGGTGCACTCCATGATGACGGCTTCGAAGAAGGCCAAGATTTGGTCGAAGAAGAGAAGATGGAGGCCTCTCCCAATAGCTCCATGGTGAATGATGATGGCGACGTTGATGTCACAAGAATACGAGAGCTTTGCAAGCTCTCGACGTTAAAGAATCCAAAGAAAGCTCCACCGATTCGAAGATCGGTGTCACCGGTGAAGTCAAGGACCGAAACTTGCTCAAGCTTGGGGTGCCATCCCCCAACATTGCCCAAGATAAAGGGGCACTGAGGAAGGTCACGCACTACCATGATCCAAATCCGAGCGGTCTTCCCGGCAAGTTCGACGGGTGCATCACATATGCACCCAACATCACGCGTTAATTGAAAATCCAAAGGGGTCGAGCTTAAGACCTTAAACGAGCGCTTGTCGGGAGGCAATCCGATGGGTTTTGCATTATTTTTATTTGGTTTTTATTTTTTATTTTAGACTTTATTAGTGTTTTGAGTCTTTTTGCCCATAAAAATCGTGACAACTGGTCTTAATTTCTATGACAGGAGATGAGAAAATGAGATCTCTCATATGGAGGAAGATAGAGACAATGAAGAGCACTCCAGGAATGCGCTCAGGCCTTGGGAGGAGGAAGAAACCAACTGGAGGAAGAAAAATAGAGAGTAGAGCGAAAACGGAGCCCCGAAGCAGAAAGCAGCACGTCACTCGGCCGAGTATCATATGCGACTCGGCCGAGCAAAGGACCCCATTCGGACGAGTGGGGCACCAACCATGGAAGTCTGTGGAACCAACTCTCTGTCTTTTTTGTGCATTTTGTATTAACTGTCACTTGGTCGAGTATGTTTAGTCACTCGGCCGAGGGAAACGGATACCCTCCTATCGAGAATTACCGAGTAGCTTGTGCCACTCGGCCGAAGGAGTTCTCTCCCTTCGGCCGAGTGAACAAAAGCCACTCGGCCGAGTCGTAAGTGGCAAGGAGAGATTTAAATTTTTTTACCGTTACGTCACTTGGCCGAGCAACATAGTCACTCTATATATCGCTGCGGGCTCGACGCGATTTTCGAAACACCTAATCCCCAATTTCGCCCGAGCCCAGCACCTGTTCATCTCCCCTCGCCTGCGACCGTACCCCCCTCGCCCGAATCGCCTCGCCGCCGGCCCCACTCGCCCGACCACCGCCGGCGATCATCCCACCGCTGACACCCCGACCTCCGGCGAGCAGCATCGCCGCCGGCCGACCCCCTATCGCCTCGGTTTGCCCCCAAGCTCCATTTTTCTCCTATTTTGCTCGATCCGTAGACCCATTGAGCCCAAAAATCAAATTAATTTGTTTATCTATCTATTATACCCCATCTCCCCCATGTATTTTGAATTTTATCCGCTGATATCGTTGTTTAATTTGCAGGCTATCTTGGGGGAGCTTAGGGGAGCTTCAGGACACACTTTTAGCTTCGCGGAGGCGGCGCTCTTTGCACGCACTTGTTGATTTGCTCTCGCGGCGTGTTCAGGTACACTCGTTCCTTTTATTGAGCATGCCACACTATATTTGTATTGGGTGAGCACTCGTGGCACACATGCCGCCCCGTACTAGGCCACGCACGCGGGGAGCCTCTTTCAAGCGAAAGAGGACCGATGATGCCGGTACTTCTCACGCTAAGGAGGACTCCCCTCCACCTAGTCCACCACCCCCCACACAGCCGCTTCCCGCCGATCCCATCCATGCACAGCCCATCCCCACCGATCCCATCCCACCACCGGCTCCCGTTGTCGGGCCGCTGGGGATCACGTTCAGAGACGACGCACAGCGCGTCCGATTTGAGCGTATCGCCCAGTGCTCGATAATGCCCTCTAGGTTCGCACATTTAGCAGACCTTGATCGCTTAGGGGTACTAGAGGGGATGCTCACGTTGTACGACAATGTGGGTTGGCGCGACTTCTTGTCTGTGTCGGCGGACACTTACGTCCGTCCGACACTTGAGGTTCTTAGCTCGATCGCCCGGACCCCTGGAGGATGCACATTCCGACTGATGGATTGAGAGTGCGAGGTCACTCTCGCCATGCTTTGTGCGTTCTTCCAGTGGCCCGATGTCCCCGTCCCCGACCGAGCCTACGCACCCACTCACATCCCACCATCGTCGTTTGACACCTCCACGTTTTGGACATGTATCACGGGCTCCCACCATGGCTTTGACCCTAGTAGGGCCAAGGCCTCAGCCATCCTGCACCCCTGCCTCCGCATAGCACAACACCTCATGGCGACCACTTTCTTGGTGAGGTACGAGCCTGGGACGATGTCTACGCCTGAGCTCTACATGCTCTACGTGATGACCTGCCCCAGAGTTCTGGATAGGGGTAGCGACGAACTGGTCCCCGCTGTTGAGATTGATATTGCTAGCTGGTTTTTAGACCACATCATCATTTCGGTGGACACTCGCTCACCTATTTGCTGCGGCGGTCTGATTACTCTGCTAGCCTTGATGACCGGCATGGACCTACCTGCTGACCTTCGACGAGCCCCGGGCCCCACTGCACTATCGATAGACGTTATGGCCCGGATGAAGATGCTTCGTCCTCATGGCCAGTGGCACTGGGTGTGGTTGCACTGTCCTTATAGTGCTGATTACATGATCTTCCCGAGCCTCGCTCGGACACATATAGGACCGGCCCACGAGGATTGGATCCCAGTGATGGATCTCCTCATACCAGCTGCCTACGTACTTGAGACTGAGGGCGCTGAGCAGGCACCCCCTGCACCTCCTGTCGACCCCGTGATCCCTCAGCCCGAGCTTGCACTTTCTGCACCTCCTGACACTTCTGTCCCCACTTCTGTCAGTGTCAGGAGTATCCTTGCTGAGTCGTCCACCACGTCTACCACCACCCCCACCACTGATGTGCCTATCTCGGTTAAGCCTATTTCCTCACTTCTTCCCGAGATTCCACCCACTATCCTTGAGAGCGGCGAGTCCTCCTTCCATTCAGTTGTGCGGTCCCTATCCAGCTTGCTGTCCACCGGGGTGTCACCTTTTGGTCCTTACACTTCCACCCCAGTGGTCGACCCTTCTGTCTCCACCGTAGCTATCCTATCCGAGAGTGTCGTGACGTCTATCCTCACACCTGTGTCACCGACCTCTCTTGCTGCCTTGTCGCCGATTTTGTATTCCACCACTGCTGCTGCCTCCTCGTCCCAGCATGTGTCCCAGCCTCGCACTGAGGCTGGGCATCCACTAGTGAGCACAACACCCTTCCTGCACTTTCCTGCTGGGCCGATTACTTACACTGCCCGTGTCCGACAGCCCCGACCTTCACAGCCTAGACCTGTTCGTCCCTTCGCTCCACCACCCCCTGCCACTCTACTTCAGAGCCTTCATGCTCTTGAGGGGGCGGTGAGTGGCCTCGGGGGCGAGTTTAGGGCTCTCTCTGCCACGGTCAGTTCCGTGGTGTCCCGCGTCACCATGCTTCCTGATATTCAGGCTTGCCTGAATCAGATCCTGGCGCGACTCCCTCCACTACACCCACCCACCCAGTAAACACCTCGACCACCACCTCCACCACCTCCTCCGCCACAGGACGGAGATGGTGCAGCACCACCAGCGTAGGCACACCCTTGATGCCATTGATCCTTTTTGTCGTTATGCTGCCCATTTTCTGCTGGTCATGGAGATTTTTGGCCCCCCTCCTCCCCTTACTATTTTGGTCCCTGTTCCGATTGCATCATTTTATATCTTTTTTTGGGAGAGAGGGAGAGTATTTTTGGTGACACATTACCTGCATCACTCCGATCTTTGCATGCATCATTCACATCATCTATTTTCTTTTCATTTTTTCCTTTTTTTTATCATGCATGCATCCTCACCCTCCCCACCCATTTCACGTCTCTCGGTGTGCCACACTTTGCACATTGAGGACATTGTGCACTTTAGCTTGGGGGAGTGAGTTCTCACACCTTTTGCTTTCATCACCTTTATTTTTAGTTTTTGCACGTTTTTCTGCTTTTGCACCCATTTTCATCACTTTTTCTTTTTTACCATGCATCACGTTTTTTCTTATTTTCTTTGTGTGCTGCATTGTAAATAATTTTGTTTTCTTTTATCTTTATTTCTTTCATCTTTTGCTAGAGATGATTTTTCTGTGATGACGATGACGTGGTGTTAGCTTTTCTCTATATGCATGCTAATTTTGTCATGTCATAGCTTTTGTTTCTGATATCATATGATATGTCCTGTTTTGCATTTAGAAATAGTAACCCACTTCTTTTCCGTATGAAAATGGATGAAATTCTATTATTAGCTGATGTCTGATGATTCATATGTATGCTATCGTAGAAAACACACCAAGATTCACGCATTGATTGCTTATATCTGGAGTACTGCTTTCTTTTCTCATATCACTTCTTATTGCATGATTTGTACGCTTCACTTCAGGTTGATTGAATGTTTGCTAGCATTGATAAATCTGGATTAGTCTACTTTTTGAGATCAAACTGAGTAGATTAAATTACCCTGCTGAAGTTGTCATGCGCGTCCTATAGAGTGAGCCGAGAGATACATTTATTTCTTTCTCCACATATCTTGAACATTATTTCTCTATTTTTAAATTCATTGGTGAATCCCCCCTTAGCAATTCTATTATTGGCATCCCCCCGTTACTATATCCCATGCTCCAAATTCCCCAAAACCAAAAAGAAAAAAATACTTGTATATCCTTCTCTTTTGATTTGGGATCATTTGTGTATATATGTTATTCAAAAAAAAGAAAAGAAAAAGAAAAATATTTGAGAAAAAGAGAAGAAAAGAGAAAAGAAGTTCGAAAACGATCCCATATCATACCCTTTCTCTCTTTCTTCCCTCTTTTGCTTTTATTTTTATTTCTTTGACTTTTGGAGCTTCAAAAGAAACAGGGGTGTAAATATAGTTTTGTTTATGCCACCACGCTTATGGATAAGCTTGGGGGAGAGGATCCAATGATTGTGTGAGAGAGTGACTACTTGACGGTGCATGACAACCTAGGCTAAGTAATATTTTATACTCGGTGAGATTGCTTAAAGTTTTACGAAATCCAGAAATCTACGCTTAGCATTCATTTCATGAAAACCACACTTTTCTATTCTTACTACTCTATTGTGTGATCTCTCTATACTCCTTATAGAAAGCATTCAATTGAAAAGTGTGTGATCTACGATTTTGTATACCGCTTTAGATGCTTCAGACGATGCTAATTCTAGAATTATTCCATTTTTCATGCTATATTGATATTCTTGGGTTTTCCATTTTTCATGCTAATTCTAGATCTTTTTACAGACTTTTTAGATTACTTTTTAGGAGATTAGATTGAGCTTTTAGGGGAGAGATAAAAGTGTTATTTTGTTGGATGCTATTGAAACTTCATTGGTTTGTCTCTTTCTCTATCAAAAACCTCATTTTTATTGATATATTGAATATTGCAATGAATTCCATTGATTTTATTATTGAATTTCCATTGAATTGCATTATGAATTGTGAGTAGTTCTATTGTCTTAGGGCGTAGGGATGAAACCTACGAACCCTATTCCTAATCTGTGATGAATTGGTGAAATTATTGCTAGAATTGATTAGGGTTAGTTTGGGATTGATTTGATACGAATAGCTAGGGATTCATACCGGTTGGGATTTGCAAGAGATTGGATCCCAACTCGATAAGAAGCCCTAGAAATTCGAATTGGGTTGCAATTGGATTTCTCCGGAATCGATTTGCAAGAGATTGGACTGAAACTGGGGTTTTCGATTGCAATTCTAGACCAATACCCATTTGCAAGAGATTGGACGGGTAGGAACTATCCCAACCTAGGTCGTAGCTCGAGTTTGCACGAGAGTGGGCTCGAGATACGATTGAACGATGATGTTTTTCTTCACGCTAGCTTGCCTAGGTTAGGGTTTGCAAGAGATTGGACCCTATCCCAGGTTTACTATAGACCGTCAATAGCGCGAGAGTGTGAGCTTGGTTCTACATTTAGTTACAACTAGTTCACCTGAATTGCAAGTCTAGCAATTGTGAAACCTACGAATCACAATGACGAGATACGGTTTGTAGCGTGGATTCCCTACCCCTAGGCGTTTTTATTAATTTAATATTCCTTTTATACAATTGAACGACTGTGACCGCTTTATTGCGAACATTTCTTGACTGTTCTTATAGCCAGGTGAATTGAAGAAGACACTGTCACTTGATCTCCTCGTGTTTGATACCCGCTCGCCGCTACACCGTGCGCTTGCGGTAAGACTAGCGAGTCGCTCGCCCCGGGTGTGTATCCGGGGCGTCGATCAAACATGCTAAATAAGTAGCTATAGACAAGTGCAACAAGTAAAGTAAATGCAGTCATGCAAATAAGAGCGATAAGTAAAGTATGAGTGACTGCACAAGTGTGGTAAGTAACGTGCATGGAATGCATAAAGTAAAGGTGACTGTGCAAACAGTAACTACACTAGAACTACGTGACTCAAGTCGGAGAGTATGATATGCAACCATTGGGTTCATCTCTTGCCTGGGTGCGCTTACCCAGACGAATGCCGAAACACGGGCAGCTAGACAGGATGCTGACACGAGCAACATGTTATATTTGCCGAAACACAGGCAGCAGGACGGGATTACCAAAACACATGCAGCTAGATAGGTAGATGAACTTTAGTCACTCCCACACTCTCTCAAACTATGAGTTACCCCAAACCCATTGAAGTGTCAAGTGTTCTATGTACATGTTTTCTTACAGGATGTTCCACAAGTTGTTTAACAAGATTTTCCACAAGATATTTCACAAGATATTCCACAAGATGTACCACATGCTATTCCTTACGATAATTCATTAGCATTCACTGAGTCATAGATGGCATGTAGCAGGTGATGTGACTGTTTTAACTTGAGCAATCGTGCACAAGTATAGCAATGTTTCATGCAAAGATACCAAGTGATAAGTAACAGAACATAATGGACAAGAGTGAACAAGAGTTATCATGGTGAATATTAGTTTACTTGCGATGAAAGGTTAAAGAAACTTATTTGAAGGTATTTAGAATCAATGGTTGCAAACAGATGATAATTGGAATCCAAACATTGATCCATGCATACACGGCCAATCAGGTTTGGCCAAGCAGGTCACTATCTTTGCAAGGAGGGTGATCCAAACTCTTGCACAAATGATCCTAGACACTGGGTGGCACCAATGTTGAGAACGCCAATAATCACATCTGTTCCATCGATTATATTAACCAGAAAGTAGAGTACTTTCCAATTTACTATGATAGTTAAACCAAGACCACTGGGTGACTTTCTTATTGAAAACCAGAAAGTAAAGCAAAGCGGATGCTAAGAAATTTGAAGAAAAAGACAAGTCCAACAACTACGATACTGATTCCATTCTTCGAGCATGTGATATTTCCATTAGTACACAATTTACCCAATTAGATGGTTGCATGCTACAGCTACCAAAGTTGAAAGTTGGCAATGTCATATGCTCAAGTTAGTAGTCGTTCTGAGACGATAAGTTTAGTTTCCTGATTAATTAGTTCTCTAGTCGTTTGTTCAGGTCAATAGCCGTTCTGAGGCTATTCAAGAAATCCTAAGTTCATACAAGTACAATATCTAAATTTCTAAAGTTAGAATTAGAGTGACTTACTGGTTTGAGGATTGTCGTAGTAAGCCGAGGCTAGAGCTAGAGCTTCCAAGAGTGCTGGTGCACGAGGATCGGTACCTGAAAACATAAGAAATCATTAGTTAATTCCTATCGCATTTTCTATCTATTTTTCTTAACGTGTCCGTATTTTTATTATATCATAAACTCGTCAATATATGTACTAAATATTCTTAGATAGGATAGAAGTGAGTAAAATAATTTTATATAGGAAGAAAATATATTTTGAAGCTAATCGGTATTTTTAATAATTTTTGAAAGCTTAGAATCGATTAAAAACTAATTTTCTAAATTATAAAATACGTATCTTGAAAGTTCAATGATTTATTCAGGGTGAACGACATGTCGAAAATTTTCAAATAAGCTGTCATAACGAGCATCTCGTTTAGTACTACAACATATAATTTTCTCGTACATCAGCGTACTTGAAATTCTCATGATATGAATTTTAAAAACAATTTAGAATTAATCACATAAACCTTTGAAAAATAATTTTTAAAAGTATAAGTTTCAGATTGGGATGATTTCAGCGTCTACGCGTTCTACGCGACGTGCTAGATTTTATGGCCCTTTCAGTATATTTTTTGATTAGTAGATTATTTATTGGGGATTTTTACTTTTTTTCTCTCTATTATAATTATATATATAATTATATATACTAATTATTATACTCATATATACTAATTATTATACTCATATACTAGTATATATACTAGTATATATACTTATACGTTATAATAACACTTCCTCCCCGCCTGCCCTCCCCCCTCTCTCTTCGTTTGCTACTGTCATCCGCAGACTCGAGTTGCACTTGCTGTATGGGGGAACGCCGGCGTGCCAGGTGGCAGGGGGCCGTGGTGGAGGTTAGGCCGACGGGTTGGCGGCGCAGGCGGTGGTGACTTCGGTGAGCATGGGGGGATCGCTCGGGGGGTGTTCAGGCGGTGCATGCGCAGAGCTCGGGGGTGTTATGGGTAGTCATAGGCAGATCAGAGAGCTTTGTCGTCGGAGATCTGGTGGGTTGCTACACTCGGTAGCGGCGGCATTGAGTTCTCATGGAAGAAGAGGGCGGAGCGGCGAATGCAGCAGCGGGGGCGCTGCTTGGGCTTGGGGGCTCGATGTGGAGATGGATGGGGCTTCGACGAGGCGTTCGGGCGGTGTTGGGGCTTGCGTGGGTAGATGGGAAGATACTGCTGGGTATGGTGGTTGGCAATGAAGGCGGGAGAGGGAGGCGGAGGTCTGCAGGCGGAGGTCTGCAGGAACGGTGGTGGACCTTTGTCGGGGTGAGGGACTCAGGGGAGCTGGGCTGTGGCAAGGTGCGAGATGGTCTTGGGGGGTTGTTGGGGTGGTTTCATCGGAGCTCGGGGTTTGCTACAGGCAGTTGGTCGAAGCCTCGACTTAAAGGAGGTCGGAGGGGGTGTGATGGCGAGAGGTAGGAGGGTGTGGCTTGGTGAAGCTAGGGGGTTCGTCGGAGTTCGACGGTGGCAATGGAGAGGCGAGGAGGGAGGCGAGGCAAGCTTGGGGTAGTCGGAGAGGGGGATGGGTTTGGAAGTGAGAGGAGGGGAGAGTATGGGTTCGGCCTCTTGCATGAAGAAGAGAGAGGGTGAGGGGTTGATGCTGCTGCATGGAGTTAAAGGAGAGTTTGGGGAGTTGGGTTTGGGTTGGGTTCGTGTGGAGGATGGAGGAGAGGCTTTGTCTGTGTGAGTTGAGCTGAGGGAGGGGGATGATAACTGGGGTTTTTAAAATAGGGTAATATAATTAGTATAATTAAGAGTGTAATTAAGGGGGGTGGTTGGGGGTTTGAAAGGGGGAATGAAGTAGATAGTAGGAAAGATATACGTGTATCCATGTTTATCATAAGATGCCAAGTTTAGGTTTTGGGTTAAGGTTAACTAAGGTTAATTAGTATTAAGTAAAGTAATTAACAATGTAATTAGTAAAATGTAAAAACGAAATTACGATTTTGCCCATGAGACAAAACGTCTCCGAAAAATTACGAAAATAGTACCACATGTCTGTATCATTGCGAGGATCATGAATACGAAGTCCATTTTAAGATTTGAGCGAAGAAAAAAATAGAAAAAATTCATTTACTCAAGTTTGAAATCGTCTTGTTACGAAAAAAACACGCACTATGAAAACTGGCTGTTACATATCCTCCTTACAAAAATTCCGTCCTCGAAATTTAAAAGACCGATTATTGCCTAAGCAATTATACGATCTACGGGAAGGTTTGATGAATGATAACGATATAGTAAAATAAGTTGTTAATATCTTGAAATATAATGTGATATCATACAATCAAGAAAACAAGAGATGTTATATATGAATACATACTATTGACATCACCATAGCTTCCGTAGGTATCCTTAAACTAGTCTCATTACAATATGTCCCTGACTTCTCAAGTAGCCAAAATTAAGATGAGATAATGGCATCACATGAAAATGGGGGCTATTATGATGACAACATTTGTTCAAACTTGGAACTTGAGATGATAAGCCAATAGCAAGCTAGATACATCACATCAAAAGGGAGATCATAAAGTTTAAAGCTTCTACTCGTGCTAATTGTGACTAACAGGGCCTAGCCAAGGATGTCATTCATAATATAGCATATAAAGGGGGCATCGATTAATCCATACACATTTGTGCTGGTACACCTAACCAACCAAGCACTAATGCCATCAACTCCCATGATACCCAACAATAAACCAATATCTAGGACAACACCCAAACACAAATACAAGGCCAACTTTCAAGGACCATACTTATCGCTATCACTCCTTCCAGCAATTCTCATAACAGTAACCAACAAGCCGGCACCAAAACCATCTTCCAAATCCAAGCAAAAGGTCGACATCCAACCTCAACACCTAAGGCCAATAGCAAGCCAATGCTCATTCCCAACGATACTTCTTGCCAACACCATTGGTTGACATCCATAGTTATCACCATTAACCCTAAGCAAGTCAACGACCAAGAACACACAGTCCAACAAAAACGAAGGAAGAAACCGAAGCAGGGCACCTTAAGGGGAAAGATCCAGGACAAGAAGCTCGATAGAATCCCAAGAATCTCAACTTCCCAAGATCTCAACCACACGACAACAGTGAGGGTGGTGGTGAGGGTCGTCGCTAAGCCCAACAATCTTCAAAATCGTCGGTGGGCCATCTGTGGTTGTCGATCCATGGCGGTTGTGACTGCTCGACGTGACAGGTGTCACCGGAATGGGATGGAGTGGCGAAACTTTGGTCGAGGCCGGAGGAGCTTGAGGCGAGATGGGTTGAGCTCGCTGGGGGAGAGGCAGGGTGGAGGAGTGGGTGTTGTCACGGTGTAGGGGAAGCCACATGATGGGTTTGGTGAGGGGAGAGATGATTGGATTAAATGGGGGTGTCAAAGTCGTTGATAGGATATGGTAGGGTATGCGGGACTGGGGCTCGAAGAGATAATGTGGACAAAAGAAAATAAAGAGGGGGAATGCGGTGGGTGGAAAAAGGATTCAACCATGGGAAATCAGGTATAAGATGGAAGCAGTGGATAGAAGAAGAATACAAGTTCAAGAAACATGATGAAGAAGTAGCTGACTACGATTGCACGTCTCGGGTTGGTTCGTCTCAAATTGTCTCACACCATCCTCAAATGATTGGCATACTTCTGAGCATCCTTCGAAAATGTTGTTGAAGAGTGCTACCATGAACAAGTCCAGGCATTCGTAGAATACTTGGTTTATGAGACTCGTGAATACCAGTGGTGGGTTGAACACACCAATGGATCATCAAGTATTTGTAACGAATATACTTGGTCTTGGAAGTAGTCCTCGAGACGTTAACTCACGATCCACTTCTTAAGTCCAACTTTAATAGATCCTTCGAGTAGATCGAAATGTCACCGAAGAGAGGAAGATGACGCTTGCTCTTCACAGTCACCTTGTCCAACGATCGATGGTTGATACCCTCAAGCCAAGATCCATTATTCTACTAGCACTCCAATGTTAGATCGCATCCATTCAATCCGCAACAAATCATCCAACCGAGCTTAAAGCTCAGGTGACGTTGTGCGTAAAGTGCCTATGATATTGATTAGGTGCCTGACACCAGATCAAATTAAAACTCGAGGATGTGATCCAAAATAATCTTGTGAGATTATTCAGAAATACGACCATGAGTTCTCGAATCACTTCAGGTTTCTCTTGGCTCAATTTCTATCACATTTGTCATTGTCTCCGTAAGTCTGGCCTGATCTTCACTGGTCCTTCAGATATGCTCCTATTGTCGAACGCGAACTTCGAAAGTTCGATTGCTACCATCTTTACAAAAGGATGTAACCAGGGTTCAAGCGAACTAAATGAAAATAAAAGGATCCTAAGATGGTCAATCAAAATGTCATTACCATTAAAAGGAAGGGTGATGATGATTAAGTGAGTAAATAGTTCAACCGATGGAAGATCCTTCTGGTTGTCGACAAGGAGGTTACTAAAGAAAGTATATCAAAAGAATGGAACACGAGTTCCTAGATAAGGGTCAAGAGTTCAAAGAAGATGTTGAGGATCAAAGAAGACCAATGAAGATGGGTAATAAGGATGCTTCACCCGTATATCCAATACAAGTGAGAACTCGAGACGTCTAATACTCGGGGTCAATTTGAGTATTTCATACTGTGCATCCTGATCATACTATATTGTTCATAAGGTAGTTTGCACTGACCTGCGTGGGCCACCAAATGTGTAACGATCCGCTCTCGGGTGGGGGGCATTACTTATTTGATTACATTTGCAGGTCTGCAAATCACCATTGAAAACAACATAGCCACGATGCAGAGATGTACAAAAATACTCAAATCGTGTCCATTTTATTACAATCCATATTATACAACAACGATATATGAAAGAAAAGAAGTACAGCTGAAAATACACAACTTAAGATCAAAAATCTGCAACCTCTAGGACGAACTCTGTCTATGCTAACTTAGGAACATCTACCTCAACATGTGCGTCGTCTGCGGTGCCACGAAGATGGAACCGTAGGTTGGTCACAATAATTCTAAAAATAGAAATAAAAGCAGTGCACAAGTATAAAGCGGCTAAATAAGGAAACATGCTAAAGAAGTAGCTATTGAGAAGTGCGACCAGTAAAGTAAATTCCGTCATGCATATAAGAGCGATAAATAAAGTATGGGTGGCTGCACAAGTGTGGTAAGTAACGTGCATGGAATGCGTAAAGTAAAGGTGATTGTGCAAACAGTAACTACACTAGAACTACGTGATTCAACTCGAAGAGTATGATATGCAAACATTGAGTTCACCTCTTGCCTGGGTGCGCTTACCCAGATGAATGCCGAAACACAGGCAACTAGACAAGATGCTGACACGGGCATCATATTATATTTGCCGAAACACAGGCAGTGGGACGGGATTGCCGAAACACAGGCAGCTAGGTAGGTAGATGAGCTCTAGTCACTCCCACACACTCTCAAACTATGCGTTACCCCAAACCTAGTGAAGTGTCAAGTGTTCTACGTACATGTTTTCTTACAAGATGTTCCACAAGTTGTTTCACAAGATTTTCCACAAGATATTCCACAAGATGTATCATATGATATTCTATACGATAATTCATTAGCATTCACTGAGTCATGGATGGCATGTAGTAGGTGATGTGACTGTTTTAACATGAGCAGTCGTGCACAGGTATATCAATGTTTCATGTAAAGATTCCAAGTGATAAGTAACAAAACATGATGGACAAGAGTGAACAAGAGTTATCATGGTGAATATGAGTTTACATGCGATGAAAGTTTAAAGAAACTTATTTGAAGGAATTTAGAATCATTGGTTGCGAATAGATGATAATTGGAATCCTAACATTGATCCATGCATACACAGCCAGTCAGGTTTGGCCAAGCAGGTCACTATCCCCGCAAGCAGGGTGATCCAAATTTTGGCGCAAACGATCCTAGACACCGGGTGGTACCAATGTTGAGATCGCCAATAATCACATCTGTTCCATCGATTATATTAACCAAAAAGTAGTGTACTTTCCAATTTACTATGATAGTTAAACCAGGACCACTGGTTGACTTTCTTATTGAAAACCAGAAAGTAAAGCAAAGCGGGTGCTAATAAATTTGAGGATAAAGACAAGTCCACCAACTACGATACTGATTCCATTCTTCGAGCATATGGTATTTCCATTAGTACACAATTTACTCAATTAGATGGTTGCGTGCTACAACTACCAAAGTTGAAATTTGGCAATGTCGTATGCTCAAGTTAGTAGTCGTTCTGAGACGATAAGTTTAGTTTCCTGATTAATTAGTTCTCTAGTCGTTTGTTCAGGTCAATAGCCGTTCTGAGGCTATTCAAGAAATCCTAAGTTCATACAAGTACAATATCTAAATTTCTAAAGTTAGAATTAGAGTGACTTACTGGTTTGAGGATTGTCGTAGTAAGCCGAGGCTAGAGCTAGAGCTTCCAAGGGTGCTGGTGCACGAGGATCGGTACCTGCAAACATAAGAAATCATTAGTTAATTCCTATAGCATTTTCTATCTATTTTCTTAACGTGTTCGTATTTTTATTATATCTTAAACTCATCAATATACGTACTAAATATTCTTAGATAGGATAGAAGTGAGTAAAATATATAGGAAGAAAATATTTTTCGAAGCTCATCGGTATTTTTAATAATTTTTGAAAGCTTAGAATCGATTAAAAACTAATTTTCTAAATTATAAAATACATATCTTGAAAGTTCAATGATTTATTCTGGGTGAATGACACGTCGAAAATCTTCAAAGAAGCTGTCAAAACAAGCGTCTCGTTTAGTACTACACCATATAATTTTCTCGTACGTTAGTGTACGTGAAATTCTCGTGATATGTATTTTAAAAGCAATTTCGAATTAATCACTTAAACCTTTGAAAAATAATTTTTATAAATATAAGTTTCAGATTGGGATGATTTTAGCGTCTACGCGTTCTACGCGACATGCTGGATTTTCTGGCCCTTCCCGTGATTTTTCTGATTAGTAGATTATTTAATGGGGATTTTTTCCTTTTTCTCTCTATTATAATTATATATATATAATTATATATACTAATTATTATACTCATATACTAGTTGTTAAGGCCAAAAATGACCGATACAGTTGTTGGGCCGACGAGGACGCTTCCGTTGGATCGATCCTTCGTCGGCTGAGAGATGGGACCCGTGAACGAGCGTCTCCTGCTCGAGGGTGCTAGGATTGGACTCCACGGATGGATGTTTCCCTAGCTTTGTGATATCTCCATTATCCTACAACATGAGAAAATCGTTAGGGGATCGGGGTTGGGGCCCGACCGATCCCCCTCCGATGCTCAAGTTAGTCTTCATAAGATGAAAAACCATAGAGCAAGATAAAGAGGAAGATGAGATATTCGAGAGTATATTTTGTGTGATACTTAGCCATTTTAGGAGATATCCTATAGGAGAATCTGGCCCCCTTCTTCTTCTTTCTAGAGATATTAATTCTATCTCCTTTGCCTTGTAACTTCCTCCCACATTAAGTGACAACTAATTTCCCCCATTAGTGGGCTTTGAATTAGTCCCCAAAAGGAGTAACTCCCCCCAATTATTCTGGCCATTCATTCCTCTAATTAAGGTTATGAAAATGGGCCATTTAATGAGGATATTTGACTTTGTCAAACCCATGAGTAATGGGCTATGAGGGAGGTTGGGTTGACTCATTCAACCCAAACGTTATGGGCCACGGGCCGTCAACGTCTAGCCAGTAGAATTTATCTACTTGCTTAATGGGCTGGGCCCATGTATTCAACACTAGTATATATACTCGTATATATACTTATACGTTATAATAACACTTCCCTCCCTCCCTCCCTCCCCCCTCACTCCCCCCCTCTCTCTTCGTTTGCTGATGTCATCCGCGCGTGCGAGTTGCACTTGTTGCATGGGGGAATGTCGGTAGGGTAGGCAGCATTGGGCCGCGGTGGAGGTCAAGATGGCGGGTAGGTGGCACGGGCGGTGGCGACTCCGGTAAGTGACGAGAGCGTGAGCGTGGGGGGGGTGCTCGGGGGGTGTTCGGGCGGTGCAACCGTGGAGCTCGGGGGTGTTGTGGGTAGTCAGAGGCGGATCGGGGAGCTTCGTCGTCGGAGATCTGAGGGGGTTGCCATGCTCGGTAGCGATGACGTTGGGTTCTTGTGGAAGAAAAGGGTGGAGCGACGAATGCAGCAGCGGGGCCACTGCTTGGGCAAGGGGGCTCGACATGGAGATGGGTGGAGCTCTGGCAAGGCGTGCAGGCGGTGTTGGGGCTTGCGTGGGTAGATGGGAAGCTACTGCTGGGTACGGTGGTCGGTGACGAAGGCGGGGAGAGGGAGGCAGAGGTCTGCAAGCGGAACTCCGATGAACAGTGGTGGAGCTTTGCCGGGGTGAGGGACTCGTGGGAGCAGGGTAGTGGCAAGTGCTGGAGGGTCTTAGGGGGTTGTTGGGGTGGCTTCGTCGGAGCTCGAGGATTGTTGCGGGCGGTTGGTCAGAGCTTTGTCTGAAAGGAGGTCGGAGGGGGTGTGATGGCGAGAGGGAGGATGGTGTGGCTCAGCAAAGCTAGGGGGTTCGTCGGAGTTCAGCAGCGGCAATGGAGAGGCGAGGAGGGAGGCAAGGCGAGCTGGGGGTAGTCGGAGAGGGGGATGGGTTCGAAAGTGAGAGGAGGAGGGGAGAGCGTGGGTTCGGCCTCTTGCATGCAGAAGAGAGAGGGTGAGGGGTTGATGCTGCTGCATGGAGATAAAGGAGAGTTTGGGGAAGTTGGATTTGGGTTTGGGTTCGTGTGGAGGATGGAGGAGAGGGTTTGCGTGTGTGAATTGAGCTGAGGGAAGGGGGATGACAACGGGGGTTTTTTAAATAAGATAATATAGTTATTATAATTAAGAGTGTAATTAAGGGGGGTGGTTGGGGGTTTGAAAGGGGGGTGAATTAGATAGTAGGAAAGATAAACGTGTATCCACGTTTATCATGGGATGCTACATTTAGGTTTAGGGTTAAGGTTAACTAATGTTAATTAGTATTAAGTCAAGTAATTAACAATGTAATTAGTAAAACGTAAAAACAAAATTATGATTTTTTCCCCTGAGACTAAACGTCTCCGAAAAATTACGAAAACAGTACAACGGGTCCGTATCATTGCGACATTCATTTACTCAAGTTTGAAATCGTTTGAAATCGTCTTGTTACGGAAAAACGTGCACAATGAAAACTGGACGTTACACACTCCTAGCTTGGGGGAGGTTCCACACCACTTACTTCATCTTCACATTGCATCCTCACTGTTTCGGTTATTCTTGCATTCATACTTATGCTTGCACTTGCATGTGTACATGCGTCAAAAATATTAGAAAAAGTTATTGAAATGATCCATCGATGAAAATGTTTCTTGTATGCAATTTTATATATGCGCTTTACTAGATTGACATTCTTTATGCATGCTCTAAATTTTATTACGGCATGACTTCCTCATTTCCCCCTCAAGAATCCATGTTAACCACCTCCCGTGCATAAACTCGAGTCTCTGTTTTATCTTTGATAGGCGAGAATGGTTATTTATTTCAACTATTGGGATGTACAAGTTTAGGTTTCACCGATTGTCTAGAGTAGACTTAAGCTTGATAGGAATTGACCATGGACATAGTATAGTTGCTCCTTAAACATGTGTTGCCGACATGCTTCAAAAAATAAAATAAAAGAAGAACATAAAGAAAAAAGAAACAAAGAGAAAGAATTGAATTAAATACAAAAAAAGAGATCTTAGAATAAGTGCATTGTTCTTCCAATCCCACCAAGTAGTTGGGTCTTCGTGTCTAAGGAAGCATTGTAGATTCAAGTCGAAAGGTGAGATTTGGGGGAGTGCACTAGACATGAGTAATTGGCCATTGGTGATTCGAGAGAGTAGGCCCGAGGGGTCCATCTTGGCTCAATGCCCTAGATTCGTCTAAGTCATGAGCCATTGGTTGAAATCTCATTACATGGATCACCTTAGTTTCAAAAAATGTGTTTATATTATATCGAGCATGCCTATCACCATGTCTTAGGATGTACTAGCTTGGCATGGCCAACCCTAGAGAGTTGAGGCCCCATGATACACTTTTGGGTTATTACATTCGCCAGTGTATGACAATGGTTGAACTTTATTAATCTTAGCCTATTAAGAGAATTCTTTGCGGACTTAGTCTTTTTCACAGGGGGGGGTGTGTGTTAAACTTGAAATCGTGTTGGAAATGAACATATTTGTGATTCATGTGCCATATTAAAATGATATAGCTATGCGTGCAAGAATTGAAGTCTAATTATGTCGTATATGTGTTTTTGTCATGCCCTATTTTGCACTATACGTGTATTCTACTGAACACACGTGGTATTTCTACTTAAGATACATGGGTAGGCATGAAATAAGTGTAGATATCGATGTATGTGATGTAGCGTACGTGGGATTGGGCCGTAATACGTGGCTAAGGGTAGAGAATGCGAAATGTGAATGAGGGAGAAGTGCGAGTGACGTCGTGGGTGTAAAACAACAAAAATGTATTAGACGTGTGTGTGTGTGATGCATGTATGCATGCATGGATGTGCGTGGTTGTGTGTAGGGAGGGCCATGCTAGTGTGAAAGGGTTTAGGGGTCAATGGCAACCCCCGTAAATTTTTAGAAAGGCGAGGGGCAAAACGGTCATTTGGACTAAAACTACTGTGCGTACATACTAAAGTTGTGTGTGCATAAAGTAATGGCAAACTTGTAAATACCTAAAAATTTAGGGGCATTTTTGGAAGGGTATTTTAGTCATTTTAGGTGATTCATGGCTTGTGGAACAAGTTATGATGTGTGTAGGTTTTTCTTTAAGAAAACCCCTTCTTTTCTTTCTTGAACCTTCTCTTCTCTTCTCCCTTTCTCTTTTCCTTTCTCCCCCAAGATTAGTCCGGCCATCCCTCCCAATTTTATCCAAATTAATTCAATCTAAAAACCTAATTTAGCCCCTAAAAATCAAGAAAACCTAGGTTGCTTCAAGGAGAAAGAAGATGGAGTGAAGAGAAAGAGAAGGAGAGAAGAAATCAAGCATTTGAGTTAGGGATCTCTTGGATTTGGAATTCCATTAAATTGCTCTTGCTCTCAGGTTTTTATAGCATGATTTACTTAATATGTAATAGGGATAGTCAAAAATTTATGTATCATGTTTCAATTTCACAAATTTCCCTTGAAATTCTTAGCAAAACCATCTCCTTTAAAATCCTGAAATTCTGTTATGTGTTATTACTGCAATTACGGTTACTGTAGCTTGAAACATGTTTCGAAAAAATTATATACATGTAGATCTTGAAGTTCTACCCCAAAATCATATAAATTTTGATATATGTTCAATTCAGAAATTAGGAGCAAAAATTCCATCTTTACAACATATCTGTTTGATTTTCAGTTTTAACACATTTTAGCAAAATTGACCTAAACACCTGCACACACGATGGAATTTTATGTTCTAGGTCTTGTTGGAAAGTTAACAAGTTTTTCTAAAATTTCATCAAAGTGCGTATATGCCGAATGTCTGGCTGCAACATGCCCAAAATTGGCTTTCAATACAGATCCATAAATCTGTCTGAAAAACAGATTTGGCAGACTTCACCAAATAATTCACTATAAATCATATATTTAATATTTTTGCCTAAATTTTATCTGTGAATCCAGGACTAGTATATCTATAACTTTCACTTGGGACATTTTGTCAAATTATTAATAAAACCTGATGATATATGCCCATGTATTGTCAACTTCTGCAAATTCCAGCAAGCTGAAGTATTGAAGCGGTGTTATGAATTGTGTAAAGTTGCTAATTCACTCTCTATAGTGCATGATTATTGTTGTTACATGAAAGGTAGATTCTTGGTATGTGTTCCATTGAATTTGCTAATGTTCTCAAGGGTATGTATGTCACGCCCATCACGTGTTTGTGAAAATGCCTCAATGATACAAAAGTAGAGAAACCCGCAAAATGAGTTATATATGCATTTATTATTAAGCATGTTATAAATTGGTGATGATGGAGTCATGGAAAGCATGGTTTAATGTGAAATGGATAATGAATTGAAATGGCTATGATAAAGGGCATGACACTTGGGTGCATGTCCCATGTTGATATGTGATGTGACTACGATGGAGGGCATGACACTTCGGTGCATGACCCGTGTTGGTATGAATATGGAATGTGATGCCATGCAACATGGCTTCTTCATTACTAAAATGATAAAATGAAACTCTTGAATGTCTCAGTCCTCTCTAATGAGGGTGAGTTACCAAAACCCGGGTTTAGGTGGGATTTGAGTAAATTGTGGATATGATGCATGGACTGAGAAGTTGGGGGAATGATTGTGCGATATGTGATATTTATACCCACTCCCCTTAACCGTGAGTGGAGGGGATATTTATACCCACTCGCCTTTACCGGGAGTGGAGGGGACATACGGAGGTTGTGTTATTATGTGGAGATCCTCACTCCTGCCCGGGACGGGGGAGCTGAGAGGCCCGGTGTTATACAGTGCCCGTGTCCACTGAGCCGTGTGCTATATCACCCCGAATTTGGGGTGATGTCCAGGTCATGGTATCACATAGTTTACCCAAGTTACAATGAATTCAATTATAAAATAATAAAAATAAGAATTTGCGTGTTACTCCTTCTGCTGGCAGCACTTCCCCTTCCCTTTGCATGTTCTTTGTGACTATGTGCCATGCCTCAAGCACTTGCACTTACCTTATTAGATAATGGTTGCCTGAACACTTGTATTATTATTATTATTATTATTATTATTATTATTCGTGCTAACCCTTTTCTTGCAGCAGCTCGACATTGGACTGCAGGTATGATCCCCTTACTTAGCTATTTACTTTTCATTACGTTACTTAGTTTGCATGTCTTAGTTCCCATGCCTTGTCTTGTGGATTAATAACCTTAAAACGATGTTTCAAATCCAAGTTGGTTCCTACTGGGGCACACATTGATGTTCTCCTCCCCATTTTTCAGGTAGCAGGGTCAGCATGGTTAGAGGTGACTTGGAGTTAGGTTCAGGGGTAGCACTTGGTGTGAGCTGTAGGTTGTGGTATGACATGGTTGTCTTGGGAGGTGGAGAGTGGCGGTGTATGTGTAGTAGTGCATTTGGACTATGTATGTAAATGAATATTGTTATATAAATTTGTTATTGTTGTTCTATGTTATTTATGAGTTGTTTGATATCTAATGAAGCTGCACTTGTACTATCCCAGCATGTGCGCAGTGGCCTGCTTATTCAGTACCTTCTTTCTCTTTCTTTTCCTCTCTCATCACCCCCACTCTGCAGGACACTTGGAAAAAAAATTTAGATGCCGGGTATTCTGGGGAACAGGGCGTAACAGTTTTTGGTGGCCCATGCATGTCACCGTACTGCGATGTGCGTAAGGATAGTACATGTAATGCTTCAATATTTGACTGGGATAGATTAACCCTAAGGTGGGTAGTGACCTTAGAGACCTTAGAGTTTTAAGTGATCCACCATTGAACCCCTAGCTTTTGGGAGTTCGGGGATGAACTTCTTGCGATGTATTATACTATAGATGAGTATTTGTGGATATACGGGTGTATTTATAATTATGTGAATCCGAGTGTATAAATGCGTTTGTTGTGCTCAGATATTAGAATTATATATGTTGTGGTATACTTGTAGTCAGTTTATGTATTTATATTTGAATAACATGAAAGTTACATGTATCTTGAATGGTTATATTGGTATATGGATATGGGTGGGCGTTTATACATTGATACATGATATGGATATGTGAGTAGGTATGTGTTATACTTGTGTGACTCTGAGGTATAAGTAATACGTATATGTTTATTAGTGAATGTATACTGGTGGAAACATATCAGCTAGCAGGGATATTATATGTTTGTACAGACGTGGGCAAGGGTGTGTACGTATGTGATGTGGGTGCATGCATGTGGTTCACTATCTCCTAAATTATAGTTGTGTTTTATATGGAGAGTACACCAATGTGTGTACATCTACCCTTGTATGGATAAAGTAGTGGAATGTCTATATTGGCTTGGACATATGGGGGAAAGTGCATGCGTGTGAATATGTGTGTGCTTGTATGGGTAGGTGGTGTAGATATGGGTTGGGATATTGGCGTATATATATATCACTAGTGTTGCATTGCTAGTGTATAAATTTCTAATGTGTTAGATTTAAACAACTGTGAGTATGTCTATGTACTGCCAATGTGTTTATATGAATTGGTATATTGTCTCAATTGGTCGTGTGTTGTATTATTGAGTGCAGATAGGCGTTGTGCTATGCCATACATAGCGTGTATGTAGCGATATAGATAAGTGATGGATGTACTAGTAGTATAAGTAATGCTCCAGGGTGTTTGGAGTAGATGTATCCTAAGGTGGGTAGGGATGCTTTAGACCCATCCACCTAAGTTGAGGCCCTTAGCTCTATACCATGCCTATTATGGGATATGGATATAAGTGATGTGTATCATATGTAGATGTGATGGATATAAGGATTTGAGACTATAGAGTGCATGTATACATGGAAAGATTATGGGTTTGCACGGTTAAGTGGAGTTATAGTATATATGTGTGTGTGTATGCGTGCCACGTCGAATGGCATCTATTGGACTATTTGGATATATATGTAGTGTATGTATTCTTCTCTATATGGTGGCATGAAGGGGAATTGTGTAATGGTATATGAGATACTTGTGTGTATATGGGTGTGTTGTAGCAAGCGTGGTGTGATTGTGTATATGTGTCATTGAACGTGTATTGGTGTATATCTTATGAGTGGCTATATGTGTATGTATGTGAATGATCCCTATTCTGATATGCATGTATCAGTATATGAATGTATACGTATATGGAGTGTGACTATCTACTGAATTTGTACGAATGTTGAAATACACTTATTTGTGTGTGTACTAGTATGTTAGTAAAAGTGTGGACATATTGAATGTTAGGTATAGTAGTATGGGTAGCTACCGACTACCTGCTAGTATAGTTTGAGTAGCTTGACTGTATAGGTGTGTAATAGCAGGATATGTATACTAAGTGTGCATGGGTGTGTGCGCTCATACATGGTAATGTGTGTACATGGTGTTTTGGTCCTAGTACGTATATATATGCATGTTTGTGTGCATACCTACTATTAGAATAATAATCTGGTGTGTATGAGCAAACGTGTATTTGGCTATGTGTAGGCTTAGATATCTATATATAGAATTGATATGTATACCTCTTCGTGTACATAATGCGTATGTACATATAATTGGGTTATATAGAGTATCCGTGTGGTGTATTGGTTGATGTGTTTATGTGAATATGTATTGTGGTTGTATGGATTTCTATTATACGTGTTACAATGGAGTGTAGGAATGTGTTCATGCATGTGTAGTGTGCAGTAGAGGCAATATATGGTTGTGTGTATATTGGTTGAATAAATATCTACTTATATATAAATATCCTTGTTTGTTTATCTGTGAATCTTTTCGACATGGTTGCCTATCTATGTGTATCTAGGAGAAAGTGTATCCCTGTGTGTATGCATGCATGTGTAGGTCTGTACTAGAGCATATGTGTATGTATAGTAATATGCAGTGTGGGTATGAATGTGATGAGTATGAAATATATGTGTGTGTGTGTGTGTGTGTGTGTGTGTGTGTGTGTGTGTGTGTGTGTGTGTGTGTGTGTGTGTGTGTGTGTGTGTGTGTGTATATATATGTGTATGTATGTGATGAATATAAGTGAATGAAACTGTTTGTTATGTAGGTATTGAGATGTGTGTGATTGTTTGCATATGTATATGCGTGTGAGGGGTGTATATGGATATTTTTAATTATTTGACTATCATGGCAGTATGTGCGTAGGATGTGCAAAGGTAATTATATATATAGCATATGGCAGGGGCTGTGTTATGTTTGTGCACTCTTGTGTGTATTGTGTGTGGTATATGTGCCTATCTGTGTGAGGCAGTAGGTGCACTGCTATGGATGTGAGGATATGTGTATATTTATTTATAGTTATGATTGTGAGCCTTATGTGACTTGATCATGCATATGTTAGTACGTGCATGTGAATGTATGTATGGATGTGACTAAATATTGTGTGTATATAGGTATTTATGTGCCTATGAATGTGAGTGAGCCCATGTGACTAAGTATTGGGAGTATAGGGATCCGGTGTACATACGATGTGACACCGTGATAGTGACCCTGTTTATCAAGCAATGGTGGGTAGATTAATGTGTGTTACTGGGTGTCTGTGCATGGATGTAGACGTATATTTAAATATATAAAGAGATAGAATATAAATCGTTTATACTTGAATATATTGTGATGTATCTGAAAGCATACCTTGTATGAATACCTTATGTATCGTGATATGGATATGGTGTGATGTCCTATGCATATAGATATGAGTAGTGATCTAAATACGAGTAACAATACGTATAGAGGCTTATTTGTGGTGTGTGATGAATATGTTAATGTGTGAATATGTGTGCCTAGATGTTTATGTGAAGAACATATACGTATGTGTATGTAATGATGCATATAGTGATATGGATGTGCTACTAGATGAGTTATAGGATGTATCTGTGACATGTGTGCAATGCGGATGTGTATGGATGCTATGGAAGCATATAGTGTATACAAGTGTGGTGTAGATACGTATTCTTGTTTGTACTTCATAGGTAGTAAGACCATGATACCTAGCTGACCTCGGCAAGGTTCACACCCTAGGAAGTGCGAGGACGGACTTTATTTTAAGGTGGGTAGGATGTCATGCCCTATTTTGCACTATACGTGTATTCTACTGAACACACATGATATTTCTACTTACGATACATGGGTAGGCATGAAATAAGTGTAGATATCGATGTATGTGATGTAGCGCAAGGGGGGATTGGTCCGTACTACGTGGCTAAGGGTAGAGAATACGAAATGTGAATGCGGGAGAAGTGTGAGTGACGTCGTGGGTGTAAAACAACAAGAATGTATTAGACGTGTGTGTGTGATGCATGTATGCATGCATGTATGCATGCATGTATGCATGCATGTATGCATGCATGTATGTGCGTGGTTGTGTGTAGAGAGAGCCATGCTAGTGTGAAAGGGGTTAGGAGTCAATGGTAACCCCCATAAATTTTTAGAAAGGCGAGGGGAAAACGGTCATTTGGACTAAAACTGCTGTGCGTACATACTAAAGTTGTGTGTGCATAAAGTAATGGCAAACTTGTAAATACCTAAATGTTGAGGGGCATTTTTGGAAGGGTATTTTAGTCATTTTAGGTGATTCATGGCTTGTGGAACAAGTTATGATGTGTGTAGGTTTTTCTTTAAGAAACCCCCTTCTTTTCTTTCTTGAACCTTCTCTTCTCTACTCCCTTTCTCTTTTCCTTTCTCCCCCAAGATTAGTCTGGCCATCCCTCCCTATTTTATCCAAATTACTTCAATCTAAAACCCTAATTTAACCCCTAAAAATCAAGAAAACCTAGGTTGCTTCAAGGAGAAAGAAGATGGAGTGAAGAGAAACAGAAGGAGAGAAGAAATCAAGCATTTGAGTTAGGGATCTCTTGGATTTGGAATTCCATTAAATTGCTCTTGCTCTCAGGTTTTTATAGCACTATTTACTTAATATGTAATAGGGATAGTCAAAAATTTATGTATCATGTTTCAATTTCACAAATTTCCCTTGAAATTCTTAGCAAAACCATCTCCTTTAAAATCCTGAAATTCTGTTGTGTGTGGTACTGCAATTACGGTTACTGTAGCTTGAAACATGTTTCGAAAAAATTATATACATATAGATCTTGAAGTTCGACCCCAAAATCATATAAATTTTGATATATGTTTAATTCAGAAATTAGGAGCAAAAATCCCATCTTTACAACATATCTGTTTGATTTTCAGTTTTAACACAGTTTAGCAAAATTGACCTACACACATGCACACACGATGGAATTTTATGTTCTCGGTCTTGTTGGAAAGTTAACAAGTTTTTCTAAAATTTCATCAAAGTGCTTATATGTCGAATTTCTGGCTGCAACATGCCCAAAATTGGCTTTCAATACAGATCCATAAATCTGTCTGAAAAACAGATTTGGCAGACTTCACCAAATAATTCACAATAAATCATATACTTAATATTTTTGCCTAAAGTTTTATCTGTGAATAAAGGACTAGTATATCTATAACTTTCACTTGGGACATTTTGTCAAATTATTAATATAACCTGATGATATATGCCCATGTATTGTCAACTTCTGCAAATTCCAGTAAGCTGATGTATTGAAGCGGTGTTATGAATTGTGTAGAGTTGCTAATTCACTCGTTGCTAATTCACTCTCTATAGTGCATGATTATTTTTGTTACATGAAAGGTAGATTCTAGATATGTGTTCCATTGGATTTTCTAATATGCTCATGGGCATGTATGTCACGTCCATCTCGTGTTTGTGAAAATGCCTCAATGAAACAAAAGTAGAGAAACCTGCAAAATGAGTTATATATGCATGTATTATTAAGCATGTTATAAATTGGTGATGATGGAGTCATGGAAAGCATGGTTTAATGTGAAATGGATAATGAATTGAAATGGCTATGATAAAGGACATGACACTTGGGTGCATGTCCCATGTTGATATGTGATGTGACTACGATGGAGGGCATGACACTTCGATGCATGACCCGTGTTGGTATGAATATGGAATGTGATGCCATGCAACATGACTCTTCATTACTAAAATGATAAAATGAAACTCTTGAATGTCTATGTCCTCTTTAATGAGGGTGAGTTAGCAAAACCCGGGTTTAGGTAGGATTTGAGTAAATTGTGGATATGAGGCCTGAACGGAGAAGTTGGGGGAATGATTGTGCGATATGTGATATTTATGCCCACTCGCCTTAACCGGGAGTGGAGGGGATTTTTATACACCCTCGCCTTTACCGGGAGTGGAGGGGACATACGGAGGTTGTGTTATTATGTGGAGATCCTCACTCCTGCCAGGGACGTGGGAGCTGAGAGGCCCGGTGTTATACAGTGCCCGTGTCCACTGCGCCGTGTGCGACACAGCCTTGGCGATTGGCAACACGGCCGTGTCAATCTCAGGAGCGAAAGAGCGACATTGCTACAATGAACAAATATCTGCTATCAATCCCCTAGATATTTTTTCCCCAAATTTTTTTAAGTGATAGGACGCGTTGTGATGATTCCAACGGATATTTATTTGTAATTTTCCGAGTTTAGGGTGATTTTACACATTTTCTGGAAGTCATGGCTGCAAAGCTAGAATTTCAGCACGGCCATGCCGCTTTTCAGCACGGCTTGCACTACAAATTCCAGTTTTTAAAAGATGGAATTTCAGCACGGTTGTGCCACTTTCGAGCAAGGTCGTGTCACTGCGAATTACAGTTTTCAGACCCGATTCGCTGAAGGGGGTTTGGGGATATAAATGGGATTGTTGTGGGCTATTTGGTTACTTCTCTCTTAGGTTTTCTTCCTCCATTGGGGGCTGCTACTCCAATACATTTGTACGATCTTATTTGTATTAAAGATTGCATTTTTTATCTTTCCTATATTGTTATTATTGTTCATAGCTTCTCCTTGCTCTACTGTGATTTGATTTTCTAAGAGTTATTTGCTATTTGTTTGATGTTTCTCCTCATATTTAGGGAGTAGATTTTCTTGCCTAGGGTGAAGTTGAACCATAGTGTAGATTACTCATGTGGGTTGATCGCCCTAAATATCATTCTATTAGATTATTACTAGGGCATAGCTTGGATGTGTGCTTATTACAATCTCACCATTAGGATGATAGACAACCCTAACTATCGAGTCACGGTTTGTCACCTCTAATGGGGGATCTGACTATCTAGTGCAAGGCGCCAATGAACCATCGAGCACACTCACTAGAATCACATATATCGTAGTGACTGACGACCCATCAGGGCTTCGATTGGGATCCAAGCTTTCCCCTTGTTCTCTCTATCACAGTTAAATGGGAAGAGAATGTGCATTGAGATTAAATCTCATAGACAGCTTTACTCTCTTAGAATGAGAAATATGATCAACCCCATGACTAATTTACATTAGTGGTGATGCTTAACCATGTGCATCTCTCCAAATTTACATTTTAAGGATTATTTCCCTCATTCCCATCACTATTCGTGTAAGTGCATAATTGACAGATACTTATACCATCGTCTTCATGTATTCGACCCGTAGGCTACATGACATCATGCGCTTGCGGTAATTTAAAATGTAAATAAGGTGTGTACCTTAGAAGACGTGCCTAAAGGAAGTGTTCCCATTGGCTGTAAGTAAATCTTCAAAACAGAAGATTAGTACAGATGGAAAAATAGAGAAGTACATGTTATGCTAGTTCAGAAAGATTATCATCAGAACCCCTATAAACGGATTATGATAAAACTTTCTCGCCAATAGCCGTGTACAGATCTATTCGGATCAAACTCGATGTCAACGCTTATGATGACCTTGAAATCTGGAATGTGTATGTGATTTATAAGAACAGACTTACATGAATTAGCCAGAAAGTTTTCAAGGTCAGTGGGAGCGAATAAAAGGCAAGTGAGGCATCAAAGAGCCAGAATATATGTTTTTGACAAAGTAATCAAACAGGTTGACACTTTTTCAGAAATTATTATGAACTGTGTAGCTGGCCAGTAACTATTTTAGATCATTCTCGTAAGGTATATGAAGGATATTGTTTTAGCCTCAAGTGAGGACGATGAGTTGGATGAGATCCAAGCAAAATAAATGTTATGGATTCCAACAGACCAAGGAAACGATTTGTATGAGATTCAAATCTGTGATCTAGAAGAAATATAGAACTCCTTAAGTCTACACAAAAGACAATTTAGCAGATCCACTCAAAAAGGCTCTACCATATGAAGTTTGGAGAGACATATGTGTAAAGGAGGTATGAGAAACCGAGATAAATGGGCCTAAGTGCAAGTGGGAGATGTTGAGAGATATGTGTGCCCTTGAGGCAATTTATATCTATGTATATATACAAACATCTTGTTTGAAATAACAGTAAGCTGTTTGGTAAGAATTCACCTAAGTAAATAATAATGTAAGTCTTCATTAGAACTTAGGTAAAGTCATGGGACTTAATGCGAGGTTAAAGAAGTATCGAGATGAAGATCTCGATCATGGAGAATTGCTTGACCATTTGCAGCGTAAGTCTAAAATCGTTCGTGGTCATAGATGTTTCAAGAAAAGTATATCTACACATCGGATAGACCATTGTGTCTTTGTCTTCACCAGGATTGGTGACGACGATCTCATGGTCATTCAACTTGGCGAAGTTGGAGACGAGACACGGGTGCTCTTTGGAGAATTAGTTCACTGAGCTACCCAGCGAGAGTTATCAAATGGTTAACAGTAACTCATCTGTCAATGATAACTCTTTATGATAATAGGCAAATTGGTCCTTAGACTTGAGTTCATTGTACGAACATGTACGTGAACGGTGTCACTTAGATCTCTGACCTAGCTTCGAGGAAAGGCCTGTCGAAATGTCTTTGGTTGGTGACACTTAAAGCCTGTGAGGAGAGTAATGACCAAGAGAGGATTCGTCTCTCCCGTTTATGAGGAGTTAGTGTCACATGTGTTAGTTCGGTCTTTAGTGAAAACTTTGGCCAAAGTATGATGGAAGAAGTCCAACATTATTAGACTAAAGATCGATGGAAACTAACCGATTTCAAGCTATTAGGGTTGACAGTTGACCATACCATAGGCTTGGTTAAGCGACATAGTTGTGACAAAGGGACTTAAACTGCAGCATTTATCACGGACACATTCAGGGTGGTTTCGACAATACTCATGTCAATGGGCTAACCACATAATGATGATACGAAAACATGGACGTCACTTGCTGTTCGTGGTCACTGCCGTCTGGGGTTTCGAGACTCACCTGTAGTAGGGTCAGGCTGTAGGGTCTCACACAGAGTGAGACCTTCGTCAAGTAATAGGAAGGATAAGGGAGATAATACATACGATGTATGAGAATTAATTACGTCGGAAATAGTTTGCGGTATAGCCTAAAGAATAATTAATGAAGTGGAAATAAATCAAAGGCATGGAACAAGCTCAATTCAGGCGTCTAGGAATACCTAGAACAATTTGGTACAAGCCCAATAAGACTGGAAAAGGACCAAAAAGAAATAAAACAAAATTAAACGGCCCAAATGGGGCTGGGCGCCAAGATACATTGGCTGTGCACCCAGGCGGGCGGGGCTCGCCTGCCCAAGCTAGGCGGGAGGGGACCGCCTGAAATGGCGGGCGCCCGACCCGCTCGAGCGGGCGAGCGGGTGCGCCTGCTGGGTGCACCCGACCCACGGGTGGGGCCCCTTTGGAACATATACTACAGATCTGATCTACGCAGTTTCAAGGCAGTTTTTGAGCATTTTTGAATGTTCGTTTGAGGGGTCAAAAAACTCGGAATCGAGCATCGTTTGTTTCTGTGGGTTCACCGTTCAGTGCTCTACGATTTGATATAAGAAATCACTCCTGGATTTCAACCATGAGAGAGAAATAAGTCGTTAATGTTTAGCCTTTATCGAAGGCAAACTTGAAATTAATTATTCCTCTAATATGTTTAGTCCCACATTTGTTATTTTGAGAAGATGAGGGGTCGGCTCCCTATATAAATAGGGGCTTACTCCACTCCTTCAAACTTGCACCAAGCTTTGGATCAAAGTGTAGAGATATGATGCCCTCGAGGCTATTTATCTCTGTGTGAATATCACAAACGTATTGTTCGAAATAACAGTAAGCTGTTTGGTAATAATTTATCTAAGTTATTTTATAATGTAGTAAATATAAGATATTAACTTAGGTAAAGTCCTGAGACTTAATGCAAGGTCAAACATGCATCGAGATGAGTATCTCGATCATGGAGAAATGTTTAACCGTCTGTAGCATAAGTCTAAAAGGGTTTGTGGTCATAGATGTTTCGAGACAAGGATATCGAAACATCGGATAGACCATTGTGTCTTAGTCTTCACCGTTTAGCGGTGGCGATGATCTCATGATCGCTTGATTTGGTGAAGTCAAAGACGAGACACAGGTGCTCATTAGAGAATGAGTTCACTGAACGATCCACAAGAGTTATCATATGGTTATATTGACCAATCTGTCAATGATAACTCTTAGTGATGATAGGCAAGTTGGTCTTTTGACTTGATGTCATTTTACGAACCTGTGCGTGAACGGTGCCACTTAGATCATTGACCTAGCTTCGAGGCTAGGCCTATCGAAAGGTCTTTAATTGAGTGTCACTTGAAGCGTACATGGCGAGTAATGACCAAGAGAGGATTCGTCTCTTCCGGTCAATGGGAGTTAGTGTCGTAGAGTTAGTTCGGTCTTTAGTAAAATCTCTGATCAGAGTATGTTGGAAGAAGTCCAATATTAGTTGACTAAAGATCGATAGAAACTAACTGGAGTCAAGTTATTGGGGTTGACAGTTTGACCGTACCCTAGACTTGATCTACACGACATAGTTAAGACGAAGAGACTATAACTGCAGAATTCATCATGGAAACAGTCAGGGTGGTCCGGACAATACTCATGTCGATGAATCAACCACATAATGATGATTCTGAAGCAGGGACGGCAACCACTGCTCGTGGTCACTGTCGTATAGGGCTTCGAGCCCAACCTGTTGTAAGGGTCAGGCTGTAGGGTCTCACATAGAGTGCGACCTTCGTCTAGTAATAGGTAGAAACATTAGGGAGAATAATTTGCATTTGATGCAAAGGAAGAGAAAATTGCATTTGATGCAAAGGAAGAGAAAATTGCATTTTGATGCAAATGACAATTTAAGCTTAGATATGGACTAATTTGCATATGATGCAAAAGAGATTAAATGTGTCTTAAATAGTTGAAGACAATATCGGAATAACTGCAAGGAAAAGTTTACCGGTAAGATGGGTTTATTTCGCTCTAAACGCAGGGTCAAACCGCGTCAAAAACGGAGTCCAAACGAGTCCAATAAGTCTATTTAAAAGTGTTTAGAAAGCCCATTGAGAAAAAGCCCAATAGATATAGCCCCAGACTTAAATGGGGAGAAGATGTCAGAAGTGGGGCCCAGGCCTGGCCCGCTGACGCGTGCGTCAGCGGTCCCGCCCCGTTTTTGGGGGTAAAGAGCCGCCCGCTGTTGCGGGCGGCATCGAATCCAATGGGCCCGCATTTTGATGCAAGCCCGCCTCGAATTTGGTGCAAGTGGACCCCATGCGCTACCTAGGGCAGCGTGCTTTTTTGACGGCTGCTTGTATTTGCGAAATACAATGTTTGGGCTGATCTTTGGGCACTCAATTGGAGGGTCAAACGGACTCCGATTGACGTACCGTTTTTCCTATGCGTTCACCGTTGAACGCCCTTCGAATTGATAGGTTGTATCAATCATGAAGCTCAACGGTGAGGGAGTTAAAATTCACGGAAGTTTGCCCTTTGTGAAAGGCAAACTAACTTGGTTTAATTAACTCCAACTTTAGTCCCACATCAGATTTTGAGTAAAGGGGAGCACTCAGCCGCCTATATAAATATGGGTCTGCTCTCCTCCTCAAAACTCGTCCCAAGCTTTAGATCTGAGCGGCTCTCTTAAATGTTGGAGCACGCTCAGATCTAGGCTTAAATTAATATTCTCTATCTCCCTATATTTCTGCCTTACTCCTGAGGGCTCTAGCAAAGCCACGAAGGAGTTCGGATTCGGATCCGAAATCTTGGCGAAGGCTTTCCCTCGCGTGAAACTTTCTTCGACGCGTGGTTGGTTCAGCGACACGAGTATTGCTCGCCTCGGGATGCGGAGCGGTTCGAGGAGTCGTTCGAGGAGTGGCTCGGCGTGGGACGGGGAGCGGCTCGGAAGACGATGCGGAACATCTCGCCTACCCCAGGGTTGAGATTCCGGGTATGTGTTTTAAGCTTTCGTTTTAATAATTCGCAGTAGTTAGATCCCACTTGGGGTGGTCAGATCCACCCCAAGTTGGCAGAGATACTGGTTAAGAGGGTTTGGTTCCTTAGGGTTGCATGTTAATTAGATTAACAAAAATTTTCCGATGTGCATTTTATGTCTATGTTCCGATCGACTTAGGACGGGAATAGAGTTTGTGTGCCCTAAGGGTCCCAAAAAACCCCTTCAGTTGTATCAGAGCCATGTCTGTATGCTGATCTAGGACTACGATTAATTAATTGATTGCTTCTTTAAATTTATGCGATAATTTTAAAATGTTTTTAGATGTTTAAAACTTTTATATGATAAATTTTAAACATGAAAATTTTTAAAATGATGTTTTAAATTTATGTGATAATTTTAAAACTGTTTTAAAACTATAAAAACTTTATGCGATAAGTTTAAAAGATTTTAGATGTTTAAATATTTTATATGATTAAAATTTTATACATGAAATTTTAGTAGATGTGTAAAAATTTTATGTGATAAATTTTTAAGCATGATTTTTTTTGTAAAAATGATTTTTTAAATGTTTGAGATATTTTTAATACTGATTTTAAAAGTTTAAAATTTTTATGCGATAAACATTTAAGTAGCATGCAAATTTTTTGGTCTTTTAAAACAAGTTTTTATGAGATAAAATAAAATGTTTTAAAAATCATATTTTTAAATTTAAATGTTAAATTTAAGTATGCATGCTAAAATTGTTTATGCGATAAACATTATTCTATTTAATTGTTAAATAGTTGTACACCCTTTTTATGCGTTAAAATTAGTGTAATGTTATTATAATGGCTATGTCATCTTGTCCCTTATTTGATAACACAAGACAACCCTTTAGGTTAACCATTAAGAAATGATTAAAATTTATTAATTGAATTTTAATGACATGCTATGTTTTAATAAAACTTTTAAAAACCCTTTAAGACCTAATTCCTGATTAGGGTAGTCCCTTTAATGAAATAGTTAATTCTAATTGTTATGAAATTAATTCTCATTAAAGGACTTCGCTTTTAGCGTTGTGAATAAATTTATTAAAATCCTAATAACGATTAGGATAGCACGTGAACCTTATAGTTGATAAGGATGTAATAAAAGTTATTAAACAAATCCTAAAATTTTGAATTTAAGGATTCAACTAGTTGATAGGATTAATTAGTTGTTAATAAAAGCCTTTTAGTTTATGGCATGCATATAAAAATGACAAGCTTCATTCAATGGATCATGATCCAGTCAATGTGCTTGGCTAAGTTTGTTGGATCACCCTTCTAATGGATAGTGATCCTGGCTTAGTCAATTCCCTGGCTGTGTTCCGCTGGACCGCAATGACGCGAATCATGATTGTATGACACCCTGGACTATATCTAAGTCAAATACGTTAATGATCTTTTTCAAGATTAGCCGTAGCCTTCCTTGTTTTAGGGGTTGGCAACTATAGGACCCGTGTTACAGTTGTTGAGCTACACTCAAGCTGTGACATGGCAATCTTATAGAAACCAATTTCTTAAATGCATATGATGCAGTCTAAGACTGACCCAAACCGACGGGTCGTGAATACACCGAGCGCCGGGGCAAGTCAGGCTAGATACAAAAACAAAGGTCCTACTAGACTAGACATTGTGATTTGGATGAGCACACTCATGATCACAAATGGCTAGGGGTAAAAACCGAATAAGATGGTCATATCTGATATGATCGATGAAGAGTCATCTTCCGATTACAGAGTCAAGCAACTTGTTGAGCTACACTCAAGGTTGTTAAGCTCAGGGTGATTGGATCTCTTATCCATTTATTTAATTCGATTAAATCGTTCATTGTTAAGATCGTAAAATTAGTGGTAGGATATAGATAGATAAAAGCCATTCTACATATATTTAATATTGAACATATGCTAAACTAGCGCAAGACTATGTTTACCGAAGGCATCTAAATATAATATTTTAATGGAATGAGTTAGCTGGTCAAATAGGTTGATTAATTGAATATCAAGTTAAATTCTAATTGATAAAATTAAACTATATTCTCGTTGACATTAAAATGACCTTCTAAAAGAACAGACTTCAAAAATATGATTTCATTAAGTTCTGGGTCCAACAAATAAATTCATGCTACGTGCCACTTGCCTCTATGTGGGGCAGCTTGAACATATAGGATATTCGAAGTATGTTTCTCCCTACAACTTGTCGAGCTACACTCAAGGTTGTTTGGACAAAAAATTTTGATCCGCAAAGTTCGAGAATTCGATCAAACTGTTTGAGTCGAATACGAGTGCATGAACGGTGCAAGGCTATGTATCCCAACTGGATCTTGAGACAAGCAACTTGTTGCGAAGCTCAGACGTTTGGATACATGAGATGCTTGCAAAGCTATTCATTTATTTTGGGCTATTTAATATCTAAATGTGATTTAGAAAAGGAAGAAGGCACTCCGGAAAGTCAATTGAGAAAGTTAGTTATATTTATCATTAGCAAAGGCATGAATAGGAGGGAATAAAAATGTGACATATTTTGATGTCAAGATTTCATAATTATTGTTATACAAAAAGTTAACACATTTTTGACGAATGTCATCACATTGCTTCTGAGGCAATGAGTAATATGTATAACGATAATATATATATATTATATGTTAATATATAAATACACAAGATAGTAGCAAACTTGTATGGCAAAATAGACTAGGTCGTATCGAGAGACTAAGATTCACAAGTCACATAAAGAGGGGTCTGACCTCTCGTATTATGAAGTCTACGGACACTTGTGAGTCTTATCCTCTTAGATATAATGGCCGAAACCCATCTGTAAGACAGTGGGAGAATGAGTTGTCGAACTGAGTCTTGTACACACTGATGTACCCGAGTCTAGATTAACCAAAATAAGTTATTCGTATTTTATTGAGATACGTGTTCTTGATGAAACACAAGTCTGATAAAATAAAGAACGAAATGACTAAATTATTTAAACTGATTCGATTACATCGAATGGTCAAATACTTAGCTACATAAAATCTTGCGTAATTAAAAGAAAATGTGATTTTCTCTCAGGTCAAGTCTGTTAACACATCGGTGTGTTAAAATGTATGAATCACACTTAGTTAGACTTGGTTCGATCCATAGCAAGTGACTCTGAGTTAAGTCCTCCCTCTGGGTTAAGTCCCAGATAGTAATGCCTAGGTTTTGATAATGTTCTATGAGGACATTATCTATAAGATATTCATTAAATCAATTATAAGGAAGTTGTATAATTACTCGAATATTGTGAGACGAAGAGTCGAGTTAGACATCATAACTGATGATGACTTAGTCAACTTCCGGGATGAAATTCGGAGTAGTAACTCCGACTTATAACTTGATGCAAACAGAATAGGTCCGTGTGTGTAAATAAAATTTGGAATTTAGTTTACGTGCCCAAGGAAAATTTTTCATCACTTTCTGCAAGTAAATCCTTAAGTTGAAAGATTGGTGCAGAAAGAAAATAGTGAAGTACAATCATGTTGGTCGAGAACGGTTTTCATCCTAATTCCTATAAACGGATTATGTTGAAATCGTGTCGCCAGCAGATGTGTACGGATATACTCGGACCGAACTCGATGTAAATGCTCATGATGACCATGAAAACTGGAACATTCGATTATACGTTTGTTTTTCTAAATATGATTTAGACGAACCAACTTATATGAATTATCCAGAGAGCTTTCAAGGTCAGTGGGGGCAAACAAATTACATGCGAGGCATCAAAGGGATGGAACATTGACGTGCGTTTATATTTCATATATTTACGCACGTTTTCTTCCGTGTTTTTCCGTATTTTACAGCCGTCTTATATTCGTTTTCTCGTGTTTTCTTGTGTTTTCTTGTTTTCTTTCACTTTTCCGTGTTTACTGTGTTTTGTAGGAGTTTACTGGCATTTGGGGCATAAAACGATGATATCATGTGTCCACGGAGCAACGGGAGGAGTCACGCGTGATCCAGGGGGTCAAACGACGAAGATTGCATCTTTCAGCCCCTCACCCGATCGGTTGGTCATCTCCAACCGATCGGGTGATGCACACGTGCACCACCCGGGCGCAGTTTGGAGCTCATGAGAAGTCACCCGGTCGGTTCAGTGACCGGGTCAAAAGCTCAAAGTCTCTGGAAATTCGAAGCTGATTGCCAATCGATCGGGTGACCTTCACCCGATCGGTTCACCTGTAGCTGAATTTCAACACCCAAGACTCGAAGATCCAACCGGTCTCCTCACCCAGTCCGCACCAAGATCCAACCGGTCGGCACCAAGATCCAACCGACCGCACCAAGTTCCAACCGATCGGTTCATACTGACCGGGTGAAGCCCCCGCATTGCGCTGTAATTTTGTGAAGCGGTTCACCCGATCGGTTGACTTTTCAACCGATCAGGTGATGTCGTTTTCTATAAATAGAATCCTAGGTTTCCCAGATTCGGTAGTTGGTTATTTTTTTACTGTTTTCTTCATTTTGTGACGGCTGTAATTTTCCAGTTTTTGTAAGTTTTCGGATCTTTGTAAAACTTTAGTATTATCTTGATTGCTTTACTACCATTGCATTTCTATTGTCTGATTATGATTTTGACGGTCCATTTTCATTTAGATCGCTTTTTAATGAATATTTGTGAGTAGTTCCCAAATCCGGGATTTTGGCGGAAACCCCTTCGGGGGCTCTTCCCGATGCGTCCATAGGCTTAGGAAATCGGTAGGGATTAGGAATCTAACGGTTACGCAGGGTGTTTAATTGTCATCGGCAGGAAAAAGACAGCCTTTGACCGTTGGGCCAAGGGGGAATAAACTTGGCGGTTGACTCCCTAGCCATAGCTCACGCCCTTAGCGTAGACGCCGAATCCTAGCGCGCGGGAGCGGCATGATGAGACGTTGGGAGTTATCGTTGCGAGCTTAGTGCTCCCGGAGTCGATCAGTGTTAATGGACACGGGAGTGCCTACTGATCGAACCCGGGAAGTCCGTCGAATCATCCTGGGCACCGACCGGAATATCGGGCCCATGGGATGCCGGTACCACTTTTAGAGGCAACGTCTCACCATTAGACCCTAATTCCGATCGCCATCCTACCCGTAGGCCGTATCGGTGAGAGTCGCTCGTTGGGGTCGAAACCAGAGTCTCGGGTTTTCCTTCATATTGTCTATACCTTGCATTCCTTTACCGTGACAACCCATCATCCGATCTGGGCTAGCTCACCCACGAGGTGATTTTGATCCTCTTTGACACAAGCACATCCTCGCCTCCCTGTGTTCGACCCCCAAGCCACACTACAACACCGTGCGCTTGTGGTTACAAATATCTAAACCTCCACTGGGTCCCCCGGCCATTTGCGGCTTGCAAACCGGGGGCACGTCAAGTTTATGGCGCCGTTGCCGGGAAGGCAACGTGCTTGTTATTTTTGGATTTCATGAACCCTCGTGTCTAGCTCTCATCCCTACCTCGCGATAATTTTAGCATTCTTCTTTTTCCTTTTTATTTTCTCATTTTTTATTTTTATTTTTATTTCTTATCTTATCTGTTTCTTTCCCACTTTTCGCTTCACGGGTGTTGTTGTTTTTCATGCGCAGGAGTTCAAGAAGTCTCGACGACTTGATCCCCGTTGATCCAGAGATAAACGCCACCCTAAGGCGTTTGGCCGCCGAGAAGCGAAGAGGAGAGGATCCTGAAGCCATGGGGGAGAACACCCCGCCTCACAAGTCCCTGTTGGAGTACTCGATGCCTTCCATCGAGTCCACCTTCGCCATCCATCCTCCAGCTATTACGTCCCAAAGCTTCGAGCTTAAGCCATCTTTGGTGACATGGATCCAGCAGGATCAATTTTCAGGTGCAACCATGGAGAGCCCGATTAAGCATCTAGACTCCTTCTTGGAGAAATGTGACACCTTCCGGATAAACGGTCTCACAACTGAGTCGATCCGACTGAAGCTGTTCCCCTTCTCCTTGCGAGATAAGGCCAAGCTGTGGCTTAGGGGAAAGGACCCGAGTACATTCAACACCTGGGAGAAGCTCTCAAATGCTTTCCTGACAAAGTTCTTTCCCCCGGGGAAGACCATGAAGCTGAGGAGCGAGATCTCCTCCTTCTCCCAGGCCAGCCACGAGTCCTTGCATGAGGCTTAGACAAGATACAAGGAGATGCAGAGAAAATGTCCCCACTATGAGCTCCCCAAGTGGCAGATCATAAATCTATTTTATAATGGGTTGAGGGACGAGTTAAAATCTTCCATGGATGCCGCGGCTGGAGGGTCCTTCATGTCAAGAAGCGAAGAAGATGTCGGACAGATTCTGGAAAATATGGCATCCAACAATGAACGGTGGTGTGACGAGAGAGCCACACCAAGATCTGGGGGCATCCATAGAGTGGAAGACGTCGATAAATTGTCGAGCAAGTTTGACTTGCTGTCAACCCAGATCTCTGCATTGATGGTAGGCACCGGTGGAGCCGGTTCACAACAATTGCTGCGGTAGAATCCGAAGTTTTTGGAGAGTTCGACGGTGGTGACATTTCACCACCGTTGGATCAGGCGAGCGCATTATTTTACAATCCTACGGGGAATGCGCCATTTCCATCACGAACCAACTCAAACCCGGCCTACTCTCCCAACAACCGGAATCATCCGAACCTTAGTTACCGGGCGCCTTATCAACAGCCGGCTCAACAACAATAGCAGACATATCAGCCGGCTAGGCCCTAGCAGCAATTTCAGCAGCAACAACCCCCACAACTGTATCAACAGTATGCTCCTAGGAATCAGCAGCCCACCCAGCAGCAATACGGCCAGCAGAGGGCCATTTCTCCGGTTGAGTCCCTTTTGACTCAATACATCGCCAATCAGGAGAAAATAAATCTGAAGCTGGAGATGGGACAAAGATTCCTCACTGATCAGGTGACCCAACTGGGGTTGCAAGTGGCAAACCTTCACAGACCGCAGAATTTATTACCACCACAGCCTGAGGTGAACCCTAGGGGGGTAAATCGGACCTTGGCGCTCACACATGAGCATGAGAACGTGTCCACCATCGTCTTAAGGAGCAGAACTCAAATACCTACGAGAGAGCCCCCCTAAGGACCGGAAGCACCGTTGGTTGTGGAATGACCAACTGAGAAATTAAATGACGATGGTGCTTCGTCCCCCAAGCCAACTACTCCGGAGGGAGTCCATAGTGAGGAGAAGAAGAAGGACGAGGAAGGGAACACAAGAGTTTTCAAGACCACTGTGCCTTTCCCACAACGGCTTGCCAAAGCCAAAATCGATGAGAAGTATGGCAAATTCTTTGCCATGGTGAAAGATTTGAGCTTACAAATCCCCTTCCTCGAGGCCATAGAGACAATCCCCTCATATGCCAAATTTCTAAAAGACTTGGTGACACGAGGATTTAGAAAAGAGAAGGTCGTGTTAACGGCGGAGTGCAGCGCACTCATTCAGCGTGCAAATCCGCCCAAGCTCAAGGACCCCGGAAGTTTCTCCATCCCTTGCTCTATTGGGGAAGTGCAAATCCAGAGGGCGCTCGTCGATCTTGGCGCGAGCATCAGCTTGATGCCCCTATCATTGTACAAGAGAATAGGAATAGGAGACTTAGAGCCCACCGGCATGACATTACAACTTGCTGACCGTTCAGTCAAGTATCCGGTGGGAGTAGTGGACGACCTCCCCGTCGATGTGAAAGGAGTACATGTACCGGTTGATTTCGTGGTGATGGACATACCGGAAGACAAGCATACCCCAATTATTCTCGATGAAGATACCACTGAATACGCGAGGGCCAGGTTGCTCGAGTTAGAGTCGCTGGACGAGAGGCGATTGAAAGCTTTTGAAAACCTTGAGGCATACAGATCCCGGACCCATAAGGGTATCCTATAAGAGAATACGAAGGACCGTCAGTGAACGCTTGAGTCAATAGGCCTATGTGCTTCCCCGTTAAAAAAAGGAGTAATGATCTATAAGGGCGATGATTAGCTAGCGGGGGCGGGCTTTCCTCTGGTAGTCCCGCTGCGGCCTCTGACAGTCCGTCCCGTCTCATCCTTCTTTGGCCCTCCTTGTAGCCAGCCATGTTAGCTCCACATTCAACCCTTTTTCTATTTATAACTAAAAAGGCACTCATCAGTCGCCCCCTTGATGACGGCCTGTATTCGGAGTTTCCCTGGGGTTGGTAAAGAGAAATGGGGGCCACCCTAGCTCATTGAGTGCTCTACCTCGGGCCATCGACATCATACGCTCTACTAAAATAGATTTCGCGGAAAACCAGCTATATCCGATCTTGGTTGGCCTTTCACCCCTAGCCCTTAAGAGGTAGCGAGACGGTACCATTCTTTTCCGCAATTGCAGGATTTTTTTTCTTTCGACTCTGAAAGTGAAATTCGTTTAGTACGAGATCGCTTCACACTAAAAACGGACATAGATTACCGAGATAGAAACCTACCAGCTTCATGGCGGTGCACCTGGACGACTTCTAGATCATTCTCGAGACTATACGCTCAAATGCGGACAAGCGCAATCTTCTTTCTTTCTCTTGAAAAGTGATCTTAGACCGATCGAGATTACCGGCCCGCGGGACTGTGGGAGGTGGTTTACCCTAACTGGCAAGATCAAGCAAATGAATGGCTTCGATTAAGCTAACAATGCTTAACACTTCCTCTTTGATCCTTAGAACCTACCAAACCATTGGTATACGACCCTTTATGGCAACCGCCGGAGTGTTGATAGATGTGAAGAATGGGAAGCTTTCCCTCAATGTGGGCCAAGAAAGAATCGAATTTGACTTAGGCTTGTCGATGAAGCATCCAAATCCCCCGGATGATCCTATTGTCAATATGCTGGAGAATGAAGAAGATAGAGCTGTTGAAACAAGTGCCTGGGAAGTGCTCTCAAGGAATCCCCCCGATAGCTTGGGGGACCTTGGAGAGCAAGTTGACTCCCCAAAGAATGAAGTTGCTAACGAGACGGTCGTGCGACATGTGATCCCTCCCGGATTTCCTAAGTCTCCTCCTACGAGGAGAAAAGGGAAAGAACATATGGACCTCACCGGCGATGAGGTACGGATCCTGAAAAAGATGGCGGTAGACGCCAATTTGAGGGAGAAGCCCCCGGATCCTGTCGACAAAGGGAGGGTAGTTGAGCAAATCTTTTTACAGTCGCCGACTACACCAATAGCCACAAGCTCTGGAGTTGAAGAGATGCCAGATTTTGGGCATCACCCGTATCACCCACCATGAACATCATCAACGGGCGTCTAGCTAAACGACGTTAAACAAAAGCGCTTCATAGGAGGCAACCCATGTTCTAAACTTTTACCTCCGTTTTAGGACTTTTTCTTAACTTTATTTTATCTATTTTTATAAATAAATCCAGCCGCAACAACTTCTGTCGTGGAACTTAGGCGATTTTTGGGTTTTTGCAGAAAACAAGGCCCCAACCGATCGGGTGATAACTCACCCGACCGATCGGGTGATAACTCACCCGACCGATCGGGTGATAACTCACCCGATCGGTTGGGATGTATCAGCTAACGGCCGTGTCTGTCATCGAATGAACCGGCCGGGTGGAGAAAGAAGAGACCAGTTGTTATCCCCGGGGTAAGGCCATACTCCGTCGCTATCCCCGGGGTAAGGCCAATGCCTCCTCCATCATCCATCCCATATTTCGTCTGGCCCATAGGATCATATCCTTTGCATTTTTCCCGCGGGATGAGTCAGGCACCGTGACTATCCCTGATCTTTTTATTCTTTGGGCCATGACTTTCCCCTTTGTTCGTGATGATGATGGAGTTAGCTTTAGGGCCCCTACTATCCCTGTTCATGCTGGCGATTGGCTTGTTTACAAGCTTCTCGAGATTAGCAGGGCCGGGAAGGGCAAGATCTGCTGTGGGGGCATTATCACTATTATTGCTTCTTACCCCCCGTTTAATATCCATATCCCCCGTGGTCTTCCCATCGCCGCAGGACCCTCACATCTAGATCTTGACGTCCTGCGGCACATTCATCTGATTAAGCCCCGCCCCGACGGTCGCTTCGAATTCAATTACGGCCACCCCCCTCGCCCCTACACCATTCTCCCCAACCCCGCTCGCATGACTGTTGCTATCATGGCGGATTGGACTTTTCCGCCCGATCCCGAGTTCTTTGCGGGGTTGCACCTTCCTTTCTTTCCCCCGGACGCACACAGACCACCTTCTCCTGCCGCCCACTTAGGCGAGCAGGATATTCCTGCGTCCCGGGGAGATATTGGGGCTGGCCCGAGTCACCCTGTTTCTACTCCTGGCCCCATCACTTCTGAGCACCTTTTTGCGGCCATCTCTGGCCTTGTATCCAGTGCCGGCATGACCACTGCCGTCGGCACTACGACCACATCACCTGCCGGCACTACTTCTGACTCACGTCAGTCCACTTCCTTTGGTCGCCGCCAGGTCTCTGCCCGTCTTGCTCTTGAGAGGGAGGTCGCTGCCCTCCGCGATCTTGCCATGTCCTCTGCCCCCTCGGACCCATCACCGTCCTCCTTTCTCACTCACCCACGGTTCCTCGCACTTGAGAGGAACATGGCCGCCATTCTTCGCCTTCTCACTCACATCCACGGACCACCTCCACCTTCACCACCTCGCCGATCTTCTCCTCCACCCTCCCACACATCCCCCCTCCATCACCTCCCCCATCACATTCTTCTCCTCCACCATCCCACCCATCCCCACCTCCCCCTCCCCCACCTAGGCGATCATCTCCCCCACCCACATCTATTCCCATCCCGGTATCCACTTCTCCTCTCATGACCACCTCCGTCGCGCCCACACCACCTTCTACCTCCTCCACCGTCACATCATATGTGCGCCGCAAGAAATTGCCAGTGCGCTCCAAATCTCTCCCACCTACACCCACTACCGTCACCATAACATCTTCTCCCCCCATTTCTATTCCTTTCACCACCGCCTTGATCGCCGTCCTTCCACCACCACCCACCTCCACCGACACTCCTCCCATCGTTCACACCACCACTGCACCTATTCCCCCACCTCTGTCCCCACTTCTCCGTACACCCCCCGCATCCCCCGACCACCCAGTCCCACCCTCTTCCGAGGAGGGCGAGGATTCGCCTTCTCCTGATTTTTGATTTCACTTTGTTTTTTTTTGACATCCCCCTTGCATATCCCTGCATTTTCACGATCATATCTCATTGCTAGCATTGTCATAACTAGCTTGGGGGAAGTCTGTTTTGCTGTGTTGTCGTGTTTTGTTTTCTCTTTGTGTGTGTGTGTGTGTGTGTGCTTGTTTTACTCTTGGTTGTGTCGCGTCGTGTGCTTTGATCGTGTCGTGTCGTTTGTTCGTGATTTTTCTCTCTTTTTCTATTTTCGTGTCGTGTGGTTTGATCGTGATTTTTCTTTATTTTCAGTTTCGTATATGTGTTTTCCATGTTTTTCATTCTTTTTGTGTCGGTGCGTATTCCCCCCCATTATCATTGCCCTCCAGTACTCACTCTTATTGCATTGAGGGCAATGCAAGCTTCAGCTTGGGGGAGTCGCACTTTGTGCGTCATTTGAGTCTTTCTTTTTCGTTTTTATGCCGTTTTCATCGTATTTTTAATTTTTCTTTTCTTCTTTTTATCTCTTTCTCCTAGAGATGAACCCTATGATGAATTGCCATAAAATCACACACACCTAGCATAGCATCGATAATCACACTCACTAACCCTAGGATTTCGAGTTCTCTTTCATTTCACGCATCGTGGGTCCACTTAGCTTTTTGTGAGTCGTGTGTCGTGCCTATCTGTTTGGTGTGCTTCTGCTTTGTCATTCTACTTTATATACCTGTCCAGGAATGACCCCTAGATTATCATGCTTCGATTTGAATATGCGGTATTTGTTTCTACTGTCTGCTTCTTCTGCATGCTATATATATATCGTACGCTTCATTTCGCATGTGTCGGGATTCCACAATTAAGGACTAGGATAACCCATTTAGCCCATGCTCTAATTAGCGAGAATAGTTTCCTTTGCCCAAGTGTTTAGATTCCGACTTCTTTTTTGTTTTACTTGGTGCAAATCCCCTCGTCGTGTACCGTTCTCCCACTTGGGAGAGTACACATGTATATACCCCAATATCCAAAAAATCCAAAAAAAAAGAGAAAAGAAAAGAAAAACCCAAAAAGAAAAGAAAAGAAAGAAAAAAATTGTATAGCCAAAAGCCAAAAAAAATACAAATACCCAAAACCCAAAAACAAATTCCCGTGTGAATATTTTTCCTACTTGCCGAGAATAAAGGGAAGGCGAGAATTTGCACCGAGTGTTCTTCTCCACATCATCTCAGCACCCATCGGTTTCGAAAACACTTGGCTTAGGAACTTTTTTAACTATTATCTAGGCTTTAGTGTGGTGATTTCCTTAACCCTAGTTGTGGAGTCCCCGACACATGATATGTTTGGATTCTCTCTATTCTCATGCATGCTTGAACTATATATTCACCGCTTTATTCAATTCGAATCGATATTTGGGTCGTTTCCTGGATTTGTGTATATCGAGCTTTATTGCACATCGTAGATAGTGACAACGTCTGCTAGCGCACGACCACACTCACTCGTGCTTCACCGCGTGGACCCACGGCACTTGTTTGGACTCGTATTCCTAGGTTTAGTGTTGTGATTTGGCGTTTGCTTGCTTGGTGTGTCGTTTTTGATTTTGTTGGCCCTGACAGGCGATCTAGGATATATAGTTTTCTTTTCCTCTCTTTCTCTCTATTTTTCCCCTCCGAGCTCCTACTCTCACTCGTCTCCCTCGAGGACGAGGAAGAGTTCAGCTTGGGGGATTTTGACGTGCGTTTATATTTCATATATTTACGCACGTTTTCTTCCGTGTTTTTCCGTATTTTACCGCCGTCTTATATTCGTTTTCTCGTGTTTTCTTGTGTTTTCTTGTTTTCTTTCACTTTTCCCTGTTTTCCGTGTTTTACAGGAGTTTACTGGCATTTGGGGCATAAAACGATGATATCATGTGTCCCCGAAGCAACGGGAGGAGTCACACGTGATCCAGGGGGTCAAACGACAAAGATTGCATCTTTCAGCCCCTCACCCGATCGAATGGTCATCTCCAACCGATCGGGTGATGCACGCGTGCACCACCCGGGCGCAGTTTGGAGCTCACGAGAAGTCACCCGGTCGGTTCAGTGACCGGGTCAAAAGCTCAAAGTCTCTGGAAATTCGAAGCTGATTGCCAACCGATCGGGTGACCTTCACCCGATCGGTTCACCTGTAGCTGAATTTCAACAGCCAAGACTCGAAGATCCAACCGGTCCTCACCCGGTCCGCACCAAGGTCCAACCGGTCGGCACCAAGATCCAACCAACCGCACCAAGTTCCAACCGACCGGTTCATACTGACCAGGTGAAACCCCCGCATTGCGCTGTAATTTTGTGAAGCGGTTCACCCGATCGGTTGACTTGTCAACCGATCGGGTGATGTCGTTTTCTATAAATAGAACCCTAGGTTTCCCAGATTTGGGAGTTGGTTATTTTTTACTGTTTTCTTCATTTTGTGTTTTTGTGACGGCTGTAATTTTCCAGTTTTTGTAAGTTTTTGGATCTTTGTAAAACTTTAGTATTATCTTGATTGCTTTACTACCATTGCATTTCTATTGTCTGATTATGATTTTGACGGTCCATTTTCATTTAGATCGCTTTTTAATGAATATTTGTAAGTAGTTCCCAAATCCGGGATTTTGGCGAAAACCCCTTCGGGGCTCTTCCCGATGCGTCCATAGGGTTAGGAAATCGATAGGGATTAGGAATCTAATGGTTACGCAGGGTGCTTTATTGTCATCGGCGGGAAAAAGACAGCCTTTGACCGTTGGGCCAAGGGGGAATAAACTTGGTGGTTGACTCCCTAGCCATAGCTCACGCCCTTAGCGTAGACGCCGAATCCTAGCGCGCGGGAGCGACAGGATGAGTCGTTGGGAGTTATCGTTGTGAGCTTAGTGCTCCCAGAGTCGATCAGTGTTAATGGACACGGGAGTGCCCACTGATCGATCCCGGAAAGTCCGGCGTATCATCATGGGCGCCGACCGGAATATCGGGCCCATGGGATGCCGGTACCACTTTTAGAGGCAACGTCTCACCATTAGACCCTAATTCCGATCGCCATCCTACCCGTAGGCCATATCGGCGAGAGTCGCTCGTCAGGGTCGAAACCAGAGTCCCGGGGGTTTCCTTCATATTGTATATACCTTGCATTCCTTTACCGTGACAACCCATCATCCGATCTGGGCTAGCTCACCCACGGGGTGATTTTGATCCTCTTTGACACAAGCACATCCTCGCCTCCCTGTGTTCGACCCCCAAGCCACACTACAACACCGTGAGCTTACGGTTACAAATATCTAAACCTCCACCGGGTCCCCCGGTCATTTGCGGCTTGCAAACTGGGGGCACGTCAAACATATATTTTGACAAAGTAATCAAACAGTTTGATACTTTATCAGAAATAGATATGAGCCATTTGAAATAACCAGAAACTAATTTAAAATTATTATCGTAAGGTACGATGAACTGGATAAGATCCAAGAAAATAAAATATTATGGATTCCAAAAGACCAAATGAATTATTTGAATAAGATTCAAATGGTTGGTCCAACATGAACATAGAAACCCATTAAGTCTATAGAGTAGACGGTTAAGCAGATTCACTCACGAAGGCTCTACCACATGAAGCCTAGAAAGACTTATGTGTTAAAACGGTATAAGATATCGAGATAAATGGGCCTGAGTGCAAGTGTGAGATGTAGAGATATGATGCCCTCGAGGCTATTTATCTCTGTGTGAATAGGACCAACGTCTTGTTTGAAATAACAGTAAGCTGTTTGGTAATAATTTATCTAAGTTATTTTATAATGTAGTAAACATAAGATATTAACTTAGGTAAAGTCCTGAGACTTTATGCAAGGTCAAACATGCATCGAGACAAGGATATCGATCATGGAGAAATGTTTGACCGTCTGTAGCATAAGTCTACAAGGGTTCGTGGTCGTAAATATTTCGAGACAAGGATATCGAAACATCGGATAGACCATTGTGTCTTAGTCTTCACCGTTTAGCGGTGGCGATGATATCATGATCGCTTGATTTGGCGAAGTCAAAGACGAGACACAGGTGCTCATTAGAGAATGAGTTCACTGAACGATCCACAAGAGTTATCATATGGTTATATTGACCAATCTGTCAATGATAACTCTTAGTGATGATAGGCAAGTTGGTCTTTTGACTTGATGTCATTTTACGAACCTATGCGTGAATGGTGCCACTTAGATCATTGACCAAGCTTCGAGGCTAGGCCTATCGAAAGGTCTTTAATTGAGTGTCACTTGAAGCGTACAGGGCGAGTAATGACCAAGAGAGGATTCGTCTCTTCCGGTCAATGGGAGTTAGTGTCGTAGAGTTAGTTCGGTCTTTAGTAAAATCTCTGATCAGAGTATGTTGCAAGAAGTCCAATATTAGTTGACTAAAGATCGATAGAAACTAACCGGAGTCAAGTTATTGGGGTTGACAGTTTGACCGTACCCTAGACTTGATCTACACGACATAGTTAAAACGAAGAGACTATAACTGCGGAATTCATCACAGAAACAGTCAGGGTGGTCCGGACAATACTCATGTCGATGAGTCAACCACATAATGATGATTCTGAAGCAGGGACGGCAACCACTGCTCGTGGTCACTGCCGTATAGGGCTTCGAGCCTAACCTGTTGTAAGGGTCAGTCTGTAGGGTCTCACATAGAGTGCGACCTTCATCTAGTAATATGTAGAAACATTAGGGAGAATAATTTGCATTTGAAGCAAAGGAAGAGAAAATTGCATTTTGATGCAAATGACAATTTAAGCTTAGATAGGGACTAATTTGCATATGATGCAAAAGAGATTAAATGTGTCTTAAATAGTTTAAGACAATATTTAATGAAATAAACGCAAGGAAAAGTTTACCGGCAAGACGGGTTCATCCCGCTCTAAACGCATGGTCAAACCGCGTCAAAAACGGAGTCCAAAAGAGTCCAATAAGTCTATTTAAAAGTGTTTTAAATAGAAAGCCCGTTGAGAAAAAGCCCAATAGATATAGCCCCAGACTTAAATGGGGAGAAGATGTCAGAAGTGGGGCCCAGGCCTGGGCCGCTGACGCGTGCGTCAGCGGGGCCCGCGTCAGCTGACGCGTGAGTAAGCCTGCTGACGCTGACTGACGCCCGCGTCAACAGACGCATGCAAGAGGCCAAGCGAACCCGCTTTTAAGCAGGCCCCCGTTTTCGGGGTATAGAGCCGCCCGCTGTTACGGGCAGCGTCGAATCCAATGGGCCCGCATTTTGATGCGGGCCTGCCTCGAATTTAGTGGAGGTGGACCCAATGCGCTGCCTAGGGCAGCGTGCTTTTTTTTGACGGCTGCTTGTATTTACGAATTACAATGTTTGGGCTGATTTTTGGGCACTCAATTGGAGGGTCAAACGGACTCCGATTGACGCACCGTTTTTTCTATGCGTTCACCGTTGAACGCCCTTCGAATTGATAGGTTGTATCAATCATGAAGCTCAACGGTGAGGGAGTTAAAATTCACGAAAGTTTTCCCTTTGTGAAAGGCAAACTAACTTGGTTTAATTAACTCCAACTTTAGTCCCACATCGGATTTTGAGTAAAGGGGAGCCAGCCGCTATATAAATAGGGGTCTGCTCTCCTCCTCAAAACTCGTTCCAAGCTTTAGATCTGAGCGGCTCTCGTAAATGTTGAAGCACGCTCAGATCTAGGCTTAAATTAATATTCTCTATCTCCCTATATTTCTGCATTACTCCTTAGGGCTCTAGCAAAGCCACGAAGGAGTTCGGATTCGGATCCGAAATCTTGGCGAATGCTTTCACTCGCGTGAAACTTTCTTCGGCGCGTGGTTGGCTCGGCGACACGAGTATTGCTCGCCTCGGGATGCGGAGCGGTTCGAGGAGTGGTTCGAGGAGCGGCTCGGCGTGGGACGGGGAGCGGCTCGGAAGACGGTGCGGAACATCTCGCCTGCCCCAGGGTTGAGATTCCGGGTATGTGTTTTAAGATTTCGTTTTAATTATTCGTAGTAGTTAGATCCCTCTTGGGATCGTCAGATCCACCCAAGTTGGCGGAGATCCTGGCTAAGAGGGTCTGGTTCCTTAGGGTTGCATGTTAATTAGATTAACAAAATTTTTCCGCTGTGCATTTTATGTCTATGTTCCGTCCGACTTAGGACGGAACGGGAATAGAGTTTTTGTGCCCTAAGGGTCCCCAGAAAACCCCTTCACAAAGGAGCTCTCAAAAGTTAAGAGCACACCTAGATCGAATAGACGAAAATAATTATTCCCTCTTTCTCCCTTTTTCTTCTTCCTTGCTCCTGCTCGAGCTCTAGTAAAGCTGCAAAGGAGTTTGGATCAGATTCGAAGTCTTGACGGAGGATCCACTCAAGGTGAAACTTTCTGGAGCACATGATTGGCTCAGTGACAAGGGGATTGCTCACCTCAGGACGCGGTTTGGTTCGACAGAAGTGTCTTAGACCCAATGCGGGGTACTGATTCGTGGGATTCTACGCTTTGCTAATGTGCGAGGAAAATGTTAGTAGTTTAATATTTATGCATTTTAATTGCAGCTATTATTTTATAGATATATATTTAGGGGTTGGTCAGACACACCCCGAGATAGTAGAGATTCTGGCTAGGGTTTAATTCCTAGGGCTTTACATAAAATTGTTTTAAGTTGTGTTTCCGCTGCTTTATTTGCTTTCGTCGTCTGCCCGACTTAGGCCAGACGTCGATTTTTGAGCCCTAAGGTCACACAAAACCCAGCAAAACTTGCAATAACAAAGAGTAATTCGGAAGCTAAAAACAATTGTAAGTAAGCAATAAGCACAAAGAGAGTCATACACACAAAGACACAAATTTTTCTTGGTTCGGGACGCTTCTCATACATCCAACAACATGTCCACTCTCGGGACAAAGAATAGGCTAACACGTCTCAAACTATACAACATGTCCAAGGAGTATAACACGTCCTTACAAGGACCAACACGTCCACAAATGGACAATACGTGGCAATTGAAATGGCACCTCACACAAGTGAAAAAGAAATACTTACAACTTATTTTACTTATAGCCAAATGTTGAAGCTCTTATGTGATTGTTGTGTGGCTATAGTGGATCACCAAATGATGAGAAAACTAAGCCCTTTGAGATCAAAAACTTGGCCGAAGGAAATTTGAAAAACTCTTTAAAACATGGGTCAAAATTAGAGAGTTTTGCTTAAAAGCTTTTGGACTTTAAACCTTTGTTTTTCTTAGAAAAATTGATCAATATTAATGTGAAAACCCTCAGCTAGCTCAAGCATCTATTATGGTGAAAACCCGTGGAATTTTTTTTCAAAAACACACATCCATCAGATAAATTAACAGCTTTCTGTAAATCACGTAGCTGTGTTGAATCTGTCCGTTGGGCAAAAGTAGTCGACTCCGATACAAATGGTAGTCGATTTCCAAAACAACTGTAGTCGACTATTTTTTTGGGACATCGAGCACTCACTTTTTTTCCAGTTTAAAGTAGTCGACTCCTATTCAAGGAGTAGTCGACTCCTATCAGATACATAGATATAGGCTATAAAAACTTAGGAAATGTTTAGTAGTCGCGCAACTCCTATCAGATACATAGATATATGCTATAAAAACTTAGGAAATATTTTTCAAAACATTTAAGAATATTTTAAAACCATTTTATGCGGGTTCATAAATGTGTGTGAGCTTCAACAAAGACTTTAAGATATTATCAAGACTAAAAATAAAATTACATCAAAAATAAAATATTACATAAATTTTTTGATGCAATTTCCTCTCTAATCCAGTGTCTTGATTGCCATTGAACTCCATAGTCTTTGTTGGCTCTTTTTCTCCTTGATTTGAATGATTGATTTTGAAAGCACATTGTCTACACATAAACACTCAATAAAAATATTAGTATCAAACATGTTGCTCATCGTCAAAACTAACATGGGATGACTCAATATCCAACATTCTCTCCTTTTTTGGTGATGACAACAACATATTGCACATAAAGTAATAAAATTATGTAAAATTATGCAATGCATGAGAGTATGTGTACATATATCTTTATTCTCTTTTTGCAACAACCATCATTCTATTGTAAAGTTGGCGGCTACGGAACCCCGTAGCCCTGTATTTATAGAAGTAGGGTTACATAATAGGTGGATATCCAATACACAGGTGGACCTCCAAAAGCCCGTTTATAACACTTCTCCTTATCCATCCATTGTTGTAAGCCGTGTATGAGTGCTTCAGAGTTCATAGAGCTTATCTGACTATGGGGTATGGATACTTCTGGATCCTAAGTTAAGAGTTCGTGCCTCGTTAAAACCTTTGCTATGGAAAACCCAGTGGGAAACACCAGTGGCTAAGGGAAAAGAGTACAAGTCTCTGTAACTTCCCCTGATTGATGGATATCATTAGAGGTGGTTACTTCTAGGTCCTAAGTCAGGGATAACTGCCTCGTTAAAACCTTTAGCTATGGAAAACCCAGTGGGAAAAACCAATAGCCAAGAAAAAGAGTACAGTTTTCCATAACTTCCCCTGATTAGTGGGAGTATTTAGGGGGTGGATACTTCTGGATCCAGAGTTAATGAGGTTGCCTCGTTAAAACCTTTAGCTATGGAAAACCCAGTGGAAAAAACCAATAGCCAAGGGAAAAGAGTACAACACTACATTTGACTCCCCCTGATCTGAACAAGTTGCAGGCTTGCAGATCTCCTAGGCAACTATACATCAATCGCTTACAGTGTTCCGATAATAAGTACAAAGTACAAGGCATCGCTCATCTATACAAGATATCGCTCATCTATATAAGTATCGCTCATCTATGGTAGCTACTGAATCTGACGAAGCTCTTCTGAAGAGGAGTGGCCTGCAGACTCGGTAGGTAGCACCACGTCTCTGACCCAGTCATCACTGTGTCTGCGAGGTACTGCAGGACCTGGCTGTGCGTACTTATGATTTGCTTCTTGGATCGATGAGCCTCTCGGGATGGTGGGATTGATGTTGCCTTAGAAGCATGCTTTGCTGGTCTCTAGGAGTTGGTCATTCCTTTGTTGTAGTCATCGCGATGATCTGTAACCTGTATCTGCAAATACATTTAACATGTTGGATGATCCTTGACCCTTGGAGGTAGCGCAGAAGCTACATATATCTGGTCCAGTGGTGCGCTGCAGGCGCTGCACTGTATCTGGTTAAAGGGTTTACTGCCAGATAAAGGAGTATACAAAAGACACTTGAGTAAGGCACTTCAGGACCTATGATATCCTTCCCCTCTTCCAGCGAACGGAAGGGGTCTTAATGTGCATCCATACAACCAGTTGGTGTATTAGTGGATTGCAATTATCCATGTTTCTTCATCAACTGGATGATAATTCATCTTCTGGATGATAATTCATCTGCTGGATGGTTATTCATCTTCTGGATGGTTATTCATCTTCTGGATGATGGTTTCATCTTCGGGATGATAGTTTCATCTTCGGGATGATTATTCATCTTCAGGATGATGGTTTCATCTCCAGGATAATAATTCATCTTCAGGATGATTATTCATAAGGGTATGTTGTCACATCATCCATAGCAACATAACCTAAAATTATCTTTGCCAATCGCATGGTTTTCGCAACCATGACCAAGGAGCCTGATGCATCAGTTTAAATAATTTTGTATGTGAGTTAAGCTCATCTTACATGGTTACTTCCTGGTTTCTGCGAAATAAACCTCTAAGCTATAGCGTTTTGCTTATAGCATACGATTTTATTTATTTATACAATACTCGGTAACCCACAGGTTTGATATCTTTTGATATCAGGACTTCAGGTCCAAACACTTCACATTTCATAAGTGAGTCCAGCTCAACTTATTATTGCCCTCGTTCCACATAATCTGGCCAAATCTCTGCGTTTGCTTCAGGAAACGGATATTGGAAACGATATCTATGGCAAAATGAAATGTGAGTAATTATCGACAAGTGTGTTTTATCCAAATACCTCTCCATGTACGTACATTATTCAATTTATTCCAGATTCATCTCTTCTGGAGGTTCTGGAAAGGGAGAGGATATGGAGATGAGCTCACTTTCCCATGGTGGTATTGTTTTAGGGTCTCCAGGAGTTATTTCTCGCTTTAGAGACTCGAGGTATGTCCTCTCATCCATTGAGGATATCCACTTCTGCTACTGGTGGATTGCATCCATTATATTTGGTATGTCAATCCTAGTTGGATTTTTAGTAGCAGGGATGTTTGATTTTGACAATATTTATATTGTCAGTAGCTATGTCTAATAACTGTTTAACAGTTTCATAAGTGTGGATCTTCAGGATCTCATCACTATTCATGATAATCATAGGTATTAATGTTTTAAATGGTCAAATTGAGCTTCAGGCTCATGGATGATTATAGTATTTTTGTTAAACCTAGTACTAGGGAATTAAGGTTATGAAGGATCTTCATGATCACATCAAGTCTTTAAAAAAAGAGGGCCCATCAATGCACGTTTAGGAGAAGTGATTTTAAATGCTTCACCTGTTTAGAGTGCTCAGAATCTATTTACTGGGGTAATTACTTCCGATAAATAGTTCTGTGTTCTGATGGTCCATAGTGGTGATATGGGGATGTATACGCATCATGGTGCCATCGATAAGATGTGCTCTAAACGCTTCCCCCGTTAGGGGTTCTCGGAAACTGTTTATATGAGGTGATCAGGCTCATATAAATAGGTTCTAAGGAGGTGTTTTGATGATTTGCATTGTAATTGCATGATCCCGCATGGTCACCTACAACTGGATTTTTAATGGATAAGTAATCCGTTTAAATCATTTTAATGATTTACATATAACCCATTTCTGGGTGTGAACACAAAACTTCAGGGTGTTCAATTTTCTTCCAGTTGTTAAATATAATTGATTCCCAGTGTTATCCAAAAAAAATCCGCAATAAGCTCGACTTCAACGAAGTCGAGCATAGAACTGGGGATATGAACCCGTCAAGGCACGATATATAAGATGTGCAGTAATGCCTCCCCCGTTTGGGGATCTCGGAATATATTCATCCAGGAAGGTTAATCCCGATGAATAAGTTCCACTGCGGCATTTTTGAGGGTGGTATGAGGGTAAGTAAAAGCCCAACCAATATACCCGTAAGGTAAAATGTCCGTTATGATTAATAATAATCTGGACTGTAGTTGGATAACTTGGTTTTGATTATGACCATTTTAAGAGGATATATGGATGAGTACTCTAAGGTACATCATCAGCCATATGTAGGTGTTACGACCTAAAGATCGTGGGAGTCCGACTCCCGCCCAGAACCACTGATATACCTCATTGAATCACCCCTTTGCAAAGGGACTGCCGGCCCGGAGGTCCGAGGCTACATGCGCCCCCCTCCCGGCCGAGGCGTACAACCGCATTCGCTCGGCCCGCCAGGGGCAGTGCGCCTGGGGAGCACCCAGACAGCGCAGCCTGGGATGCTGACAGAGGCACGTGCATATCCATCCCTACCAGCGGTCCATGAACCGCAACCGAAAAGTTGCGTGGCCAGGCCAGACAACCCACGAACAGGTCGACCCCGCAGGTCCACACGAACCCCGCCTCCGGGGATAGCATTGCCGGACCTTTAATTCATCACGCACGACAAACAACCTAGTGTAAGGACACGACTGACACTAGCGCCGCCCGACCATCTGACAAAGCACCCCTGGCCGTTGCACCCCCTGACACCTAATGCTTTCGGCCCAGACACCCTGACAAAAGTGCCCCTGGCCGTTGCGCCGTCTGACAAAAGCGAGGCAGACACTCCTGTTCCTGACATCCTTGTCTGAAGCTTCCGCTGACAGACAGGCCAGCTCAGCACATCGAGTCAGCATGTCAGGTCAGCCCCACCTAATCATCTCCCATCAGGTATAAATACCCCCTCACTTCTTACGGTGAAGGGGTTGGCAAATTCCCTCTGAATCCCATTATTCACACACGAGAGCAAAGGTCGTCCATATCTTTGTTCTCCCACTCATAGCTCGTCACGTACGATCGACACACCCTTAGTTCGACCTGCATGCCCTGCCCCCGCTTTAAGTCTAGTTACTGACTTAGGCATCGAAGAGCTAAGGGTTGGACCCCAACCCAGCCTTTCTGACGAGTTGCTCGTTGTGCAGGGTAGTTCACCCCTTGGTTGACATCCGCCTTCGGCTCCCGCCGCCCGATCCTCCTCTGCCGAATCCAGCGGGATTTGACTCCGTGGCCTGCCCCGGTGGCAAGTGTAGCCTCTCCACCCCACTAATCACCTGTCAAAAAGCCTACCTAAACCCTCTTATCCATATAACCATCGTGCCCTTGGTTCCCCACAATACAAATTCATTGTACGCGAGTTCTACCCCGTAACAATTGGTGCCGTCTGTGGGATCGAAGGGTCACACCCATGTTAGACTCCATGCAGATCACTCAAAACCCTGACCATGGCAAGGATCCCGTGGGTCAGGAGCATCTCTCTCTACTAATCACCCTGGTGACTGACCCCCCCTCCGGGGATAGGCGCCGAGACAGTCCAAACCTCGGCCCGCGCAATCCAGAAGAACTTTGAGGCCGCTACTCAGGCGATGGGAGGCTGCGCAGCAACGGGAACGGAGGCACCGCCCGGCCCCTTGGAGCCCCCGAACGTGAGACGGAATCTTCACCCTCAGTTCGAGGAGGAAGAGGGGACCGGGGGCTCGCCAAGGAGATTGCGGCCCAGCAGAAGCTCTTGAAAGAGGAAATGGAGGTCGCGCGGCTGCGGAGGCACCGAGAGGCGGCGGCCGTCGCGTAAAGGCATTTGGACGAAGCGGCCGAGATCGCCCGGCGGGCCTACCTGGATGAAGAAACCGCCCGCCACCAGCTCCGCTTCATCATCGCGGAACGCGAAAGGCTACAGAGGGAGAACGAGGACAACCGGAAAATCCCGGAGGTGTCGACGATGGGCCGGCAGCCCTGGGACGGGCGCGGCCCGCTGTTGGCCAGATCCCCACCGGGAGGAGGGAGTCCACCTCGTCAGCACCCCGCCCCCGATCGCCTGCACGAGGAAACCATTTGTCGACAACTACGCTTCCTCACAGTCGAGCGCGAAAGGCTCCTACGGGAGAATCAGGAACGGAGGGAGATCCGAGAGGAGGCGACCGGAGGACGATGGTACTGGGAGAAGCGTAGCCCGCAACTCGTTGAGTCCTCGACCCGGGGAAGGAGTCCCCCTAGGCGTCCGTCACGCTATTCCCCGAGGCGGGAAGACCGTCGGCAGCCGAGGCGCGACCGGAGCCAAACCCCCGAATGTCGAAGGGGGGACGTGCCCGAGCGCCCTACCTACCCGGAGGAGGCCACACCGCTGGCATGATGGATCACGTCCGCCCCAAGGCCAGCAAGGTTCAAACCCCCCCCCACCTGGCCACCTACAACGGAAGAGGTGACCCCCTCACATATGTGCAACAATACCGGGGGCAATGGAGGCGCATGATGTGGATGAGGCGTTCCTGTGCCGACATTTCTCGTAAAGTCTGAGGGACACATCGTTGGATTGGTACTTCGGTCTACGTGCGAGATCCATTGGGAGCTTTGGCGAACTGTCCCACAAGTTCTGCTAAGAGTTCCGAGCCGGGTGGACAAAGAAGAAGCCCTTGGACTATCTCAGCACGATAGTCCAAGGAGAAGGGGAGACGACGGCTAGATACATGTGCCGCTTTCAGGAGGAGAGACAGGCGGTGGTGACCTGCGGTGACGAGGTACTCATGCTGGCCTTCAAGACGGGATTGCGGACTCGGAGCCTCCATAAATCCCTGCTCCGAGATCCGCCGGCCAACTATGAGGCGCTGGTTGCTATGGCAGAGAGGCATGCGTTGGCCGAAGAGACTTTCGGCACAAAGGCCCTATTTCCCCTGGCGAAGCCGCTCCAAGGCGAGCCGAGATCATACCCTCGGCCAAGGCAAGAAGAGGGGCATCGAGGGCTTGACCAGCTGGCCCAACCAAGGCGCGACCCGACGGGGCGATGCCCGTAAGATCGCCCTGGCCCATCCTGAGAGTTTGCCCCGGCCCAAGGGCCCACCCGAGCCATCCCGAGGCAAGAAGGCCCCCTATGGGCGCATTACACGCAGCTCAATACCCCCCTGATAGAGGTGATGGCTACAGCAATGAGAGCCGGACTGCTGCCAGAGCCACCACGGGAAATGAAGTCGGACCCGGCTCGGAGAGATTTCCAAAAATATTGCCGATACCACCGGGACCACGGCCATGACACCGACGACTGCTTCACCCTCAAAAGGGAAATCGAGCGGCTGATCCAGGCAGGCCACCTTGGGGGCTTCGTCGGGGGCAGGAGACCAGACCGAGAGGAGGGGAACCACCGGAGGGCACGAAGAGCAGAACCTCCAACACACGGTGAGCGGGAAGAACCTCTCCCCTCGAAACTGGTCATGCACATAACACGATATGTGGCGGGCCATCCTCCGGAGGAGCGTCATCGTCAAGCAAAAAGGCGTACGCGAGGCAAGTGATGACGGCGGGTTTCGGAGGGGATCCGAGGGGGAGAAGGCCAACCTACCCTCCCATCACTTTCAGCGACGAGGATCTAGAGGGAGTCGAGCTGCCCCACGATGACGCCATCGTCATCGAGGCCCAAATAGGGATGGCCATCGTCAGCCGCCTCCTGATCGATACAGGGAGCTCTTGTGACATTCTGTTTATGTCCACAATCGAGAAGATGTGGTTAAGGCCGACAGACCTAAGGCCCTGCACTGGCCCCCTCGTCGGCTTCACTGGTCACTCGACCCCGATTGTAGGAGTGATCACCTTGCCAATAACTCTCGGAGAAGAACCGCAGGTCGTCACCCGAATGACTCTGTTCGTTGTGGTCAACATTGCATCGGCGTACAACGGGATCATAGGAAGACCCTACATGTCGGCCATCGGAGCGCTCCCCAGCCTGCTCCACCAGATGGTCAAGTTCCAAACCCCCCGAGGGGTTGGGTCAGTGCAGGGGAGCCAGAAGCTGTCCAGGAGCTGCTACGTGGGATCGACCAAACACAAGGGTCCAGAGCGAACCCTGGTGGTCGACCTACCCGGGGGGAGGGACGACTCCTACCATCGAAGGCCGGCCCCTGCTGACGACACCGCAGAAGGACCGGGGGCCGCAGAAGAGGACCAGACCTGACGCGCCCGTCCCAGCCCCCCTTGATGAGGGCAGGCCAATCCCTCTGAAGAACGCGGAATGCCAGTCGTGATGTAGTTGAAAACTGTAAGTCTCGAATGAAATATCCTTTTCCCTTTTGCATCTTCGAATTTTGCCATTTCCACTTGAAAATTTCAGCCCAAAAATGCAACACTCCGGGGCAGGAGCAATCCTCGCCACCCAAACCAGAGGGGGCACGGGCCGAGCTACGCGCTCGCTCCCCCCACCAACGAAGACCTCCAGGGCAAGCTTACGGAGCTTTGCCACCCAAACCGGAGCGCCATTTGCGGGGTAGGCGATGGCCCAATACCCGTCCGACTATAGAGGCTGCGGGGAGGCGACGACCCAATACCCGCCCTCTCAAAGACTCCGGGGCAGGACCAATCCTCGCCACCCAAACCGGAGAGGGGCACGGGCCGAGCTACGCGCTCGCTCCCCCCCACCAACGAAGACCTCCGGGGCAAGCTTACGGAGCTTTGCCACCCAAACCGGAGCGCCATTTGCAGGGTAGGCGACGACCCAATACCCGTCCGACTATAGAGGCTGCGGGGAGGCGACGGCCCAATACCCGCCCTCTCAAAGACTCCGGGGCAGGACCAATCCTCGCCACCCAAACCGGAGAGGGGCACGGGCTGAGCTATGCGCTCGCTCCTCCCCACCAACGAAGACCTCCAGGGCAAGCTTACGGAGCTTTGCCACCCAAACTGGAGCGCCATTTGCGGGGTAGGTGACGGCCCAATACTCGTCCGACTATAGAGGCTGCGGGGAGGCGACGGCCCAATACCCACCCTCTCAAAGACTCCGGGGTAGGACCAATCCTCGCCACCCAAACCGGAGAGGGGCACGGGCCGAGCTACGCGCTCGCTCCCCCGATGATTCGGGTTGAATATTGCATATGTAACCCCCCATTTAGCCCTATTTTGTGCTTATATGATGCTTATTTGGCCTCTAATACATTCTTATTTTTAATATCATCATTTATTAGAGAAATTACTTTATTTGTGCACAAAACATGAATTTTATTGAGTATTCCTGCCTTTTTATATTTTTCATGGCTTGGTCTCGATCTCACGATTCTAACGACTATTTATTTGTATTTTTCTGAGATCTGTGCTAATTACTGTGTATTTTTGAATGCAGAATACCATTTAATTGGAGAAATACGCGAGAAATACATATATACGGGACACGTGTCAAAGATCTAACGGCGCTTGGCCTTGATCTAGCGGCCCAGACGAGCGGCTCATTCCAAACCGTCGATCTCCGATCGAACGGCTCACTTTCCGCGTTCGAACGATGCAGCGGAGGATCCGTGGAGTCCACGTGGCGGGCATCGAACAAACCCCCGCCTCATCGAACGGCTGAAAGCAGCGGAGCGCTGAATTCCATAGCGGGCGACGTGGCGTTTCGAGAGCCGCCCGATCACGATCCAACGGATGACATCGGCCCAAATCGCGAGCGGAGAGGCGCGATTCTTCGGGCGACGTGGCCGATTTAGAGCCACAAGATCCAGATCCTACGGTCCGAATCGCTCCCGCTTCGATTCGAAATCGAAAGCAGCGGAGGGCGGAATTTTTGAGGCGACGTGGCAAATCGTGGTCCATTTGATTCAAATCCGACGGCCGACGTCAACCCCGAGCTGCGCTCGGAGTATTAAGCGAAGCGGGCGTCGTACGAGCGCGGATCCGATAAGCGTCGACACGTGTCACTCCCGCGTTGAATCCCGACTTCATCTAACGGCCAACAATTGCTCCGATGCGGATGCGGGCTGTATAGCGGATTTTAGAGGAAAATTGAGCGATTTTGTAGCATCCGCAACCGACTTAAAACTCCTATAAATACCCTAATATTCCAGAGGGTATTCTACACCAGTTTTGAGCGTATTTTGAGCGTATTGGAGGGGTTACAGAGCGTATTTTCGTGAGATTTTCTGGGGCTTTGGAAACAGAGAATAGAGGGTCTTACAGAAGAATTTCAGAGGCTTTTTGAAGAGTTTTGGTGATAGAAATCTCAATTTTACTTCTGTATTTCACGTATTTAGCATGTATTTTGACGTTTTGATTATGTATTTGCTAATGAAACTGAGTTTTCTCATCTCCATGCGTGGCTAGTGACCTCGTGTGTTGGTTGTGATGTAGTTAGGGCTATGTGATCATTGATTTTGTTATCTTTTCGCCCTATATACATGTTTTAATCGCGTATTGCATCGATTTCTATGTATAATCTTATTAAGTATGCTAAACGGAGACGTGCGCATGCTTAATTGAATATGATCTGAGTAAGACTTATTCGTGATACGATCCGAGAGGATGTATCGTGACCCGAGAGGGCACTTGTACGTACTTTCTTCATGAAATCGACGTTTTACGTGACTATTTTTTTTGGCACTCTTGTTTACGTGTTTTATCGCCATACTTTCCGACGTTCTCATACCCTAGTCGGATAAGACGTTGAGTTATAGAAAAGATATTTAAAATCATCGACCACAAAGCCCTTAACGAAATCACAACCGACACATGCTCCTCTTATTTGCTCTCTATTACGACACTCCGTACTTTCTTTAGTTTTAATTCCTTGTTTACTTAAATCATCATCACAATTGTTTCACAATCGAAAGGTGGTAATTTTTCATCGCTTTATTAATCTTTTGAAATTGATTCTTTTGTCTTACAGGTCGACTGTCCCGTGGATTCGATACCTGACTCTCCAGGTTTACTACTTGATCGATCTCCTGCACTTGGGAGTAGCACTCACATCTTTTTAGACGCATCACCCGACAACGAAGACCTCCGGGGCAAGCTTACGGAGCTTTGCCACCCAAACCGGAGCGCCATTTGCGGGGTAGGCGACGGCCCAATACCCGTTAGACTATAGAGGCTGCGGGGAGGCGACGGCCCAATACCCGCCCTCTCAAAGACTCCGGGGCAGGACCAATCCTCGCCACCCAAATCGGAGAGGGGCACGGGCCGAGCTACGTGCTCGCCCCCCCCCCCCCACCAACGAAGACCTCCGGGGCAAGCTTACGGATCTTTACCACCCAAACCGGAACGCCATTTGCGGGGTAGGCGACGTCCCAATACCTGTCCGACTATAGAGGCTGCGGGGAGGCGACGGCCCAATACCCGCCCTCTCAAAGACTCCGGGGCAGAACCAATCCTCGCCACCCAAACCGGAGAGGGGCACGGGCCGAGATACGCGCTCGTTCCCCCCACTAACGAAGACCTTCGGGGCAAGCTTACGGAGCTTTGCCACCCAAACCGGAGCGCCATTTGCGGGGTAGGCGACGGCCCAATACCCGTCTGACTATAAAGGCTGCGGGGAGGCGACGGCCCAATACTCGCCCTCTCAAAGACTCCAGGGCAGGACCAATCCTCGCCACCCAAACCGGAGAGGGGCACGGGCCGAGCTACGTGCTCGCTCCCACCCACCAACGAGGACCTTCAGGGGCAAGCTTAAGGAGCTTTGCCACTTAAACCAGAGCGCTATATGCGTGGTAGGCGACGGCCCGATGCCCACCCGACTATAAGGGTGGCAAGGGCCTAGCTACCCACCCTCCCCAAAGCGGGCCCGTGGTTCTTCAACTCAAACATCGGGAAACGAATCAGGGCTCGTGGATTGAGGCAACCCTCGCGCTGGTCCAAAAACTGATGAGCCACACCTGACACCAATAAAGCCGACGGCCGAAATGACCTATCAACCCCAAAAAGACGCTCGGGGCTAGCACCACTGGTAACAGCACACCCGCAGAAAAACAGGGGTTGATGAGTCACATCGGGCGCCACCTGTCAGGAGCAGGTTCCGAAGGGCACGATTCCGATAGGCTGGCTCCAGCTCATCACATTAAGGGCAGGGGGAAGACTAAAGAGTTACCATTATAAATACCCCCTCGGCCCCTTCAAAGGGAGAGGACGAAAGAGATAATTTGCGGGAAGGCCAATCCCTCAGCCACACACTCTCCCAAGAAGGTGCGGAAAATGCGAGGGACCCCAACTGTTCCAGCGGGCAGTCTCCCCCGACACGATGACCCCCAATAGGCTACTCCTCTTACCCGAGGGGCACCCCGCCCGTGGCTCCCCGACTTCCCTTAGACAACTTAAGGCACGGGAACTGGAGCTCCAACGGCATACCCTGCCCCTCCACGGACGCCCCGCGTGCACGGGCGCGGCTGGCCGACAACCGGATGGACAAGGCAGACCTGCCAAATCACCCCATCGGGCACTCCAGCACCCGCCAAGTCGCACCAGCCTCAGCGGACTCGCACCCCCCCACCCCACCCCCCCCCCCCCCCCCCCCCCGCGTAGGAGCACGCCGATAGGCTAGCTATTCCTCTTACATCAGGAGCGCCCCGCCTTCCACCCCTCGACTTCTCCTGGACCACTTACGCCAGGGAGAGGAACGGACCGGTGGCGAACCACCCCTTCCCACACCTGTCCTACGGTGACTCCAACCGACAGGAAGGCTAAAGCCCCGCGGGATAGAGCAACCACCAAGGACTCCCTCTCCCCCTAATTCTGGAACGAGGGATAAATCAGCCACAACCGCCCCTGACGCCGACACGTCGCTCCCCACCTCTCCGGGGTGTGGACCCTCTGAAGTGACATTGCATCCCTTCAGGGGCACGACGACGGAGAGGGACGCGCCAAATGGAGCGAGGGCATCCATCAAAGTAGAACGGCTCGACAATTCACCTGCGGGCCGACCAACATACCATATCCTGTCCCTGCACTGTTCATTAAATTTTGATAAAAGCTAATGAAAAGACTACTCCCAGTAGACCATTAGCAATAAATTAGGCGCACTCATGCACGGGAATAACCCCCGAAAAGGGGTGGGGGGACGAGCTCTACGCCACACGCCCCACCGCCCCCCGCTACCCCGGAGTGGGCTGGGTAAAAAAGACAGTCTAACCGGCTGAAAACATTCTCAGGCGCACGACCCTAACAAAGGGAATAAACGTAGCTCGACCTACGCCGGGCTAGAGACAACAATACCAAAGCATAGCCAAGAAAGGGAATCTCCACACACTCAAAGTCTGAAAATTGCAAAATTACGGGTATCAACCCCACAAAACTCTACTTTCTTTCTTTCTTAACACGAATACAAAACTACTCTGTTACATTCCCCGCACCGACGGTGCATCCGCCAGTCGCGACATCCTTCCCGTCCCCTTCGGGGGAATCCCCCCCGTCTTGCTGGTCTCCCCCTCGACGTCCCCGCCTCCGTCGCCGATCACCCGCTCGTCGTCCCCCTCCTCCTCGTCGCCGCAAGCTGCGAGTCCGTCGAGGTCGAGCTCAATCGGTGGGGACAGGCCCTCCACCCTCTCCTTTATCCGGACCAAGCAGGCCTCCCACCCCTCCGCCCGACCTTCCTCGCGACCCTCTTTACGGCCTGTCTCCATGCCCCGGGACATCGCATCCGCGAGGGCAGGGATGACGGTCGTGTCCTGGTACGAGCGAAATTCCTCGACCTTCCGAGCTAACTCCTCCTCGGCAGCCTTCGCACGACCCGCCAGATCCACCGCACGTGCTTCCTCCCTCCCAAGGGCCTCCTCCAGCTCCTTCGACCTATCTCTAGTCGTGGTCGCCTGTACCTCATGATCGACCAGGACCGCCTTCAGGCGCTCTACCTCCACCTCGTACTGGCTGCACCGCTCCCTCTCCTTCGCCATTCCCTCGCCAGCACTCTTACGAAAGGCGGCGAACTCGGCCGCCACTCTAGCAATGGCACCCTCGGCCTTATTTATGGCTGGCACGTGCCTCATCGCTCCAAGCATCAAATTGATGGCCTGCACAACAAAAGAGAACCCATTTAGGGTATTCAATAAAATCCACTGGCAAACATCACCCAGCTTACATAACCTACTTGGATGCCGTGCCACACCGCGGTTCCACACAGACCCTCAGGCTCCACCGCCTCCAGCGCCACCCTGTCGCGGGGCAAGAAAATATTCTCCTCCAGCCTCGTCACCACGCCACCATCCTCGAACACGGACTCATCATCCCTCACCTTGAACGGCGCCCGATGAAGAGCTTCGTCAGGATAGCCCTCAACTTCAGTCCTCTTAGCCTTGAAACAGACAAGCGAGGCCTCACAGCTGGGTTCAGCGGCCCTCTCCAGACCAAACAACGGACAGCCGTAGGGCCAGCTGTCCCAGCCGGCTGACTTGGCCGGGCCGCCCGACGTCTCGGCCCTCCCCGGCTGGCCGGTAGCGGTTACCCCCTCCACATCAGCGGGTACCCAGGGGCTAGATGACCATGTCTCGGGGGCCTCCACCCCTCCCCCAGTCGACCCTTCGTCCCCGCCCTCCAGGTCGATAACATGGGTTACGATCCCCTCCCCGGACCCGCCCCCCTGCTGACCGGTTCTCCCCAGCCCCAGAGCATCAGGGACAGACGAGCTCGCAGGTAGCCTCCTCCTCTTCGTGGACGCCTGCCCCCTCGTCGAACTCCCCACCACGCCTTCCTCTCGCAACCTCTTGGGGACCGTCCTCTTCGACGTTCGCCCCGCCTGCTCCGTAGCTCGTTTCATCATCTCCTCAAGGGGTAGACTCATTGTGTGACCTGCCAAAGAAAGAAAGTTCAGGGTAAGCACTTCAGATGCACTAATACCAAAATCTATTGTACCTTCGGGCCAGATATTCAACGCTATCATCTCAGCCCGGGCGAGCGTCTGGTAATATCGGCCCTCCCCCTGTATCGCCATTAGAAACTGTGCCACCTGTTTCTCCTCGTCCCCCAATTCAACCCCCTCCTTCACCTCGGGATTCAGCTCCCCCCAATCTGATCTCATCAGCACATCCTCCGGCACGCTGACAAATGCATACTGCTTGCGCCACCCCTTAATCTTCCCGGGCAACCCCCTAATGAGCGGATGGCTCCTCTTCGCGGAGAGATAATAGCAGGACCTCAGCTTCTTCACCGTGAAGAAATAGAGAAACAAAGATAGCGAGGGGTAAACCTGGTTGCTCACGCACAGCACAAGGAAACCCACAACCACACTAATGGCATTGGGCATCAGACGATGCAAGGGCAGCCCCAGGAAATTCAACACATCTAACACGAACGGATGGGGGGGAAGCGCAACCCTTGCTCGACGGAGGACACATACACTCCCACCTCGTGGTCGCCCGCGAAACATACCCTCTCTTGCGCGTCCTGTTCGTGAACAGAATACGGTGGCCTGACATACAACTCGAAGATCTCCGCGATGGCCCTCTTCAGCATCGACTTCACACCTGCAATCTCGAGGGGCACCTCCCCAGTCTCCGCGGTAGAGCTCCCTTCCCCAACCGCCCTTGACCCCTGACCACGAAACGAAGACGTCGAGGAAGACATCGATAAAACGGACCTCTTACCTAAAGGGCTCCGACGACTCGGACGGCAACGCTACGTCGGCGACCGCTTCCACGAGGACAACTCCGACAAGGACAATGAAATCTCTGACAAAACCCGGCCGCTTAGAAAACCTTCGCCCAACAATCAGCTTTGCTTCGCTCCCCACCCAGAGATCTTTTTACGCGACTATGCAAAGCATCGTGACCGTCGGCCTCGCGCCACGTGTCAACAATCCGTTCTCTCTCCCGCGTCGATCCACGTGGTCTGACGCTTCGCGTAATGGCAGCCGTCACTTTTGCCACGTGTCAGCCTTGAAGTGGTCGGGTCGCTTCGATTCCCGCCCGCCGTTGAATCGCCAGGATGACCTCTAGTCACGCGACCGCCAATAGGCCCCTTCGATTCTGGCCCAAATCCCGGCGAAATGATTGCCCCCATTCGAAACTATGCCACCCTTATCCTCTTCTTTCCATCCGTCGCTCGTACCCAGGATGAGTCCGGCCTCCGTCGGGGCGGCAGAAACAAGAATGCGCCGCTTAATCAATTTCAGACTTCGGTGTCAACGCTTCGCAAACGATCTTACGGACTTCACCACCTCGCCCCGCCTCTGCGATCCACCTGGAATCACATTTTGTTTCGCAACAAACCCCTGGTAAACGTGGTACATCTCAACTTCCCTCTCCCGACGACCCGAATATCCTCGGCATAGCAAAGTTGGGGGCAATAATGTCCCTCACAAAACTAACGGTCTAATGACACAACAAGGAAGAAGACATTCCGACACAAGACCAATTCAATGCATTTATCCAAATAGCAAAGCTATACATTAAACCATCCGCACACTACAACAAGACATTGGTTATAACCCTCTTACAAGAAGGTACAGGATTCCCCAAACCCACTTTCTCAGCGACGTCGCCTCTCGGCCGACCGAGCCCTCACATCTCTCGCCACCTGGCGAACTCCCACATCCCTTGCCTCTTGCAACATCGGCATAACATGCTCGTCATGGTAGCGGCGGATAGTGGCCTCGATCACTTCGCCTTCAACTTCCAGCTTTTCCTCCAGCCGCCGCATCACGATACCCTTTTCCATCTTCTCCGCCTCAAGGGCCTCCTTTAGGCCGGCTATTTGCCGCCTCTGTAATGCGATCACCGCCTCCTTGCTAGCCAACTCTACGGCGTGCTTCGACCGGATGTCATCCCTCTCCGCGTCACCTCTAGGAGTTGGCGCTCGACCGTAGCTTTTGACGAATCAAAGTACGCGGCCCGCCCCTTTTCTACCTCACAGGCCATCCTAACCTTCTCTAGCTCAGCTTCCATGTCCCTCAGCTTCACCTTGACCTCGCCGAGGTTCGCCCTCGCTACCTCAAGAGCCGCTCTGGTGGCGACCACAGGAGTGCGACCCTGCAGGGCTACCAGGTCCGTAACCATCTACAAAAGACCCGAATTAGCGGGGCACGAATAAAGAAAGCCTAAGGGCGAGACGAGGGAACAGGCTTACCTGCACGACGTGCCATACAGTAGAGCCGCACAACCGTTCCGCCCCCACGCGATTCAAAGATTCGTGATCTCACGGTAACATGCAATACTCTGCGAGACGCGCTGCCACCCCCGACGTCCTCGAATATCGACTCATCACGGCCCACTCGAAAAGGCAACTTATGGAGGCGGTCATCCGGAAACGCCTCGACTTCCTCTCGAGTCCTCTTGAAATGAATGAGGGCACCCTCACCAACTCGGGCTCATCGACCTCCCCATATCCCACGAAGGGATCCCGTATGGCCACTTCTGAACCAAGCACTCCTTCGAGGCTCGACCACCTCCGATACCCCCGGCGGGACGGAGGGACCTACCCCCCGCACGGACAAGCCCGCAGGGAGATCATCGTCGGACCCACCGGTAGAGATACCTGATTCAGCCGCCCTCCATCCCGGGTGCGCTCTCTCCCCACGGGAGACCTCGCCTCCCCGTTCCTGGGACCCTACTTCGCACGCCACCCCTTGCCTTTCTCGCAAGGACCAGTGTCCTCCGCGATGGGGACTCCGGTCGATCTCGACTTCTCCTCCGGCCCTCGCATCACGTCTCCACCTACGAAGGAAAAAGAGATCAGGGTAAGCCTAGCTAAAGGTTTACCAAATGTCAAAGATACCTTGGGACCAAAAATCCTGGGCGAGCCGACTACCCCGTGTTAAACTTGCTAGCTGACGGTACGCCTCGGGCAGTTCCATCAGAATCTGAGCTTTTGCTAGATCTTCCCCCGTCAGCTCCACCCTTTCATTCACTAGAGGGTTCCGCGCCCCCCAGTTCGACATCAACACCACGTCGCTCGGCATCATCACGAAGGCGAACTCCCTCATCCATTCGCCGACATCGTCGGGCACCCCACGGATAAGTTCTCGTCCTCTCCTAGCACAAACACAGTGATACATTCCCCTCTTCCTGACTATGAAGAAATGCTGGAACAGCACCAGGGAGGGACTCAAGGAGCAGGCAAGACACAAGACGACGAACCCCACCAACAAGCCCCAGGAACGGGGCGCTAGTGCAAATATCGGCAACTCCAGGAAGTTCAATAGATAAAGCAGATACGGGTGGATCGGGAAACGGAGCCCCAACTCGAATGACCGGACATAAACCCCGATGTAATGACTGGTTTTCATGTATCTGGATTTATTATATTATATTATATGTTTTGGTGAATTTTCTCCTCATGTGTGGTTTTCGTCTCCGTAGCTTTCATTTCCGATCGTTTCGTCGTGATTTTCTAGCTTCTTCTTTAGAATCGTCGATTTTGGAGTAAGTCATTCGTGACGGGCTTCATATCGGTCATATCTTATTGTTAGATCAAGCCTAGGAGTCTTAGGAATCGATCTCGGGGCTTCGCGCTCCATTTCGGAACTTTCTGTGCACGTTAGCCGGTACAAGAAGGGGAACCGACCGACTAGATGACGATTTAGTCGGTCGGCAAACCTTCATGGACCGACTAGTTGGCTTTGTTAATTTCTCAGGAGTTACTGTTTATCGTTAGTCGGTCTAAGAACATTGGTCGATCGACTAGGTTGCAAACTATTCAGTCAGCAATCATTCTTTAACCGACTAGCTCTATGATCATTTTTGATACCATGTACTATTCATTATTAGTCGGTCTAAGAACGTTCATCGACCGACTAGATGATAAACTAGTCGGTCAGTAGTTGTTCTTTGACCGACTAAATCTAAATCCTATTTTTGTACAGGAGTTACTGTTTGGACTTAGTCGGTCTGCGTTGGTCAACCGACCGACTAGTTCCCAAACTAGTCGGTCAGTGGTTGCTCTTTGACCGACTAATCTGTGTCGAAACCCTAATTTCTGGGCAGCCGCCAGGTCATTTCCTATAAATACCCCACTTCGTTTCTTTTCTTTCTTTCTCTTCTCCTGGCCTCTTTCCTTCCCCCTTGACCTCTGATCTTCCCCAACCTTCCTCTAGCCTTCCTCCTTCATCTAGAGCTCCTCCCCCTCTCCATTTTGACCAACCACCATGCCCTAGGTCATCTCCAACCCCCAAAATCCCCAAAACCCCATTTCTCCAGATTTTCCCCATCCATTCCAGATCTGAACCCTAGGTTCCCCGGAGCGTTTCTTCCGTTGCCGTGCTTGCTCGGCATCATTCTTCCGCTTCCGATACGGTAATAAATCGACCTCTTAATGTGCTCTTAACCCATTTGTGTTTTTGTGAAACCCTAATGAAATGAATGTTGTTTTGATGATTGTTTCTCCATAACAGCGACTTCCCCGTAGATTAGCGTCCGTGAGACGAACCTTCGTGATCGTCATCCTCGGTGCTAGGCAAGTGAAACTTGCCACTTAGGGTTTTGGGCCATGTCTTAGGCCATTTGCTTGTTGTAGGCGTAAAAGAGACTAGGCGACGAAATGATACTCGCCTAGGCGCAAATTTAGGAACTAGCTTGACAACGAAGCTAGATCCGACATTCATCATGTTGCACAACTACCATGTCATGTTTAATTCCCATTAACGGTACGCAAATTAATTGTCATGTCATTGCATTCTTTAAGTGTTCCCGTGATTGCGTAGCTCCGCTACATCTTGTGAAATGATTGAGGCTAGGTGCACCCCTATGCCAAATGAAATACGCCCCTGGGTTGTGATCCAGGAAACGAGCTCTTGTGCGGGGCAACCCTGGCTCATTTACTGAGCTCGTGTACAGGGACCCTGGCTCGTCTACATGTGGGTTTTTGGGGTAAGGGTTAAGCGGCCAATCAACTGGGAGTCTGCCCGATCAGCAACTTCAGTGGTAAGGCGTAAACTCTGGGTTCTGGGGTAGTGTTAAGCGGCCAATCAGTGTGAATGTCAAACCGTTCAGCTGTAAGGCGTAAACATCTACAAACAACGTGAAACGTGACTAGTGAAAAGATTGAGATTGTTAGTAGCTTGGCTACTCTTGACATGCCCTGATAAATTGTTCTCTTGCACTTATTGTCTCCCCATGTCTTACTTGTGCACTCATAACATAACTGCCATGTCATGCATATTATAACTGCTAGGTTGTTAGTTTGCCTTACTTCCAGTTTCCTTGCCCAAGTCTTTTAGACTTGCTGACATGTGCCCCTTTACTCTTTTGGGTGACACATGTTAGATCCTGAGCCTGAGTACATTGTTGAGGACGAGGTGTTTGCTGACGCCGAGCCCGAGCCTGTGTTTGGCGAGGAGTACGTGGACACTGGGGACCAGTCCTAGTGTCTTCGTTGAGCTTTCCTCTTTTGTTTTAGACTGCTGTAGTTGTCGGTGCGTGGCACCTATACTTTGTTATGTTGTCCCTTTTGTTGGCCTTGTTCTGGGCCTTTAGACTTTTTCCTTTAGCCTGGTGGCTTTTCTGGATGTTGAACTAAATTTTGATGTTGGACAATTTATGAGATTTGAGATTTTATTTCTGTCTCTCCTTGTGTTATTATTGTTGTTCCGTTTGTGGTTACAGGGACCTGCTTATGTTTTATTGACGCTTATCGGGTTTGGGGCTTCACAGCTCCACTCTCGTGCGGACCTTTTCACGTCTCGCCTCCATTTTAGGGAAGCGGGGCGTGACAGGTTTTGTTGGTGGCCCATGCAGGTCTCTTCTGTAACTGTGATTATCAGAATGACGATAATAATATTAGAATGTCCAATAAACTAAGTTCGACATCCGAGTCATAAGCTATGAGTCTAATCTGCTTCGTTTTCTGTGTCATTAGATGGCAGGAAGGCGATTCACACGTGGTGGAGGTAGTGGTGCGCCCCCTCATGATGAGGAGCCTGAGCGGGAACCCACCAATGGAGAGATGATGCGGATGATGCTTCAGATGATGCAGGTGCAGCAGGGTGCTCCTGCAAGTCCAGAATGCTCCACTTGCTCGAGCTGCCCGGGCACTTCCGGATGCCCCTCGCTCCGAGCCGGGAGCGAAGCAATTTCGGGAGCTGGGTCCCGCATATTTTGATGGGTCTGAGGGTCCTCTGGCTGCCAATGAGTGGATGCGGAACATTGAGGATAACTTGAAGATGGCCAAGATCACCCCGGCTGGATGGGTTGATTTGGCGAAGAGGCAACTCAAGGATAATGCTCGGAACTGGTGGGATGCGGAAGAGAAGATGTTGGTGGAGCCGATAGCTTGGGCTACCTTTAAGTCCAGGTTTGATGAGGAGTTCTTTTCGAAGGCTGCTAGGAAGGAGATGCTGCAGCGCTTTATTGATCTGAAGCAAGGGAGCTTGACGGTGGACCTGTACCACCAAGAGTTCACTAGGCTGAGTCGGTTCGCACCGAAGATGGTGCAGGATGCTGATGAGAGGGCTCAGAGGTTCCTGCAGGGACTTGCTTTGGAGCTTCAAAGTTTTGTGTCTTCCTCTGATCTGGACTCTTATCAGAAGGTTCTGGTCGCTGCGAGGAGGCAGGAGCTGAACCTGAGTCAGAGGAGAGGACATGTTTCTGGTGCTGGGAAGAGGCCTATGGAGCAGGCCAGGGCGGTGGTTAGGCCTGGTTTCAAGCCTAATCATCCGGTGCAGTTCAAGAGGCCAGGAGGGCCTATTCAGAAGACTTGCCATTTCTGCGGCAAGCCTGGCCACATCAAGGATCAGTGTAGGAAGTTTCTGGGCCAGTGTTTGGTTTGTGGTGATGCTTCTCATGTCACGAAGGATTGTCGGCATGCGAATCAGCTGCGGAGGGCACCTGTTGCAGCACAGCCGTTGCAGCAGCGAGAGTCTGTTCCTGCTGGACGTGGAGCAGCTCTTGTTCCACAGAGGCAGGCTTTTCAGCAGGCTATTCCGCCGAGGAGATAGGCTTTTCTGATGACCGTTGTGGAGAGCGAGGCTGTGGATGAGGTTATCGCAGGTAATCCTCAATCTAGCCGTTACTTTCCTAGCTGATTTTGATTGTTAGATTATGTTGTTTTCTTGAACATGATTGTTTGCTAGACTAGGGTTTGATTGTTAAATTGCTTGTTAAGTGTGGTTTTGGTGTGCACATTTCCTGCACGAGTCCTCTTTGACTCTGGTGCATCGATGTGCATTATTTCTCGGAGCTTCGTGGAGAAGCATTCCTTGTCGACGTCCCCTCTTTCCAAGAGTTGGAATATCGTTACAGGGAATGGCGTGGTCTCGGTGCATCTTGGTTGCAATTCTTGCTCGTTGGTGGTTTGTGGACATGAGCTTTACGCTGATTTCATTGTCCACGACATCATCAACTATGATGCGGTCCTTGGGATGGATTGGCTTGCGAGCTTCTATGCTACGATCGACTGTCGGAGGAAGAAGGTGGTGTTAGAGATTCCCGGACATCCAGTATTTGAGTTCAGCCGAGGTAGCAGCTCGCTTGGTCCTGTCAGATTTCGGGCCAGGCCGGTGGAGGTTGTGGCTATGCAGATGGAGCTGGAGAGGCCAGCTGTGGTGCGAGATTTTGATGACGTCTTCCCCGAGGAGATGTCTGGTTTGCCACCTGATCGAGCTTTAGAATTTTCTATTGATCTTGTTCCGGGAGCGCAGCCGATTTCGAAGGCGCCTTATCGTATGGCACCCGCTGAGTTGGAGGAATTGCGGACGCAGCTGGATGAGCTTTTGCAGAAGGGTTATATCAATCCTAGTGTGTCTCCATGGGGAGCACCGGTCTTGCTGGTGAAGAAGAAGGATGGTTCGCGTCGCATGTGCGTAGATTATCGGGAGTTGAATGCGGTGACCATCAAGAATAAATACCCGTTGCCTCGCATTGATGATATTTTTGATCAGCTTGGAGGTTCGAGGGTGTTTTCTAAGTTGGATTTGAGGAGTGGTTATCATCAGCTGAAGGTGAAGAAGGGAGATGTTCCGAAGACAGCATTCAGGACGAAGTATGGACACTACGAGTTTGTGGTTATGCCTTTTGGTGTAACTAATGCACCCGCAGTTTTCATGAATCTGATGAACCTGATTTTCTACGACTTTTTGGATAAGTTTGTCGTTATCTTTATTGACGATATTCTGATCTATTCGAAGTCGGAGGAGGAGCATGCCTCTCACTTGAGGACGGTGTTGGAGATTTTGAGGAAGCATCGTTTGTATGCCAAGTTTTCGAAGTGCGAGTTTTGGCTGGACAGAGTTGCTTTTCTCGGGCATGTGGTGACTGGAGATGGTATCTCAGTGGATCCCGAGAAGATCAGGGCCATCAGAGAGTGGCCTGTTCCGTAGTCAGCGTCTGAGATTCAGAGTTTCCTTGGGCTTGCTGGTTACTATCGGCGCTTCATTAAGGACTTTTCCCGTATTGCTGAGCCGATGACCAGATTGACGCGGAAGGATGTACCTTTTGTTTGGTCAGGTGATTGTGAGGAGGCCTTTGGTGTTCTGAGGGAGAGATTGACGACTGCCCCTATTCTTGTTGTGCCTGATCGCAGCGGTGGATTTGAGATCTTTTGCGATGCTTCTGGTAAGGGTCTCGGTTGTGTGTTGTATCAGCACGGGCATGTTGTGGCGTATGCATCTCGTCAGCTCAAGGTTCATGAGAAGAATTACCCGACGCATGATTTGGAGTTGGCTGCTGTTGTGTTTGCTCTCAAGATTTGGAGGCACTTCCTGCTGAGTGAGAAAGTGAAGATATTCACCGATCACAAAAGCTTGAAGTATATTTTCACTCAGAAGGAGCTCAACATGCGACAGCGTCGATGGCTGGAGCTCATGGCGGATTATGAGATTGATTTGCAGTATCACCCTGGCAAGGTGAATGTGGTCCCTGATGCGCTGAGTAGGCTTCCAGCGGTGATGATTTTGACCTCGCAGTGGAGATTGCAGCATGATTTTTGCGAGTCTGGTGTGGAGATTGTTCTTCCTGGGGAGGCTTCTTCGTTGATGTGTATGCAGATACAGTCGACGATCGTGGATCGGATCAAGGCTGGCCAGGCTGAGGATCCGAAGCTGGTGAAGATTCGGGAGCAGGTGGAACCCGGTCTGCGGGCTGACTTCTTGATTCATGAGGATGGCTCGCTGAGGTTTGGAGCCAGGTTGTGTGTGCCAGCTGGAGACATCAGAGAGGAGTTGATGGTGGAGGCACATAGTTCGCCGTATTCTGTACATCCTGGTGGGACCAAGATGTACCAGGATCTTCGTCTGAACTATTGGTGGCATGGCATGAAGAGGAGTGTGGCTCGGAGTGTAGCCAAGTGCTTGGTTTGCCAGCAAGTGAAGGCGGAGCATCAGCGTACGGCCGGGTTGCTACAACCGCTTTCGATTCCGGAGTGGAAGTGGCAACACATCACTATGGATTTCGTGACTGGGATACCTCGGAGTCCGAAGCAGAATGACGTGATTTGGGTGATCGTAGATCGATTGACCAAATCCGCGCACTTTATTCCATTCCGAGTGGGACAGTCCACTGAGGCGCTAGCAAGGAGATATATGGAGGTAAATTCTTTTACTCTCCATTTCTATTTCATTTTTCCTAGTTTAGATAGTGATGTAACGTGAATCGTGCAGGAGGTCGTACGACTTCACGGAGTCCCCGTGAGTATCGTGTCGGACAGAGACACAAGGTTCACATCTCAGTTCTGGCAGAGTTTGCAGAAGAGTTTGGGTACGCGTCTGAGTTTCAGCACGGCGTACCATCCGCAGACGGATGGCCAGTCTGAGAGGACGATTCAGATCTTGGAGGACATGTTGAGGGCGTGTATGTTGGATTTCAAGGGTTCGTGGGAGGACCATCTACATCTGGTAGAGTTTTCATACAACAACAGCTTCCAGGCGAGTATTGGCATGGCACCTTTCGCTGCTCTTTATGGGAGGAAATGTCGATCGCCATTGAGTTGGGATGACGTTGGTGATCGGGAGCTGTTGGGACCTGAGATGATTGTGGAGGCCGTGGATGTTGTCAGGAACATTCGGGAGAGGTTGAGGATTGCTCAGGACCTTTTTAAGCATTGGGCGGATGCTAAACATCGTCCTTTGGAGTTTCAGCCGGGCGACCATGTGTTTCTGAGGATTTCCTCGAATCGTGGTGTGATTCGCTTTGGGAAGCGAGGGAAGTTGAGCCCGCGATACATTGGACCGTTTGACATTCTGGAGAAAGTTGGCGAGGTAGCCTACCGCTTAGCCTTGCCGCCATCTTTGGAAGGAGTTCATAATGTTTTCCATGTGTCGCAGCTTCGTCGATAAATTAGCGACCCGTCTCATGCTGTGGATTTCTCAGAGATTACCGTTCGCCCTGATATGACGTATGACCAGTAGCTAGTGCAGATTCTGGACAGACGTCAGAAGTCACTTCAGAACAGGGTTGTCAACCTTGTGAGGGTGATGTGGCGACACGGCTCGCCTGGAGAGTCTACTTGGGAGAACGAGGATGAGATGCGAGAGCGTTTCCCACTTTTGTTTCCGGACACGTGAGTGTTGGGAAATTCCGAGGACGGAATTTTTCTTAAGTTGGGGAGGATGTAACGACTGGTTTTCATGTATCTGGATTTATTATATTATATTATATGTTTTGGTGAATTTTCTCCTCATGTGTGGTTTTCGTCTCCGTAGCTTTCATTTCCGATCGTTTCGTCGTGATTTTCTAGCTTCTTCTTTAGAATCGTCGATTTTGGAGTAAGTCATTCGTGACAGGCTTCATATCGGTCATATCTTATTGTTAGATCAAGCCTAGGAGTCTTAGGAATCGATCCCGGGGCTTCGCGCTCCATTTCGGAACTTTCTGTGCACGTTAGCCGGTACAAGAAGGGGAACCGACCGACTAGATGACGATTTAGTCGGTCGGCAAACCTTCATGGACCGACTAGTTGGCTTTGTTAATTTCTCAGGAGTTACTGTTTATCGTTAGTCGGTCTAAGAACATTGGTCGACCGACAAGGTTGCAAACTAGTCGGTCAGTAATCGTTCTTTAACCGACTAGCTCTATGATCATTTTTGATACCAGGTACTATTCATTATTAGTCGGTCTAAGAACGTTCATCGACCGACTAGATGATAAACTAGTCGGTCAGTAGTTGTTCTTTGACCGACTAAATCTAAATCCTATTTTTGTACAGGAGTTACTGCTTGGACTTAGTCGGTCTGTGTTGGTCAACCGACCGACTAGTTCCCAAACTAGTCGATCAGTGGTTGCTCTTTGACCGACTAATCTGTGTCGAAACCCTAATTTCTGGGCAGCCGCCAGGTCATTTCCTATAAATACCCCACTTCGTTTCTTTTCTTTCTTTCTCTTCTCCTGGCCTCTTTCCTTCCCCCTTGACCTCTGATCTTCCCCAACCTTCCTCTAGCCTTCCTCCTTCATCTAGAGCTCCTCCCCCTCTCCATTTTGACCAACCACCATGCCCTAGGTCATCTCCAACCCCCAAAATCCCCAAAACCCCATTTCTCCAGATTTTCCCCATCCATTCCAGATCTGAACCCTAGGTTCCCCGGAGCGTTTCTTCCGTTGCCGTGCTTGCTCGGCATCATTCTTCCGCTTCCGATACGGTAATAAATCGACCTCTTAATGTGCTCTTAACCCATTTGTGTTTTTGTGAAACCCTAATGAAATGAATGTTGTTTTGATGATTGTTTCTGCATAACAGCGACTTCCCCGTAGATTAGCGTCCGTGAGAAGAACCTTCGTGATCGTCATCCTCGGTGCTAGGCAAGTGAAACTTGCCACTTAGGGTTTTGGGCCATGTCTTAGGCCATTTGCTTGTTGTAGGCGTAAAAGAGACTAGGCGACGAAATGATACTCGCCTAGGAGCAAATTTAGGAACTAGCTTGACAACGAAGCTAGATCCGACATTCATCATGTTGCACAACTACCATGTCATGTTTAATTCCCATTAACGGTACGCAAATTAATTGTCATGTCATTGCATTCTTTAAGTGTTCCCGTGATTGCGTAGCTCCGCTACATCTTGTGAAATGATTGAGGCTAGGTGCACCCCTATGCCAAATGAAATACGCCCCTGGGTTGTGATCCAGGAAACGAGCTCTTGTGCGGGGCAACCCTGGCTCATTTACTGAGCTCGTGTACAGGGACCCTGGCTCGTCTATATGTGGGTTTTTGAGGTAAGGGTTAAGCGGCCAATCAACTGGGAGTCTGCCCGATCAGCAACTTCAGTGGTAAGGCGTAAACTCTGGGTTCTGGGGTAGTGTTAAGCGGCCAATCAGTGTGAATGTCAAACCGTTCAGCTGTAAGGCGTAAACATCTACAAACAATGTGAAACGTGACTAGTGAAAAGATTGAGATTGTTAGTAGCTTGGCTACTCTTGACATGCCCTGATAAATTGTTCTCTTGCACTTATTGTCTCCCCATGTCTTACTTGTGCACTCATAACATAACTGCCATGTCACACATATTATAACTGCTAGGTTGTTAGTTTGCCTTATTTCCAGTTTCCTTGCCCAAGTCTTTTAGACTTGCTGACATGTGCCCCTTTACTCTTTTGGGTGACACATGTTAGATCCTGAGCCTGAGTACATTGTTCAGGACGAGGTGTTTGCTGACACCGAGCCCGAGCCTATGTTTGGCGAGGAGTACGTGGACACTGGGGACCAGTCCTAGTGTCTTCGTTGAGCTTTCCTCTTTTGTTTTAGACTGCTGTAGTTGTCGGTGCGTGGCACCTATACTTTGTTATGTTGTCCCTTTTGTTGGCCTTGTTCTGGGCCTTTAGACTTTTTCCTTTAGCCTGGTGGCTTTTGTAGGAAGATATATGCCCATGAGGCAATTTATCTTGATTATACGTCTTGTTCATACCGTATATGGTACGTATTATTCTAAGTATAAGATCGTTTGTATTAACATACTTAGATAATATCCATAGACTTAGAGTTAGGTCCTTACATATCTAGATGAGATCTCGATTATGAGTAAGTAAGAGACCGAATAGAAACGTAAGTCTAAAACGGTTCGTGATCATAGATGTGTCGAGAACTGGATATCGACACATCGGATAGATCACTGTGTCTTCGTCTTACCTTCGGGTAATGATGATCTCATAGTCATTCGACTTGCTGAAGTCGGAGACGAGACACAGGTGCTCATTGGAGAATGAGTTCACTGAACGACCAAGATAGAGTTATTAAATGGTTAACTTTAATGATCTGTCTTTAATAACTCTAGGGTGATGATAGGTTAGTTGATCCTTAAGACCTGAAGTCATCTGTATAAACCTGTGAACGGACGATGTAGCTTAGACCCATGATCTAGCTTCGAGGACCAGTCCTGATGAAAGATCTTAGGTTGGGTTGCACCAGAAGCTCTCTAGGTGAGTAAGTGACTAAGATGGGATTCGTCACTTCCATTAAAGGGAAGTTAGTGTTATAGGCTCAGTACGGTCTTTATGTTAATCCTCGGCCGGGGTACGTTGCAAGTAGTACAACGTGTATACAATAAAGACCGCCGTATACTGACCAATGTTGTCTGATAGGGTTGACAGAAAACCATACCCTAGGCCAACATCAAACACAGTCTTGACGAAGGGATTTTATCTAACGGAATTCATCACTGACACAGCCAATGCAAACCCTATGATACTTTTGTCAAAGGGTCGATCACGTTATGATGACTCTGAAACAGGGACGACAGCTACTGCTCGTAGTGACCGTCGTCTAGGGGTTTCGAGCCCCAACCTGTAGTAAGGTCAGGCTGTAGGGTCTCACACCGAGTAGTACTCGTGTCTTAGTAATAGGAATATAGAATAGAGAGAAATATCATTTGATGATATTCACAAGTTGAGTTGTGAAAGTTAGTCGCAATAGCAATAGGGACACAGCGTTGCATTAGATGCTAACGTTAACTAAACGTGTTGTAAATTAGTTACGACGAATTTTGTAGGAACAAACTTGTTGGAAAGGGTTACCTGGATGACGGGATCGTCTCGGTCTAAACACAGGTTCAAACCGCGTCCAAATCGGAGCTCAAACGAGCCCAGAAACGCAGAAAGAGTTCAAGGGGAAGTGGGTTAGACCCACCGGGCCAAGAGGCCCGTGTGCAAGGGCAAAACGGGCGACGCCCGCTGGTTGCAACGGGCGCACGCCCGCTGCACAGCGGGCGCGGCCCGCTGCATCAGCGGGCGCGGCCCGCTGCACAGCGGGCCAGCGCCCGCTGATGCAGCGGGCACGGCCCGCTGCATGCAGCGGGCCAGCGCCCGCTGCAAGCGGGCGCGGCCCGCTGTTGCAGCGGGCACGGCCCGCTGCGGCAGCGGGCGCCCGCCCGCTGCAGCAGCGGGCGGGCGGCCCGCCCTAGCTTCCTTGGGCGGGCGCGCCCGCTAAGCCTAGCGGGCGCGCCTGCAACTTAAGTTAAAATTAGGGTTTTTGAAACCCAAATGACGGCTACGAATTTTGTGGAAATTGCTAAACTTTGAGCAATTGTTTGAGGGGTCAAACGAAGTCGAAATTCGACACCGTCAGTTCCTACGCGTTCACCATTCCAAGCTCTTCTGATTGATAGCTTGTTTGGTGTCTGAAGTTTAGTGTGTGAGGAGAATTAATTCGTTAAAGTTTGACTTTGTGAAAGGCTAACTTTAAAAATTGAAATTAAGCCAAATGGCTTAATTGGCTTTTCTCTTCATGTGGATTGTCCCACATTGCCCGCAACAAGAGGGTGAGTGCTCACTCCCTATATAAATAGGGGTGCACTCTCCTCGTTGAAATACACACCAGTCAACGATCGGGTAGCTCCAAATTATTGAGCAAGCTCGGTCCGCGACTAAATCTCTCTCTCTACTTTCCTATTCTCCGGAGTAGTCCTAGCACGACTACGAAGGGGGTTTGGATCTGATCCGGACGTCTAAGACGCGGGTTTCTTCTCAAGTGAAACTTTCTACCGCGTGTGATCGGCTCGGAGGCGAAAGCGGCTCGGGCGGATCGGTGCGAGGGTGCGAGGCGGCTCAGGGAGATCGGGTCAACGCGGCTCGGCTACGACGAGCTTCTCAAGACGGTGCAGTACATCTTGCCTGCTCCAGGGCCAAGATTCCGGGTATGTGGTTAAGCGTTTTAGCGTAATTTTAATTAGTCGCTTAGTGTAGATCCTTCTTGGAGTGGTCAGACCCACTCCAAGTCGGCATAGATCGGGCTGGGTTCTGGCTCCCCAGAGCCTAGCTAAATTGTTTAGCTAGTCTAGAAATTTTGATTTCTGTTTTTCCGCTGCGCTTTTGTGCCTCCGTGGTCCGTCCGACTTAGGACGGATACGGATCCGAGCTCTGGGGGTCCGCCAAAACCCCAACAGCTTTTCTGGATGTTGAACTAAATTTTTTTGTTGGACAATTTATGAGATTTGAGATTTTATTTCTGTATCTCCTTGTGTTATTATTGTTGTTCCGTTTGTGGTTACAGGGACCTGCTTATGTTTTATTGACGCTTATCAGGTTTGGGGCTTCACAGCTCCACTCTCGTGCGGACCTTTTCACGTCTCGCCTCCATTTTAGGGAAGCAGGGCGTGACACCCGACCTCATTATCTCCAGGCGAGCACACCGTTTTCTCCGACCCGGGGACCCATACCTCATCGGGCAGTCGCATGAACCGCACGCGTATCTCCCTGATGTTAATCCTGTCCGACCTACATTGGAGGTGTTGGATATGGATGACGTTTGTACACCCTAGTAGGGAATGTACGAGGGAATACGGACCTCGAACGTCGCGTACACGAAGTCGTGTGTAAAGGGAATCTGTTCCCTTGCGGAGAGGATCTCTAGATTAGTGGGAAAGTCGCATTATATGTGCATAAGTGCATGCGACATATGGCTAATAAAGGGGGAATATCTTAAGCTTATGGTGTACCATGCATATGGTACAACTTAAGCTTATAATGTGCCATGTATGATGGTACACTTTAGTTAAATTGTTCCAAAGGAACAATTACTCCTAAAATAACTACCTTGGGGGCTATAAATAAGACCCAAGGATTAGCCATTTACTTACACTTTTGCATGGTATTCTTGCCTTGCATTTCATTCTAGCGAAGCTCTGCCGAAATCCTTCCTCTCTCTTTATCCAAGTTCTTAATCTAAAAGTAGAGATTTAGATTGTGGATTTAGTAGCCTTACTCCGTTCGTGAGAAGACTCGATCCGTCGTGGCGAATCCGAAGGCGAAGTTCTGAGACTACCGTGCCGCATACGCAAGCGTAAGTCTCAACTTCATTTATCGATCCTAACGCTGTTTTGACAGGTTCCTACATTGGTATCAGAGCCATACGGGTTCGCCCCGGTCAAACCGCCTTCCCGTCGAACCGATGAATGAGGCGTTGTCTTTTTCACGAATGGGTATCCTACCATTACGGATATGGTAGGAACGCTTCGTGACGGAGAGAACGTAGCGGTTGTTCTTTTCACGTTAGGGTCTTCTGTCATTACAGATATGGCAGGAACTCTCCGTGACGGGAAGAACCGACCGTTCACGTCGTCAAGCTCGCACTCTTCATGGATGCCGAGTCTCCATTCATAGGGAATGTGAATTCTCTTCATGTGGAGCGTGTAGTTTACGAACTTTAAAGTATGTTATTTTTCATTTTTGGCACACGGCCATTAGAAAATAACTACTTTCTCGACGAACGGGTGCTTCATCGACGAACGGGTGCTTCATCGAGGAAGATGATGGTAGTTATTTCCATCGGAGAAGATGAATTTTGGTGCATGTGCACCATGGCCAAATGGGCTATGAAGGCCATGCACCACACCTCCCCATGCGGAGGGGGTTGGCTATGGCCAATAACCACCACGGCCACCCCTCCGGCGGGGTGTGCGGCAACCCCATTCAAAGGGGGTGGCCGGCCATGGCCATATATGGCCATGGCCGGCCAATGCCAAAATGGCCTTGGCCATGACCGGCCATGGCCAAGCTATGGCCGACCATGGCCAGGCCGGCAGTGGCCAGCCTCGGCCACGGCCAGGGGGCCCTGTCCGAGGCCACGCCAGGGCCAGGGGGCCCTGGCCGTCCTCGGCCAAGGCCAGGGGCCGGCCTGGCTGGCCTGGCCGACCCTGGCAGGAGCCAGGGCCGGCCCTGGCCAGTCTCGGCCAGGGCAGAGGCCCTGGCCGAGCGGCCAGTGGCCTCTGGCTGGCTCTGGCCGGCCTCGGCCAGGGCAGAGGCCCTGGCCGAGGGGCCAGGGCCCCTTGCCGGCCAGGGCCCCTTGCCGGCCAGGGCAGAGGCCCTTGGCCGGCCCTTGGCCAGCCTCGGCCAGGGCAGGGGCCCTGGCCGGGAGTGATGTAGACCAATTTTTGGTCGACCAATTTTGGTGTTTTGGTCGACCAATCCGGCAAAAGGTCTTGGTCGATCACGAACTTGCCGACTAGCCCATACGGGGTGTCAAAAGGCCTTGGTCAAACACGAATGTGCCAACTAGCCCATACGGGGCTAACGACAGTCGTCTGCTCTTATTTTATAAAGTTTTTTTTCCTTGGGCTCTACTCCTTGAAGATTAGCCGTAGTGCTCTATTTCATGCGAGATTAGCCATGTCATTGTGCTCTACTCTACGGAGATTAGCCAATGTACTTATGACGTTGTGCTCTACTCTACGGAGATTAGCCAATGTATTTCAAATTTTTTGAAAAAAATGTTTTCAAATAGGTTATGTCCCGTCCTTAATCGGGATAGCGCAATTTAGAATTCCAATTCCTACCACGATCCGGCCATGGTTATCTAACCCATGGGTGTGTAGAACAGGTCTCGTGGCTTGGCAATTGTTGCGCTAAAATTCTTTGCGCAAACTCTCACCTATTCCATTTTGAAAGATATGTTTTTCAAAAGTATTTTTCCGCTGCTGGTACCATACGGGTATCAATTCTGATTTCTTTTTACATGAGATAAGTAAGAGGGATACTTTGAAAGTTACTTCTAGCTGGTAGTTGGGAACGTAGTGAACTTCTCGATTCTAGAGTAACATTTCAGCTTATCCAAGGAACTTATCAAGTGTTTAAAGAATCGAAACTTTATGCATAGAATTTTGATCGTGTTTTTCATTTTCTTTGCAGTTTTTTGATTCGAATATGTCTACCGCTTCTAAGAACATTGTCGCCGAGCTTAACAAAGGTGAGAAGCTCAACGGCGACAATTATAAACTTTGGTCAATAAAAATCCAATATGTTTTGGAGGAGCAAGATGTGCCTGAAACACTCCAAAACGTAATGGAAGAACCTGCGTTGAGCAATACGGCCCAACACAAGAGGGACCGAGAAGCTTATGAGACTTGGACTCGAAAGAACAAAATAGCACGTATTACGTTATTGTCCGCAATGGACAATGACATAATGCGTCTATTTCGGGAATTCGACCTAGCCAAAGACATATGGTCTGGGCTAGAAATAAAGTTTGGTGGAACTTCGGTCACCAAACTCCGCTCCTTAAAAATTCAATTTGATTCGTACAAAATGCGGCGAGATCAATCTATGAAAAAGCATCTCCGCCACATGGTGAATCTCATAGCTGAATTGAAGGATGCGGGTCTTACGCTGTCTGACGAACAACAGATCCAAGCAGTCATTCGTTCACTCCCAGATAGCTGGAATAACATGAAAATGCACCTCACTCATAATGAGTGCATTAAAACTTTAAGCGATGTATCCAAACACCTCGAACTCGAGGAAGAGCGGATTCAAGCCGCAAAACCTAGTGCCGAAGTGCACATGGCCGCTAGTTCCTCACATGGAGGAAAGAAGCGGAAGGATAAACTCTTAAGGTTTATGAACGAACGAAAGCAAGAACCGGAAACCTCAAAGAAGACTAAGAACAAAAAGTGGCAAAAGAATGTGCACTCAAAGAATAAAAACTTGAAGAAGATCAAGTGCTTTAAGTGCAACAAGTACGGTCACTTCGCCCGTACGTGTACGGATGGAAGTGATAAGGTAACTTGTAGGGCTAGTTACATATGTGTTTCTAGTTCCATGTTTCTTGCTGAATCTAACTATTTTTGGTTGATTGATTCAGGGGCCACAGACCACGTAGCGAAGGACAGAAGGTTCTTCGTAGAGTATCGAAGGATAACTCAAGGAACAAAGTGGATATACGTCGGTAACAACACTCGTGTTGAAGTCAAGGGCGTCAGAACATGCAAGCTAGTTCTCGACAACGGCCGGACTCTATTATTGCATGACGTCCTCTTTGCTCCAGATATTCGAAGGAATATCGTATCCGTGGTCATGTTAATGTCTTTAGGTTATGAATGGAGGTTCTATGAACAAAATGTTGACCTTGTTTGTAATAGTTCTTTAGTTGGGTCGGGTAATGTTTGTAATTGATTGATTGTTTTAAACACTATGTATGATGATTCTTCTTCTATTAATGAAAGTTTCCATTTGACAAATGCTTCTAATTCTGAATCTGAGATCATTTGTTGGCATGCAAGACTTGGTCACATTGGACCAACTAGAATGGATAGACTTGCCAAAAGTGGCTTGCTATCTAATGTTTCAAAAGTTGAAATGTCAACTTGCGAACATTGTCTTGTAGGGAAAACTTGTCGCAAGCCGTTTGGAACTGTCACAAGGGCCGAAGTTCCATTACAGCTTATCCATTCGGACATTTGCGGTCCAATGAATGTTAAGACAAGACGCGGGAAGTCCTATTTTATCACCTTCATTGATGACTTCACCAGTTTCGGTCACATTTATTTGATTTCCCACAAACATGAAGCTTTATCTTGCTTCAAAAACTATATGAGTTTAGTGGAAAATCAACTAGATCATAAGATAAATGTCTTGCGAACCGATCGGGGTGGAGAATATCAATCAACGAGTTTTAAGGAACTCTGTGATGAAAAAGGCATAGTTCATCAAATAACTATGCCTTATACTCCGCAACAAAACGGTGTTGCGGAAAGAAGAAATAGGACATTGATGGAAATGGTCCGATCAATGATGTCTCAGGAAAATTTGCCCATCACCTTTTGGGGTGATGCATTATTGACGGCAGCATTCATCTTAAACCGTGTACCCTCGAAGTCGGTAAGTTCTACTCCTTATGAGTTGTGGAACAATAGAACTCCAGACTTAAGCATTCTAAAACCTTGGGGTTGTGCCTCTTACGCACATTTATCCTCTCACAAATATGGCAAACTTGGGCCACGTGGGAGGAAGTGTATCTTCATCCGATACGCTGAAAACTCCAAAGGATATGTTTTCGTCGGTCAAGAGGACAATGTGGGTCTAATAGAATTCGAATCGAGGAATGTTGTCTTCTTGGAAAACAAGTTTCCAAGACAGGGTGAGATAAGTCAAGACTTATCCTTGTCTGAGACTTGGGATCAAGAAGGATCAGAACGTTCGAGTGGGAGAATTCTTGGTGAAGAGGAAAATGACCCTCATACTTCACCTATGGATGATACGAACGATACCAATCCTATTCCGAGTGGGAGTGATGTTATTCCAAGTGGGAGTGATGTCATTCCAAGTGGGAGTGATCAAACTCAAGCAAGACGTAGTAATCGAACGAGGCTAACACCTCTGAGATTTGAGGATGAATTTCCTCAAACATTCATGACATTACTACAAGATGATGACGAACCTGCAAATTTCAAACAGGCCGTCACATGCCCTGCTAAAGATAAATGGATAGCGGCGATGGAAGAAGAACTTCAATCCATGAAAACAAACCAAGTCTGGGACTTGGTTGATTTACCTAAGGGACGTAGAGCCATTGGGAACAAGTGGGTTCTCAAAATCAAGCATAAGGCTGATGGCTCCATCGAGAAATATAAAGCTCGCCTTGTTGCGAAAGGTTTCACGCAACCGGAAGGAATAGACTACGAAGAGACTTTCTCTCCTGTCGTGCGTTTTACCTCCATTCGCTTAATTCTGGCAATGGTGGCTTGTTTGGACCTCGAGTTACATCAGATGGATGTAAAGACTGCTTTTCTTAACGGAGAACTAGATGATGAGATCTACATGGAATAACCAAACGGGTTCGTACAAGAAGAAAACAAACATAAGGTTTGTAAACTTCGTAAATCCATATATGGTCTTAAACAATCCTCAAGGCAGTGGTATATGCGCTTTCAAGAAGTCGTTTTGTCGTATGGTTTCTCCATGCTCGACGAAGACAACTGAGTATACATTAAGAGGATTAAGAACAAGTATGTAATTATGTCTTTTTATGTAGATGACATACTTATAGCCGGAAATGATAAGCGTCTTATCATGGATATCAAAGCTTGGCTTTCATCCGTCTTTGAGATGAAAGACATGGGTGAAGCTGCATATATCCTTGGGGTTAAGATCTCAAGGAATCGTTCTAAGAAACTTCTTTCTCTCTCTCAAGAAACATATATAAAGAAAGTTTTAGAACGGTTTAATATGCCGGACTGCAAGCCAATTGATACTCCAATAAACAAAGGCGAGGGTCTATGTTTGGAAATGTGTCCCAAAGATCCAAAAGAAAAGAAAGCTATGGAAAAGGTTCCATACTCCAGTGCTGTCGAAAGTCTGATGTACGCCATGATATGTACCAGACCGGACATTTGCTATGTTGTTGGTATGGTAAGCCGTTACCAATCCAACCCAGGACAGGCACACTGGAAAGCGGTGAAGAGGATATTAAGGTACCTCAAAGGGACTGCGGACTATTCGTTGTGCTATCAAGGCAATACCTTGAGACTCGAAGGCTATATCGATGCTGATTGGGCAGGTGATCTCGACGAGCGAAGATCTACCTCAGGCTTTGTTTTCTTGCTTGGGAATGGTGCAATATCCTGGAGCAGCAAGAAGCAAACCTGCATCGCCCTATCAACCATGGAAGCCGAATTTGTAGCATTCAGCATGGCGGTCCAAGAAGCTGTTTGGCTTAGGAAATTCTTAGACAGGCTGACGATGCCACTGACTCGAGCACTGTTCCTATATACAGTGATAGTCAAGCTTCGATTGCCTATGTCAAAGATCCTAAATTTCATTGTAAGACCAAACACATTGATATTCGATTCAAGTTTGCGAAGGACTATGACAAACGGAAGGAAGTAGACATAGGATACATATCCACGCATAAGATGATAGCGGATCCCCTTACTAAGGCGATCCCCAGAGATGTGTTCTTCAAACACTTATCATCTATGGGAATGCGTAGGTGCTGAGCTGTATCATGTAATATTTCCCATGTCTATAGAAGATCAAAGTTTAATAAAAAGAAGAATTTTTTTTATATATATATTGCATACAAGTTTCTTACAAATAATTTTACATACATTTGTGTTTAAGTCTCAGCTATTTTATTGTGTGTATGTCGGACAAATTAAGGTTGGCTCTCTCACATGAGCAACCGCCTTATCTTATCAGATGGATAAGATAGAGATGAGACTAGTTTAAAGTCAAAATCATTAGACAAATGATTTAGAGTCGTGACTTAAACAAGATAGTCGAATGAAAGATCTGCATCATATGGATGCTTACAAAAGATCTGAGATCTGTATCACAAGGATATTTAAAAGAGATCTCATAGGATTTTTTAAATCCTATCTGTCTTATGCAGGATGAGAGTCCGGGAATATTTCATGGGTTGTAAGGGGACTCAAAAGATAGGCACTGTGGTGTCTGATCTTTCATCCGTACAACATCATTAAGACATACTCTCCCTGGGAAAGGAGTGATGTTGTAATACGTGTTCATACCACGTATGCATTTCGACCACTGAGTTAGTAGCAATAGTGTTTGCTATTATGTGAGACTCAAAGGCCATATGGGTCTTAACTCTTACCCTCAAGGACTCTAATTGGTTCCTTTAGATTTGACGAGATGATCGCTATCTTGGCGTGTTGCTAATGGGCTATGATAATTCGGCTCGGCGGGGCACGTTAGAAAAGCGAATCAAGTCAAGATCAGAAGGTTCGCAAGAAGAGGAAGATTGATTTCATATTCGCATTTGGACTTTAATGATTCAAAGCTGGCCAGCCAATTGTGATCCAGATGGGATTCAATTGTTGAATATAAAGTATAAGAAATGTGAAGAAATAATCTAGGGTAAAGCATGCGTTGAACTACTCAACTTTGCACATTCGAGGTCGTTGTGTATCTCTAACAAGTGCACAACAACAGACTCTACGCGCATGACGGTCGCACGGTCTATTTCTAGGTATGATAGATGAAAGAACTAAGAGAAAGACGTTCTCTTACAATCCCCTCAAGTGTGAGTGGGAGATGTTGGATATGGATGACGTTTGTACACCCTTGTAGGGGATGTACGAGGGAATACGGACCTCGAACGTCACGTACACGAAGTCGTGTGCAAAGGGAATCTGTTCCCTTGTGGAGAGGATCTCTAGATTAGTTGGAAAGTCGCATTATATGTGCATAAGTGCATGCGACATATGGCTAATAAAGGGGGAATATCTTAAGCTTATGTTGTACCATGCATATGGTACAACTTAATCTTATAATGTGCCATGTATGATGGTACACTTTAGTTAAATTGTTCCAAAGGAACAATTAATCCTAAAATAACTACCTTGGGGGCTATAAATAAGACCCAAGGCTTAGCCATTTACTTACACTTTTGCATGGTATTCTTGCCTTGCATTTCATTCTAGCGAAGCTCTGCCGAAATCCTTCCTCTCTCTTTATCCAAGTTCTTAATCTAAAAGTAGAGATTTAGATTGTAGATTTAGTAGCCTTACTCCGTTCGTGAGAAGACTCGATCCGTCGTGGCGAATCCGAAGGCGAAGTTCCGAGACTACTATGCCGCATACGCAAGCGTAAGTCTCAACTTCATTTATCGATCCTAACGCTGTTTTGACAGGTTCCTACAGGAGGGACCCAATCACTCTCGGAACAACGGTGCGCCATGACCCACTCTCCCTAGACCGTCGCACCCCCCGCGGTAACGCCCCCTCTTCCACCAGCTCCTCCTCCCCCACTCGGCTACTGCCTCCGACCTCGAAACGAGAAGCCATCGGTCGGAAAGTAAAAAAAATTATTATTATTATTACCTAGCTGATCCATCAAATCGGGAAGACGTTCGGAAGAAGATGACCGACGGCGGAAGTCGCAACCAAGCCAGCAAGCGATAGACGGAAGTGTTGAACACCGGAGAAGAATCGAAGACGGAAGAAAACACCCGCCGACCGCCTTCCAACCATTTTTATTTATAAATTGGGCCACCGGGTCATCACGACCGTCGGTCCTCCGCCACGCGGCGCCGATCGGGATGTCCTTAACGCCTCGACTGGCGTGAGAGTCACCTCATCCACGTGTCGCAAACCTAATCGTGGAGACGCTTCGTATTTCTACCATCCTTTCGAATCGTAATAATGACCAATATGGCGGGAGTTCCGAAGCTAACGCCGCCACCCCCGGGCATAGGCCGGGATCCTTGCCGACGGCTCGGAATGTCGGAGACAGTTGGCCCTCCGAGCCGAGCCGGGCTCCCGCCTCAGGCTCGAAGACCGGGGGCAATTGTTGCGACCTAAAGATCGTGGGAGTCCGACTCCCGCCCAGAACCACTGATATACCTCATTGAATCACCCCTTTACAAAGGGACTGCCTGCCCGGAGGTCCGAGGCTACATGGGAATGGGCGCACCTCGCAGCGCCCCCCTCCCGGCCGAGGCGTACAACCGCATTCGCTCGGCCCGCCAGGGGCAGTGCGCCTGGGGAGCACCCAGACAGTGCAGCCAGGGATGCTGATAGAGGCACGTGCATATCCCTCCCTACCAGTGGTTCACGACTCGCGACCGAAAAGGTGCGCGGCCAGGTCAGACAACCCACGAACAGGTCGACCTGGCGGGTCCACACGAACCCCGCCTCCGGGGATAGCATTGCCGGACCTTTAATTCATCACTCACGACAAACAACCTAGTGTAAGGACACGACTGACACTAGCACCGCCCGACCATCTGACAAAGCACCCCCTGGCCGTTGCGCCCCCTGACACCTAATGCTTTCAGCCCTGACACCCTGTCAAAAGTTCCCCTGGCCGTTGCACCGTCTGACAAAAGCGAGGCAGACACTCCTGTTCCTGACATCCTCGTCCGAAGCTTCCGCTGACAGCCAGGCCAGCACAGCACGTCGAGTCAGCATACCAGGTCAGCCCCACCTAATCATCTCCCATCAGGTATAAATACCCCCTCACTTCTTACGGTGAAGGGGTTGGCAAATTCCCTCTGAATCCCATTATTCACACACGAGAGCAAAGGTCGTCCATATCTTTGTTCTCCCACTCATAGCTCGTCACGTACGGTCGACACACCCTTAGTTCGACCTGCGTGCCCCGCCTCCGCTTTAAGTCCAATTACTGACTTAGGCATCGGAGAGGCTAAGGGTTGGACCCCAACCCGGCCTTTCTGATGAGTTGCTCGTTGTGCAGGGTAGTTCGCCCCTTGGTCGACATCCGCCTTCGGCTCCCGCCGCCAGATCCTCCTCCGCCGAATCCGGCGGGATTTGACTCCGTGGCCTACCCCGGCGGCAAATGTAGCCTCTCCACCCCACTAATCACCTGTCAAAAAGCCTACCTAAACCCTCTTATCAATATAACCACCGTGCCCTTGGTTCCCCACAATACAAATTCATTGTACGCGAGTTCTACCCCGCAACAGTAGGGATTGTGTGAGTCCACTTTTATCCCTCAAATACTCTCATGAGGCTTAAAGGTCTCATTCTTCTAATGATGATAGTATATCATCTTAAATTCATTTGAGGAAGTGAAGAGAGTCAATGGCATCCTCATTTTAGGAGTATTCAGGATGACAAATCATTCACAGTAAAATAAAATGCGTAAAAAACACATATATACTACAAGAGAATACTACTGATATTTATGTTACGACAACAAGTTTCATAGTGTGATGTGTACTCTAGAAAACATACGTCTACAATTATGCTCATTTAGACTTATGTTATGACAACAGATCAAATTTTTTTCAAAGTTTATTTGTCCTCGGGGAGTAGCTAAATATACATACAGTCAATTTGAGTTTCGTCGTTTAGACTAGATAGGTATATATTTTTATATGACATAGGTTAATGCCCATTCATATTGCAAAAAGCATTATGGGTCTTGTCAGAACTTCTGGTCTGATATTGGGTTGCCACTGCATACTCCATGTCGAGGTATATCATATCTTCCCTTTCTCATTTTTATTCAAGACTTTCCCTGTTTTCATTCTTCCTTATTGTCGTTTATAAGGAAGTAGACATATACAAGGGAAATGAGTTAGTTTCTATATTTCCACTTTTCCAGTTTATGATAGACTTTTAAAAGTCTATTTGAAAACTCAAGTATGGTCTACAGGCTATTTTTATTGAGTCATTCAAGTATTGTGTGGATATATATTCATGCTCAAGGGGAAACAAATACGTGGCTACGAAGTTTATAATTTCTCACTTGTCTATTAAGACATGACTTCGGGCGTACGCTTAAAATTAAGGTTAGATTAAAGAATCATACCTTGTAAAGTGAGATTACTCTAAAAGAGTTTATCGGTGTTATGACAATTACTGGTGTTAATATTGGTTTATATAAACCATAGATCTGAAAGATCGTTTTACCGCAAAATGTGTATCTCTAAAAGAAATCGCATAAATGTTTTTCGCATAATCCATCACATTTGTTAACTTTAATTAGGGTGAAAGGGTGTTGACTTTTGATTTGATTTTGAACTTCAGGTTCATTTTGATTTTGAACTCCAGGTTCATTTTGTCAAATAGGATATGAAGTTAAACTTTTTGAAATCATTATTGGTTTGTTGTCATGAAATATCGTCATACCATGGGCATGAATATGAGCAAGCGATAATCATATAAGAGTGAAAAATGCAACAATTAATGATTTATCATACACATAATATGAAGCTTGTAAGCTAAAAGTTATTCTTAATAAAATAGTTGAAAAAAAACTAAATTATCATTGCAAATAAATTAAGCATGTGAGCTTAAGAATGTATGCTCAACCAACATGAATTGAAACATATAACATGTTATTTATATTCAGCAGATATATAAATAATTTCATCTCAGACATATATTTATGCTACATGCATTAAAAATATATCATAGAGATTTTTATAGTGGAAATGAAAATATTTTCGTTTAATAATTATTGGACCACTGGGCAACGTCATACATCGTTAGGTTAGTTGACTAACGAAGAGCGGTCGCATGATCTTCCTAATTATTAAATGTATGATAATCAGATAATCCAACGAAAAAATGCGATAAATTAAAAATGCGTAATTTTTCCAGATTTTTAACGAAAAAGAATTCGTAATTAAATCTGAAAAATATTTCGGAAATGAAATTGGTCAAACCCTAGTTGTGTTTTTAGGTTCGATCTGCCGTGCGATCCCGTGCACCCGATTAGGGTTTCGGGCGTGTGTGTGGTCGCGTCCGGCGACTAGGGTTTCGGACACACGCGCGCAGGGGGGCGCCACTGCAGTCGGCGGGGCCCGTCCATCGCTACTGGCGACGGCGGGGGGGGCGCAACTGCAGGCGGCGGGTGCTGGCCGCCGTCTGCAGGCGGCGGGGCCCACCGTCGCTGCTGGCGGCAGGGTTAGCCTGCCGCCGCTTCGAGCGACGGGGGCTAGCCCGTCGCTTCGGGCGGCGGGGGTGGCCGCCCGAAGCAGTGGCAGGGGTGGCCGCCGCTTCGGGCGGCGTTTCTGCCCGCCGCTTCGAGCGGCGGGGGTGGCCGCCGCTTCGGGCGGCGGATCCGCCCGCTGTTCGAGCGGCGGGGGTGGCCGCCGCTTCGGGCGGCGGTTCCGCCCGCCGCTTCAGGCGGGGGGGGGTGCCGCCACTTCAGGCGGCGGCGACGGCGTGAATCGGGGTGGGAGGGGGGTTTCGCGTGGCGGCTTCCGGCCACGTGGCGATGGAGAATTCCCTAGGGTTTAATGGTTTTGGGGAAGAAGATGATAAAAATCTGATTTTTATTGGAAAAAATCTATTTTTGATCTTCAAACGGCGTTTTTATCATAAAAAGTTGATTTTTGACAATAAAATGGCGATTTTTCATTAAACAATTGATTTAGCATGCAGATCTACGTAGAAAAATTAGATCTATACTAATCAAGATATCGATCCAAGTATTTGGATCCGAACATATGCGCATACGATTTTAGATCTAGGGAAAAGAATTACCTCTAGATCCTACTCGCCGGATCTAGCGACGTTCGGTGAAGGAAGCCTGTTCGCGTCGCGTTCGTCCGTCGGCAGAGGTTCAGCTCAGCTTCGAGCGTGCTGATAACGTGTTGTAAACTTGGCGGCTACGGAACCCCGTAGCCCTGTATTTATAGAAGTAGTGTTACATAATGGGTGCATATCCAATACACAGGTGGGACTCCAAAAGCCCGTTTATAACACATTCTTATATTTCGTTAAGGTTCTGAGTTCTTAACTCTCAATAATCTTAATAACAATAGAGATCAATTCTTCCTAATGATTCCATTAATTACAAATCCTACTCACATTAGAGATGCTAACCTCTAATTCTAACTCTGATTACAGCTAGAAACAAAATCCGATACGGAATGTATATAGACAGTCTGACATACCAGATTTGTTTGGACCGTAACTTACCATCAGATGTTGGATTCATGCAAGCCTTATACTCGTTGGAAAGCCGGCGAACCGAACTTTCCAACTCTTAATATAGGTGCATGCATAATTAAATCAGGATTGGTTTTCTTGTTTGGGTTGGGTCTAGCCATTATTATGAATCAAGCCATAATGATTTCTCTAATCGGGTCTCTTCGAGTCATGATGGGCATTTAGTATTCGATACCTTTGGGTGCAAAAGGTAGGGCAAGAGCATTCTGCATTCAATGCTTTTAAACATTCGTTTTACTAATATACACTTAAACACGTTCTCTTCACAGGTTTTAAAGAGTTATGGTCTCGTTGATATACAACAAGAAGAACCTTATGGAGATATCATAATAATCTCTCGAACTCCTGCGCTTTCGTCTGTTAAATTTTGAATTCTCTTGTGCCTTCTTCTACCTTAACCCCAAGGAACAAGGGTGTAGGAGTGGCCGGCCAAGGGGAGAAAGAGGGGAGATGTACTACAAAGTATGAAAAATTAGAAAACGAATTAAAAAGATTATAGGGTTTCCTTTCAGCTCAAACTTCACACTTGATTTTGGAGCTGCCATTGTCTTGAGGTTGTGCGATCTTTCACAACTAGCTCCACAACAATGATTGCTAGTTAGTCTCTCCTTATTATGCTTGTTACGATACTCGAGGCCATCTTTAGGAGCCTTTGGGGGGGACGTCATTGGGGGAAGGATTATTGCGGTTCAAAGTATACTCAATTTTCAGTTCAGCTGACTGTGGATCTCGCTCCTAGGGTTCTTGCATGATTTGTAGTTTAGACTAGGTGTTAGCCCATAGCTTTCTATCCACGGTCTTTGTTAGCATTAATTTTAAGCTGGCCAAAGAGACCAATGAACTGTGCCATGGTGATGTAATTAGGCTTTGCCTATGCAGTCCGAATGGAGTTTCCTTCGTCATTGCTGGGTTGGTTAATCTCCATCTCTTGAGTGGAATCTCTGGTTGAATCGTTTGAGTTTCATGTACATGGCGCCAACTGTTACAATTCATTTTCTCTACACATAACACATAATGTGATTTTTAAGAAAATACTTTGATATAATATCGATCTTGAAGGAGGGTGCCACATTGCCTCCCATGACTGTTCACGCCCTAGCTTGCTAGTGCATGCTTGATATAAGCTTGCAATTTTAATTGGATCACATATATTGGAAGTTAGGGGCTAACTTATGTTAATTGCATATTAGTTAACATAGAGCTCGTGTATTACCTATAGTTTTTGTTTCAATATATGTGTACAAGTATTTAGATTCCATCGTTTGTGCTTCTATTAATTCGCATCTTGTACAACTGCATAAGTTAGCCTAAAAGCCTCTAAAACTTACACTTGCTCTGCAATTCAACTGAAATAAAGACTCCTCATTTGGAAAGGAAATGATATGGTAAATTTTGTTCCACTCATAATATATATCTAATTGTTGTGAATGGGTATTTACTGGGTTAGATGAGTTATTGGGCCAACCCAAGTGTTTGGGCCCATATCTGTATAAGCTCATTTGTATTCTCCCCTTTGGCTATAAATATAGACCTGAGGGCTCTCCTCTTAGTAGTTGATTCATAACACGTTATCAGCACGAGCCTCTAAAATTTTTTTTTTTCCACAAATTTTTTTTTCCGTTCGTTGCGAAGGCGAAGGCGAAGGCGAGACGGGAGATCCACGAGCGCGGTGCAAGGCTTCCTCCATCAAGGGTCGTCATCCGCGTAGGGCTTCGAGCAACCGTCGCTATATCCGGAGGACGGATATAGAGGTAAAAACTCTAAAAACAAAGTTTTTAATCATACGTATGATTACCCCTCCCCTAGATCTCACAAGATCGTCATGGGGATTCATCGTCGCCTTGAAAACGACGGATTATTCATCCCAAAAATCAAATTTTTTTAGGGTTTTTAATATTTTTTTTTCAAACCCTAAATCAAGCCCCGCCGGCGGCCTCGCCGCCGCCCCCCCCCCCCCCCCCCCCCCGGCCACGCCGTCCCCCACCCATAGGTGGGCGGCAGCCGCCGCACCCCCCCCCCAGCAGGGGGGGCGGCGGCAGCCCCTGCCGCCACCCTCCCCTGCAGGGGGGGCGGCCGCCGCCGCTCCCCCCCTGCAGGGGGGCGGCGGCCCCCGTGGCCGCCCCCCTCTCTGCAGGGGGGGCGGCCCCCCCGCCGTCCCCCCCCCCCCCCCCCGCAGAGGGGGCGGCGCCCCCCCCCCCCCCCCCCGTGCCTGCCGTCCCCCCCCCCCCCCCCCCCCCCCCCGCAGAGGGGGGGCGACGCACCCCCCCCTGGCCACGCCCCCTGCTGCGGGGGGCGGCGGCCCTCGCCGCTCCCCCCCGCAGCGGGGGGCGGCGGCCCCCTGGCCGCGCCCCCCTCTGCGGGGGGCGGCGGCCACCGCCGCTCCCCCCCGCAGCGGGGGGCGGCGGCCCCCCGGCCGCGCCCCCCTCCCCTCTGTGGGGGGGCGGCGGCGGCGGCGGCGCCCCCCGGTAAACCCTAAACCGGAAAAAGAAAAAAAAATCGCTGAGCTGTGGGCCTGAAGCCCACAGCAGATCTGTGGGCTTCAGGCCCACAGAATTCAACACAAAAAAAATATTCAGATCTGTGGGCCTGAAGCCCACAGCAGATCTGTGGGCTTCAGGCCCACAGATTTCCCAAAAAAAGCCAGATCTCTGGGCCTGAAGCCCACAGCAGATCTGTGGGCTTCAGGCCCACAGATTTTCATCAAAAAAAATTTGGGGGGAGGCAATAGGGCTATAAATGTGCCTCAAAAGGCAACCTATTAGCCTAAAAATTAATTTAAAATGGGGATTCAAAGGCAAAATATTCGTGAAAAAATCACGGTAAATTACGGGACAAATATCGGGCAGACAAGGGCGTTTTGGGGATTTTTTGGGGGACTTTTTGGGATGACGAGGGAGACTTTTCCCTCTGACAAAGAAAATGTTAATTTTGGGCCCTTAATCAATTTGATTGATTAAACCCATTTACTTTACAACCTATGCATCGTAATCTCTTTTACATGCTTTACATCTCTGGCAAAATTATGTGGATATTATTTGTGTGGTTGTACATTTTATTTAAAAACTTAATAATTAGGAAGATCCTGCGACCGCTCTGCCGTTAGTTACCTAATCTAACGGTGTATGACGTTGCCCAGTGGTCCAATAATTATTAAGTGATTAAATATTGCTTTATTCTCATATGAATAAACTGCCTGTGATGTCTGTGGATGAAAATGTTGATGAGCACAATATTCTCTGCATGAATTGCTAAATGTGATTTTTGGATCGGCCGTTTAGTCCCACAGTTTATTTCCCGCACTTTTCTTTTATTTTTAAGAGAAATTATAGTGAGGAATTTATGTAAATGTCAAAGAAAGAAGACCTACTTCCATGGAGTCGGAAGCTACGCTTGAAGACGAAGATATTAAATGGGACCCACGGGGTTTCCAAAGTTGTATTTTCATTTTAATTCAAGCTGCAAATTTGTATAATTTGGACTGTGGACTCTTGGACTCTTTCTTGTGGGACTGGCCGATCCACACATTTAGCTTTTCATTAAATATTGCTTCCGCATGAAAATGTTTTTCTGGTTGATTATTAATTCATGCATGTTTGTGCTCTGCTAGATAAATGGCTAAAATTGCAAGCGTTGACTTTGAAGTGCTGGATGCATTAGGCAGAAACTATCTAAGCTGGCAGCTAGATGTTAAGATTCACCTGCGGGCCAAGTCCCTCATCACTGCTGTGACTGAAAAAGAAAATGTTAGCGATATAGAGAAGGCGCAAGCCATCATCTATATTCGCCGCCATGTGGACAAGACCTTAAAGGCTGAGTACCTTACGGTCGAAGATCCACTTGAGCTATGGACCGCCCTTGAGGACAGGTATAAACATCAGAGAGATGTTATACTCCCAAGGGCGAGATATGAGTGGGAGAACCTGAGACTGCAGGACTTTAAGTCCATTGCTGAGTACAACTCAGCACTTTTTAGCATCACCTCACGCCTGAAGTTGTGTGGTGAAAAAGTCTCAGAAGATCGCATGCTGGAAAAGACGTATACGTCTTTCCATGAAAAGGATGCGATACTTATGCAGCAATACCGTGAACGTAAGTTCACCAAGTATTCAGAGCTGCTGTCATGTCTTCTCATGGCCGAACAAAACAGAGAGCTTCTTCTCGCCACTCACAATATGCGCCCTCCCGGCACTGTCCCCCTACCAGAAGCTCACCATACCTCTTCCTTCAAAAAGAAGAGGGACAATAAAAGAAAAGAAAGACCACAGAAAGGGCGACAACAGAAAAGAGCCAAGGGCCCACCACAGCAGCGCAAGAATGAAGGGAAGCGCAAGTTCACCTGGCGCAGGAATGATAACAAGAAAAACAATGCACCCCCACCCAAGAGGGACTGGGAAGACCAGTGCCACAGCTGTGGCATGACAGGCCACTGGTCTAGAGTGTGCAGGACCCCAGTGCATCTCCAGGAGCTTTATAAACAAAGCAAGAAAAAGAATGCTGAATCAAACCTGGTGGCTACGAATAATGCAGTCAAATTTACAGCAAAAGACTTCGAGTCAGATAATCTGCATGATTAGCATGTTATCATTTATCTTAGCATTTCTATTGTATGAACATTTTATGAGAGCTTTTATGTATCTTCAATTCTGTTGAATAAAATTTAGCTTTTCTGAATGCAAATGTTTACTCATCTTTTTTTAGATGGAATGCTCTCATGACTGCTTAGTAGACAGCGCGTCAACACATACGATCCTTCAACACAAATGCTATTTTCATAGCATTATCGCGTATAAGAGCCCTGTAAACACAATTTCAGGGCCATCGGACATAATTGAAGGTTCTGGGAATGCAACCTTGTTGCTCCCCAATGGAACAGAACTAAAAATAAAAGATGCACTTTACTCTCCGAATTCCAAGAGAAACTTACTAAGTTTCAAAGATATCCGTTTTAACGGATTCGACTTGGAAACAGCAAATGTCAAAGAAAATGAATTACTGTATGTAACGTCTCAAGAAAATGGAGTTAAAACCATTCTTGAACGCTTTGAGGGCCTCTCATCAGGTCTCTACCATACAAAAATTCGGAGAGAGGAAGCAAACCTGACGGAGCACCTGAAGTGTCCGACATCGGCCAAATTCTTACTTTGGCACGATAGACTTGGCCACCCTGGATCTGTGATGATGCACCGCATCCTAGCACAATCCCATGGGCATAACCTGAAGAACCAGAAGATTCTTCAGAAGGGAGAATTCCCTTGTGTACCCTGCTTTAAGGGTAAATTAATAACAAGGCCATCACCACTTAAAGTGGATATTGAGTCTCCTAGCTTCCTTGAAAGAATACACGGAGACATATGTGGACCTATCCACCCCCCTAGCGGGCCTTTTCAGTAATTTATGGTACTGATTGATGCATCTTTGAAATACTCGTATGTGTGTCTACTTTCAACCCGCAACTTAGCTTTTCCAAAGCTTTTGGCACAAATAATAAAGTTGCGGGCGCATTTCCCAGACAACCAAATAAAGAAAATACGTCTGGATAATGCGGGGGAATTTACCTCTCAGTCATTCCAAGAATATTGCCAGGCAACGGGAATAGAAATTGAACATCTGGTGCCACATGTTCACACCCAAAATGGGTTAGCTGAGTCGCTAATTAAAAGACTCCAATGGATCGCACGACCATTGCTGATGAAATCCCAGTTGCCGGTGGATGCATGGGGACATGCAATTTTGCATGCTGCATCACTAATAAAAATTAGACCATCAGGAGGTCAGAGTCTATCTCCAATGCAACTCGCATATGGAACGCCGCCGAACATCTCTCACTTGAGAATCTTCGGCTATGCAGTTTATATCCCCATTGCACCACCACAGAGGACCAAGATGGGCCCTCAACGTCGCCTAGGTATCTACGTAGGGTTTGACTCACCCTCCATTATAAGATACCTAGAACCCCAAACGGGGGACGCTTTCAAGGCACGTCTTGAAGACTGCAATTTTGATGAGACGTATTTCCCCAAAATGGGCCTAGACATCGAAAAGTCTAGTGCAAAGCAAATGTTGACGTGGGATACAAAAAGCTTGACCCACTACGATCCAGTAACAAGACAATGTGATGATGAGATCCGGAAGATCTTACACATCCAGGACACAGTCCATAGATTACCGGACTCGTTCACTGACAAGCAGAAGATTGTCAGATCACACATCCCTGCTGCGAATACTCCAGCTAGGATTGACATCCCGAAGGATGGATGCAATCCACCTGCAGCAGAAATGGCTGCACCTCAACAGAAAAGAGGCAGACCACCAGGCTCCAAGGATAAAAATCCAAGAAAAAGAAAAATATCCGGAGACCTTGGGACGATACCCCCACAGAGAAACGAGCTCGTGTCCATACCCTCTCCCCTCCCGGAATCCACTGCAGATGAACTGCCGTGAGAAACAGAAATATCACTAAATTATGTACGTACAGGGGAGGTATTGGACAGAAAGAGTACAGTCGTCGACGATGACTTCGCGTTTCACATTGCCATTCACGTCGCCGGAAGCGATGATGATTATGAACCACACTCCGTTGCTGAATGCAAACGTAGAGATGATTGGCCAAAGTGGAATCAGGCAATAGAAGCTGAGCTGGACTCACTTCAGAAACGAAAAGTCTTTGGGCAAATAGTCCAGACACCTACCGGTGTCAAACCTGTGGGATACAAATGGGTATTCGTCAGAAAAAGAAACGAAAATAATGAGATCGCACGCTACAAAGCTAGACTTGTAGCACAGGGATTTCCCAAAGACCGGGTATAGACTATGACGAAACATACTCCCCGGTCATGGATGCGATCACGTTTAGATTCCTGATAAGCTTAACAGCAAAGGAAGGCCTAGATATGCAGCTAATGGATGTTGTGACTGTGTATCTATACGGCAATCTCGACAAGGAGATCTACATGAAACTTCCTGATGGCTTTTCAATGCCTGCTGAACTGAAAGATAGACCTCGGGACGTCTATTCTGTTAAGCTACTGTAACGGCCGGTATTTTTCTAGGCGTATTATTATTGTATGTCCGTATTTCCATCCGGATATTTTTGTGTGCGAGTTATTTTGTGCGTCGACGCGAGCGCATCTCGGATGTTTTATTCTTATCATGGCGCGAGTAATTAATTACCCTAATTAAAATATTCATAATCAAATATTGATTAAGTTTAACCCTAATTAGATAACCCTAATTAGATTATCCCAAATCAATATTAATTAAAATTTAATCCGAATTAAGTTGCTAATTAATTAAACCTATTGATTCCACCGTTTGGGGTGGTTCAGATCCGACATTGAATTGAATTTTCCCCCACCTCCATCTACCTTATTCATGCTGCTCCCTACTGTTATTATAACAGTAACCCAACAATAGCAGAGGAAACACCAACAGTCATCTCCTCCTTCCTCCTGCCAACAATTCTCCCCCTGCAAACAGATTCTGCAAACCCACCACCTTCATCCCTGCAAATCATCTGCCAATCCCCAACCCTATCAGCCCCAATCTTTCAAACCAAGAACAAATTCCAAACCATCAAATCAAGCCCTAACAATTCCTCAAAACTGAAATTGAAACTTGAGGATAAACTTCAGATCTGAAACAATAATTTCAGATTCAAACAAATTGTGTTTCAAACCCAAAATCAAAGAAATCAAAACCCTCATCTTTCCCATCTCCTTCCTCCACCTCCTTTCCCTTGGCCGCAACCCCCGCCATCAGCCGCCACGCCGGCCATGTCCGCCCCCGCGCGACGCCTCAGGCCGCCGCCGCCCTGTGCGCCGCCGCCGGCCATCCCTGCACCGCCATCGCCGTGAAGCCGCCGCCCGGAGCGCCGTAAGCCGTCGTCCACCTGTGCTCCACGTCGCCGCACGAAGGTGAGAACTCATCTCCCCTGGTGCGTGATTTCCGAGCCTCCCTGGGGCTTGTTGCTGCTGTAAAACAAATGAACAAAAAAAAAAGAAAACGACAGAGTAAAAAAAGAGAGAAAGAGAGATAGACAGAGATATGAGAAAGATAGGGAAAGGGTGACAGTAAGGAGAGAGGACAGCCTTGACTAAATTATAGGCTAAGAGATAAAGAGAGTAGGGGGGGCAGACCTATGTATTAAATGCTAGTAGATAAGTTAGAATTATATCAAGCTAACTTTTTAACCTGTAGTAATAGTAGAGGTGCAAATTAATACCATGATAAACCGTGATTAGCTTAGTTTATGATAGTTAATTGTTAATTAGCGTTATTTAAATGTTAATGTTTGTTTCAACACGTTGTTAATTGTAATTAATGTTAGGTAGATTAAACTAAAATAAAATAAGGCGTATCATGTTGTTATTTTACACATAGACATCACCCTAACCGGAGAACCCAATAGAATTAGACGAGCCCAATTTAGGGATTAACTCGATATTTTGAATTATCTCGCAATAAATCTGATTCGGTAATTTCTTTAACCAAAACAGAGAACCGGTAGTACTCGTCAAGACGAACCCACGACAACCGATACCACCGAGAACAGGCAAGTGATACTTGCCAGTAATTATTTAGGCCATGTTTTAGGCCAATTTGTGAAATTGTGTAAAAGAGACTAGGCGGTGAAATGATAGTCGCCTAGACGCCCTATTTGATCTAGTTTGACAACGAAACTAGATCCGACACTTTACCTGCTTTCATTCATGCTGTCATGCCATGTTTAATTTCAATTAACGGTACGCAATTTATCTGCTCATTGACATGTCATTGCATGCATTTAATGTTCATCGTGATTAAGTGATTGAGTAGCACACGCTACAAATGTTATTGCTATTGAGGCTAGGCACCTGCTTTGCGGGCACAACCCTATGCCAATAACACTTCCTGGCTCGTGATCCAGAAGATGGGCGCCAGTCCATATACACGTGGAGGGGTAGGGTTAAACGATCGCTTGAGCGTAGAAGTGAGCCCGTACAGCCACTTCAGCCAAAAGACGGAAACTCTGTGCACAAAGTGAAAAATCAGTGATTCGTGAATCGTGAAATAGTGAATTGTAGCCTTCTGCTACGACGTGCTTAATTATTTTTAATCTTGTTAATTTAATTGTTGCACTCTTTTAATGTCATGCCATATCATCATTGTAGAACTGTTAGTTTCATTATTTTATTTGTATCCTTGCACAAAAGTTCTCCGTTTCCCTTGGGAGACTTTTGCTGACATGTGCCCTTTTCTCTTTGGGTGTCACATGTCAGGATTTGAGACAGAGCAGGTTGTTGAGGACGAGCAGTTCGTTGACGCTGAGTTCGAGGTCCCTGCAGAGACCGAGTTCGAGGACACGGGTGACCAGTCCTAGACTCGTTTGGAGTCTCCCCTTAGTTGTTACCTTTGCTTAGTTGTTGTTAGGTTTCGGTGCGTAGCACCTATCTCTCTTTGTTTTGTATGGCCATGCTTTAGGCCTATTGTTCAGACTCGTACTTTTGTGACTATTCTGTGATGTAATATTTGTTGGATGTTGTTGGTGGATATTTTCTTATCTGCTTTATTATTGTTGTTGTTTCGTCGCAATGTAAGGACCTGCTACTTTTTGAAATTTTTACAGACGCTTATCAGACTGCAGCTTCACAGCTCCACGTCTGAGCGGACCTCCTCACGTCTCGCCTTCCATATTAGGGAAGCGGGGCGTGACAGGTTTTAGTGGTTGCCCATGCAGGTCTCCTCTTTGCATCTGCGAAATATCGAAACAACAATGATGATAACAACATTCATTTAAATATTCATAACAAACGAGTCATGATTAAGTCTAATCTGAGCATTTTCTTGTCTTAGATGGCAGGTAGACGCATTACCCGAGGAGCTGGTAGTGGACCTGGAGCTGGTGGTGGAACAGGACGTGTTGCGGATGCTGATAGAGAACCCACCACGGCTGAGATGATGAGAATGATGCATCAGATGATGCAGGTTCAGCAGGGCATGCTTCAGAATGCCCCTCGCTTCGAGCCGGGAGCGAAGCAGTTTCGGGAGCTGGGCCCGTCATATTTTACTGGGTCATAAGGATCATTAGCTGCGGATGAATGGATGAAGAACACAGAGGATAACCTGCTTCTCTCGAAGGTTAACCCGGCTGGATGGGTTGACTTAGTGAAGAAGCAACTGAAGGACAATGCCCGCAGTTGGTGGGAGTCAGAAGAGCAGCTGTTGGTGAAGCCTATCCCTTGGGCCACTTTCAAGGCGAGATTTAATGATGAGTATTTCCCTCGAGCTGCCAGGAGAGAGCTGATGCAGCAGTTCATCAATTTGAAGCAGGGAAATCTGACGGTGGACCAGTACCACCAAGTGTTCATGAGACTGGGTCGCTTTGCGCCAAAGATGGTGGAGACTGCTGAGGATCGAGCTCAGAAATTCTTACAAGGTTTATCTTTGGAGCTGCAGAGTCTGATTTCCTCTTCGGACTTGGATTCTTACCAGAAGTTGTTGATAGCTGCCAAGAGGCAGGAGCTGATTGCCAATCAGAGGAGAGGACAGTATTCAGGTGCTGGGAAGAGGCCTATGGAGCAGGCCTGAGCTGTGGTTAGGTCTGGGTTCAAGCCTAATCAGTCCGTGTAGTTTAAGAGGCCAGGTGGGCCTAGCCAGAAGATGTGCAGTCATTGCGGTAAGACTGGTCATGTGAAGGAGCAGTGCAGGAGGCTTCTGGGCCAGTGCTTGGTTTGTGGCGATGCTTCGCAATACTTTGAAGGATTGCCCGAGTGCTAAGCAACCGTGGAAGGCACCAGTTGGAATTCAGCAGCAAAGAGCTCCGATAGTCGCTGGACGTGGAGCGCCTCTTATTCCCCAGAAGCAGGCTTTCCAGCAGGCCGTTCAGCCTAAGAGGCAAGCCTTCACGATGACTGTAGTAGATGCCGAGACTGAGGACGGAGTTATTGCAGGTAACTTCTATACTGGTCTTCCCTATTTATGCATTATATTTGATTAGTTATACCCATGTTAATTTAGTTGCATATTACTCTTAGGTGTCATCTTAGTTTCATCTCACCCGGCCTTGACCCTGTTCGATTCTGGAGCTTCCATGTGCATCCTATCTCGGAAGTTCGTAGTCGAACACTCGATACCCACCTATACACTTCCCAAGTGTTGGAACATTACAACTGGGAATGGTGTAGTGAAGGTTGCACTGGGATGTAGACCATGTAGGAAGATATATGCCCATGAGGCAATTTATCTTGATTATACGTCTTGTTCATACCGTATATGGTACGTATTATTCTAAGTATAAGATCGTTTGTATTAACATACTTAGATAATATCCATAGACTTAGAGTTAGGTCCTTACATATCTAGATGAGATCTCGATTATGAGTAAGTAAGAGACCGAATAGAAACGTAAGTCTAAAACGGTTCGTGATCATAGATGTGTCGAGAACTGGATATCGACACATCGGATAGATCACTGTGTCTTCGTCTTACCTTCGGGTAATGATGATCTCATAGTCATTCGACTTGCTGAAGTCGGAGACGAGACACAGGTGCTCATTGGAGAATGAGTTCACTGAACGACCAAGATAGAGTTATTAAATGGTTAACTTTAATGATCTGTCTTTAATAACTCTAGGGTGATGATAGGTTAGTTGATCCTTAAGACCTGAAGTCATCTGTATAAACCTATGAACGGACGATGTAGCTTAGACCCATGATCTAGCTTCGAGGACCAGTCCTGATGAAAGATCTTAGGTTGGGTTGCACCAGAAGCTCTCTAGGTGAGTAAGTGACTAAGATGGGATTCGTCACTTCCATTAAAGGGAAGTTAGTGTTATAGGCTCAGTACGGTCTTTATGTTAATCCTCGGCCGGGGTACGTTGCAAGTAGTACAACGTGTACACAATAAAGACCGCCGTATACTGACCAAATGTTGTCTGATAGGGTTGACAGTAAACCATACCCTAGGCCAACATCAAACACAGTCTTGACGAAGGGATTTTATCTAACGGAATTCATCACTGACACAGCCAATGCAAACCCTATGATACTTTTGTCAAAGGGTCGATCACGTTATGATGACTCTGAAACAGGGACGACAGCTACTGCTCGTAGTGACCGTCGTCTAGGGGTTTCGAGCCCCAACCTGTAGTAAGGTCAGGCTGTAGGGTCTCACACCGAGTAGTACTCGTGTCTTAGTAATAGGAATATAGAATAGAGAGAAATATCATTTGATGATATTCACAAGTTGAGTTGTGAAAGTTAGTCGCAATAGCAATATGGACACAACGTTGCATTAGATGCTAACGTTAACTAAACGTGTTGTAAATTAGTTACGACGAATTTTGTAGGAACAAACTTGTTGGAAAGGGTTACCTGGATGACGGGATCGTCTCGGTCTAAACACAGGTTCAAACCGCGTCCAAATCGGAGCTCAAACGAGCCCAGAAACGCAGAAAGAGTTCAAGGGGAAGTGGGTTAGACCCACCGGGCCAAGAGGCCCGTGTGCAAGGGCAAAATGGGCGACGCCCGCTGGTTGCAACGGGCGCACGCCCGCTGCACAGCGGGCGCGGCCCGCTGCATCAGCGGGCGTGGCCCGCTGCCGCAGCGGGCCAGCGCCCGCTGATGCAGCGGGCACGGCCCGCTGCATGCAGCGGGCCTGCACCCGCTGCAAGCGGGCGCGGCCCGCTGCGGCAGCGGGCGCCCGCCCGCTGCAGCAGCGGGCGGGCGGCCCGCCCTAGCTTCCTTGGGCGGGCGCGCCCGCTAAGCCTAGCGGGCGCGCCCGCAACTTAAGTTAAAATTAGGTTTTTTGAAACCCAAATGACGGCTACGAATTTTGTGGAAATTGCTAAACTTTGAGCAATTGTTTGAGGGGTCAAACGAAGTCGAAATTCGACACCGTCAGTTCCTACGCGTTCACCATTCCAAGCTCTTCTGATTGATAGCTTGTTTGGTGTCTGAAGTTTAGTGTGTGAGGAGAATTAATTCGTTAAAGTTTGACTTTGTGAAAGGCTAACTTTAAAAAAATTGAAATTAAGCCAAATGGCTTAATTGGCTTTTCTCTTCATGTGGATTGTCCCACATTGCCCGCAACAAGAGGGTGAGTGCTCACTCCCTATATAAATAGGGGTGCACTCTCCTCGTTGAAACACACACCAGTCAACGATCGGGTAGCTCCAAATTATTGAGCAAGCTCGGTCCGCGACTAAATCTCTCTCTCTACTTTCCTATTCTCCGGAGTAGTCCTAGCACGACTACGAAGGGGGTTTGGATCTGATCCGGACGTCTAAGACGCGGGTTTCTTCTCAAGTGAAACTTTCTACCGCGTGTGATCGGCTCGGAGGCGAAAGCGGCTCGGGCGGATCGGTGCGAGGGTGCGAGGCGGCTCAGGGAGATCGGGTCAACGCGGCTCGGGTACGAGGAGCTTCTCAAGACGGTGCGGTACATCTTGCCTGCTCCAGGGCCAAGATTCCGGGTATGTGGTTAAGCGTTTTTTAGCGCAATTTTAATTAGTCGCTTAGTGTAGATCCTTCTTGGAGTGGTCAGACCCACTCCAAGTCGGCATAGATCGGGCTGGGTTCTGGCTCCCCAGAGCCTAGCTAAATTGTTTAGCTAGTCTAGAAATTTTGATTTCTGTTTTTCCGCTGCGCTTTTGTGCCTCCGTGGTCCGTCCGACTTAGGACGGATACGGATCCGAGCTCTGGGGGTCCGCCAAAACCCCAACAGTGGTATCAGAGCCACGGTTATGCTATAGATCTACTATAGCGATTTTTTAAATTATTAAAAATGCTTAGCTTGCATGTTCAAAACTTTTTTTGGTTTTGAAAATAATTTTGTGTTTCAAAAATTAATTTTGCAACACGGAAATTTGTTTAATTTTGGGACAATTATTTTTATGCGATAAATCTAAAAGTAGTCTACTATGTTTTAAACACTTTGTAAATTTTTATGAGACATTAAAAAAAATTTTAAAAGGTGTTTAAAGTTTATGTAAACTTTAGAAAATTTTATTTTTGGAAAATTAAGAATTTTTCTTTAGTTACATAAAGTTAGAAATCTTTAAACTTTATTTGAAAGCTTCTAAAAAGGATTTCTAAAAGATTTTAAAAGAGTTTTTAAAATTGTTTTAAATATGTAAATAATAGAAATAATTTTATTTCATGAGATGTAATATAAAATTAATTTCTTTTACTACATAGATGTTTCTAAAATTTTTATGTGATATTTTAATTTTAGAAATAAGGTTAAAAATTTTTAAAAGGCCTAGGTTTAAAATTATTAGATAATTTTGAACGACCTAGTTTTATGCGATAAAATTTTTGGGAGACTTTAAAAATTTTAATCTTTAATTTTAAAGTGTTAAAATTTAGATTTGCATGTTTGTATTATATATAGATAATTTTAAACTTGCAAATACATTTTATGTGTCACTAAAAATGAAACTCTCTTTTATGTGGATAAAGTTAGTTGCTTCATTTCATGTTGAATAATGTATTCACAAACCTTGTTAGGTTAGCCATTAAAACATGATAGTGACATGCTATGTTTGATAAAACAAAACAACAAGCGAACCTAATACCTGATTAGGATAGTCCCTTTGTTTGTAAATCATTTCATTAAAATGTTTAAATAATGATTTTCATAAGAGACAAAAATGTTGAATTGTTTTATAAATCCTAATTAGATTGGGGTAGTAAGTTGAACGTAGAACCTTATAGTTGATAAGGACTTAATAAAAGATGTTCAACCAATCTGAAAAATTTTGAATTTTAGGATCCACTAGTTGATAAGGATTAACTAGTTGTTTTTTATTAAAAGCCATTTAGTTGTTTGGAAAACATAAGATTGATGACAACTCCTTCAATGGATCATGATGTCGGTCAATGTGCTTGGCTAAAGTTTTTGGACCAACCTAGCTAGACTGGGTAACAAGTGGTCCTGGCTTAGTCAATTCCCTGGCCGCGTCCGCTGGACCGCAAGGAGTCGATTCATGACTATGTAAGTCCATCGACTATACCTAAGTCAATACGATAATAATCTTGTTCAAGATAAATCGTAGCCCTCCTTGTTTTATGAGTTGGCAACTGTAAGAAACATGTTCCGGTTGTTGAGCTACACTCAAGCCGTGACATGTCAATCTTATAGAAACCGATTTCTTGATTGACATCTTAACCTGACTGAAACCGTTGTCTCATCCCTCGAGCTTCGGCGTAAGTCTAACCAAGAATGTAGTCTAAGACCTGACCCAAACCGGCGCGTCGTGCATACACCGAGCAAAGGGGCAAGTCAGGCTAGACACGAAAACAAGGGTCCGACTAGGCTAGCCATTGTGATCCGGTTGAGCACACTCATGATCACAAATGACTAGGGGTAAAAATCGATAGGGAATCATAGTAAATATGATTGACGACGAGTTCGTCTACCGACTGCAGAGTCGGACAACTTGTTGAGATACACTCAAGGTTGTCAGACTCAGGGTAGTCGGATCCCTCTCTCACAAATATTATTTTATAATAAATTGTTTATTATTATGGCTTTAAATAAATTTAGTGGGAGAATATAGTTTTATTAAAACCATTAAAACTATACTACGAACATTTACTAACTATAGTATCTATAAAATACAGAATGGATTCGGGACTTAGATACATGGTTGAGAAGAACGTGCTGGATGGAACGAACTACAAAGACTGGCTTAGGAACATCAAGTTGGTCCTTTCCCTAGCCGGAATAGGATACGTACTGTTCGAGGACGCTCCAGATAAGCCGGATGAAGATTCGACCCACGAGGAAAAGGAAGCCTACAAATTGTACCAGAGGGATGCAGAGAAGGCCAGGTGCCTTACTCTGGCTTCGATGACCAACGAGTTGCAGAGGAAGCATGAACATATGGATGTTCAAAGCATGCTCCTCAACGCACAAGAGTTGTACGGCAAGCGATCTCGTGCTGCCAAGTTCGAGGCCACTAGCAACCTCTGGGGCACCAAGATGGGGACGGAACCCGTACAGGATCATGTTATCAAGATGATCGGGTACGTGGAGGATGCGGCCCAGTTAGGTTTTGTCTTGGACAATGAGATGTCCACGGACATTATCCTAAAGTCTTTGACTCCCGATTTCAAGCCTTTTATAACTGGCTTTATAATGAACAGCCTTGAGACGGATCTTCCGGGTCTCCTCAATATGCTCCGGCAGTTTGAGGAGATTCATAAGAAGCCGGCTGCACTGGTTGTTGGCTCTGCTACTTCCGACCAGCCGAAAGGCAAAGGGAAGAAGAGGCAGGTCCCACAACCTGCGAAGGCTAAGAATGGGAAGAAGAAGAACAAAGGGGCCCCGTCGAAATCTGAGTGCTTCCATTGCCACAAGATTGGCCACTGGAAGAGGAACTGCAAGATCTATCTTGCAGAGAAGAAGAAGGGGCATACTGATGCCTCTACCTCAGGTACAAATTAAAATTCAATTAAATACAATTATTTCCATTCATATAGTATGAGAAACTTATAGACATCTGTGTACTGTATACAGGTGGCTGATAAGAACTGGAGATTGGAGAAGTACGGAGAGTATCATCTTTAAGGATCGAAAACAATGAATGAGTGCTTTGCACTCAAGGTTTATTTTTGATAAACAAATTAAGGTTCCTTTTATGAACCCGTTGTTTTGGAATGGATGTCTCATTTGTTGCAATTGAAATTGAATTGGCTCAAATTCTGTGGATGTGGCTTTTCTGTGATGGTTGCGTATATTTTCGAATAATGGTGTATTGCTTCGATAATATTGATTTTGGAGCGGACTAAAAGCTAGAAGTCAATCAGTAGTTAAGTGTAGGTTCCAAGGGGACGTATAAATTGTGTGCGATCACAATAATACGCACATCAAGATTAATTCTTGATCATCTGCATTTAGTTATTAAAAGAGTTAATACTAAATGTGGTTAAAGGAATTTGTACAGTGTAGAACGTTTTGATTGAACGAGTCAATGTCAAGATTCCTTAAAACGATCTTGACTTGACTCATTCGTCAAACCGAATCTGACACTTGTACATTCCATCTAAGGCACTTACCAAAAGGTTATTTTTGCACATAAATCTAAATATGATTTAGTTATTATGTTGAAGAAATTTAACCAGGTAATTCTCAAAGTCAGTGGGAGCAAATTAATATACTTAGTTCCGTTTTTCGGACTAGGTAAAAAGGATTTTTCACTTTAATGAATCTTCTATATAAATCATTAAGTCAAAATTGTTTTGATTTAATCGTATATATATAGAGACTTAGGGTGTCAAATATGTACTTGACATATTGACACAATAAAGTGAAGTGAGCTAGAACTGACTTACGGAAATGTTAGACCCCACATCTAAATCGTATACGATAACTGTTAGCTATACGAAGTTAGGAAAATTGATCCAGATCATTTTTCCAAAGGATCAACCCTGTGTGATCAAGAGATGAAATTTCAATCCATTAAAATTTGTTGTAGATACTTATTAGTAGAACCATTCTTAGGTTTGCCATATCAAATGTCAAAGTGACTGATATGCTATAACGGCATGAGATACCGAGATAAATAGCCTAAGTGCAAGTGGGAGATGTAGGAAGATATATGCCCATGAGGCAATTTATCTTGATTATACGTCTTGTTCATACCGTATATGGTACGTATTATTCTAAGTATAAGATCGTTTGTATTAACATACTTAGATAATATCCATAGACTTAGAGTTAGGTCCTTACATATCTAGATGAGATCTCGATTATGAGTAAGTAAGAGACCGAATAGAAACGTAAGTCTAAAACGGTTCGTGATCATAGATGTGTCGAGAACTGGATATCGACACATCGGATAGATCACTGTGTCTTCGTCTTACCTTCGGGTAATGATGATCTCATAGTCATTCGACTTGCTGAAGTCGGAGACGAGACACAGGTGCTCATTGGAGAATGAGTTCACTGAACGACCAAGATAGAGTTATTAAATGGTTAACTTTAATGATCTGTCTTTAATAACTCTAGGGTGATGATAGGTTAGTTGATCCTTAAGACCTGAAGTCATCTGTATAAACCTATGAACGGACGATGTAGCTTAGACCCATGATCTAGCTTCGAGGACCAGTCCTGATGAAAGATCTTAGGTTGGGTTGCACCAGAAGCTCTCTAGGTGAGTAAGTGACTAAGATGGGATTCGTCACTTCCATTAAAGGGAAGTTAGTGTTATAGGCTCAGTACGGTCTTTATGTTAATCCTCGGCCGGGGTACGTTGCAAGTAGTACAACGTGTACACAATAAAGACCGCCGTATACTGACCAAATGTTGTCTGATAGGGTTGACAGTAAACCATACCCTAGGCCAACATCAAACACAGTCTTGACGAAGGGATTTTATCTAACGGAATTCATCACTGACACAGCCAATGCAAACCCTATGATACTTTTGTCAAAGGGTCGATCACGTTATGATGACTCTGAAACAGGGACGACAGCTACTGCTCGTAGTGACCGTCGTCTAGGGGTTTCGAGCCCCAACCTGTAGTAAGGTCAGGCTGTAGGGTCTCACACCGAGTAGTACTCGTGTCTTAGTAATAGGAATATAGAATAGAGAGAAATATCATTTGATGATATTCACAAGTTGAGTTGTGAAAGTTAGTCGCAATAGCAATATGGACACAACGTTGCATTAGATGCTAACGTTAACTAAACGTGTTGTAAATTAGTTACGACGAATTTTGTAGGAACAAACTTGTTGGAAAGGGTTACCTGGATGACGGGATCGTCTCGGTCTAAACACAGGTTCAAACCGCGTCCAAATCGGAGCTCAAACGAGCCCAGAAACGCAGAAAGAGTTCAAGGGGAAGTGGGTTAGACCCACCGGGCCAAGAGGCCCGTGTGCAAGGGCAAAACGGGCGACGCCCGCTGGTTGCAACGGGCGCACGCCCGCTGCACAACGGGCGCGGCCCGCTGCATCAGCGGGCGTGGCCCGCTGCACAGCGGGCCAGCGCCCGCTGCAAGCGGGCGCGGCCCGCTGCGGCAGCGAGCGCCCGCCCGCTGCAGCAGCGGGCGGGCGGCCCGCCCTAGCTTCCTTGGGCGGGCGCGCCCGCTAAGCCTAGCGGGCGCGCCCGCAACTTAAGTTAAAATTAGGTTTTTTGAAACCCAAATGACGGCTACGAATTTTGTGGAAATTGCTAAACTTTGAGCAATTGTTTGAGGGGTCAAACGAAGTCGAAATTCGACACCGTCAGTTCCTACGCGTTCACCATTCCAAGCTCTTCTGATTGATAGCTTGTTTGGTGTCTGAAGTTTAGTGTGTGAGGAGAATTAATTCGTTAAAGTTTGACTTTGTGAAAGGCTAACTTTAAAAAAATTGAAATTAAGCCAAATGGCTTAATTGGCTTTTCTCTTCATGTGGATTGTCCCACATTGCCCGCAACAAGAGGGTGAGTGCTCACTCCCTATATAAATAGGGGTGCACTCTCCTCGTTGAAACACACACCAGTCAACGATCGGGTAGCTCCAAATTATTGAGCAAGCTCGGTCCGCGACTAAATCTCTCTCTCTACTTTCCTATTCTCCGGAGTAGTCCTAGCACGACTACGAAGGGGGTTTGGATCTGATCCGGACGTCTAAGACGCGGGTTTCTTCTCAAGTGAAACTTTCTACCGCGTGTGATCGGCTCGGAGGCGAAAGCGGCTCGGGCGGATCGGTGCGAGGGTGCGAGGCGGCTCAGGGAGATCGGGTCAACGCGGCTCGGGTACGAGGAGCTTCTCAAGACGGTGCGGTACATCTTGCCTGCTCCAGGGCCAAGATTCTGGGTATGTGGTTAAGCGTTTTTTAGCGTAATTTTAATTAGTCGCTTAGTGTAGATCCTTCTTGGAGTGGTCAGACCCACTCCAAGTCGGCATAGATCGGGCTGGGTTCTGGCTCCCCAGAGCCTAGCTAAATTGTTTAGCTAGTCTAGAAATTTTGATTTCTGTTTTTCCGCTGCGCTTTTGTGCCTCCGTGGTCCGTCCGACTTAGGACGGATACGGATCCGAGCTCTGGGGGTCCGCCAAAACCCCAACAGACCATGCCCGTTGGTGATTAGTGGACACGAATTATATGCTAATTTCATTGTTCGCGACCTATCCAACTTTGATACTATTCTTGGCATTGACTAGTTAGGAGCTTTTTATGACACGATTGACTGTCACCGGAAGAAAGTGGTGTTCGAAATTCCTGACCACCCAGTGTTTGAGTTTGTCGGTGGAGGACGGTCGCTTGGACCTGTCAAGTTCCGAGCCCAGCCTTACCGATTGACCGTTGCATCTATGATTGCTGAGCCAGAGAAGCCTGCAGTAGTGAGAGATTTCGAAGACGTCTTCCCTGAAGACATTTCTGGACTGCCGCCTGATCGAGCGTTGGAGTTTGGTATCGACCTTATGCCAGGAGCTCAACCAATTTCGAAGGCGCCATACCGTATGGCTCCTGCAGAACTAGAAGAGTTGAGGAAGCAGTTGGATGAGCTACTACAGAAGGGTTTCATTCATCCCAGCGTATCTCCCTGGGGTGCACCCGTCTTGCTAGTGAAGAAGAAAGATGGCTCGAGAAGAATGTGTATTGATTATCGAGAGTTGAATCAGATCACAGTGAAGAACAAGTACCCGCTGCCTCGCATTGATGATATCTTCGATCAGCTTGGTGGATCGAGGGTATTTTCGAAGTTGGATCTCCGGAGCGGATACCATCAAGTCAGAGTCAAGAAGGAAGATGTACTCAAGACCGCTTTTCGGACTAAGTACGGGCATTATGAGTTCGTTGTCATGCCGTTCGGTGTGACCAACGCTCCTGCTGTGTTCATGAATCTCATGAACCTTATCTTTTACGACTTCATCGACAAGTTCGTGGTGATCTTCATAGACGACATCTTGGTGTACTCGAAGAGCGAGGAAGAGCATGCAGAACATCTGAAGATAGTATTGGAGACGCTCCGTCACCATAGACTGTATGCCAAGTACAGCAAATGCGAATTCTGGCTGGATAGAATTGCATTTCTTGGGCATGTAGTATCGGGAGCTGGTATCTCAGTGGATCCGGAGAAGGTCAAAGCAGTCAGTGAATGGCATGCACCTCGATCGGCATCGGACATCAAGAGTTTCCTTGGATTGGCTGGATACTACCGCAGATTTATCAAGGATTTCTCGAGGATAGCTGAGCCAATGACGAGATTGATGAGGAAGGATGTTAAGTTCAGTTGGTCAGACTCTTGTGAGCAAGCTTTTTCTACCTTGAAGGAGAGACTGACTACTGCACCAGTCTTAGCTATTCTGGACCGAAGCGGAGGCTTCGAGATTTTCTGCGACGCATCAGGCAAGGGACTTGGATGCGTTCTGCACCAGCACGGTCATGTAGTTGCTTATGCTTCTCGGCAGTTGAAGATCCACAAGAAGAATTATCCGACTCACGACTTGGAATTAGCTGCCGTCATCTTTGCTTTGAAGATTTGGAGGCATTTCTTACTAAGTGAGAAAGTGAAAATCTTCACTGATCACAAAAGTTTGAAATATATATTCACTCAGAAGGAACTAAATATGAGACAGCGTAGATGGGTGGAATTGATGGCAGACTACGACATCGATCTTCAGTATCATCCAGGGAAGGTGAATGTCGTACCAGATGCTTTGAGTCGACTGCCCGAAGTGATGATCCTAACAGCTCAGTGGAGATTGCAGCAGGATCTACGAAGGATGAATGTTGAAGCTGTTCTACCGGGAGTCACATCGTCATTGATGAACATGCAGATTCAGTCGACGATTGTGGATCGAATCAAGATTGCTCAAGCTGGAGATGCTAAGTTGAAGAAGATCAGAGAGCAAGTCGAAGCAGGACTTCGAACAGATTTTCTGATTCACGCGGATGGATCTTTGAGATATGGTAGCAGGATCTGCGTACCTGCAGGAGATATCAGAGAAGAGTTAATGAATGAGGCTCACAGTTCGCCTTATTCTATTCATCCTGGAGGTACTAAGATGTACAAAGATCTTCGACAGAATTTCTGGTGGCATGGGATGAAGAGAAGTGTGGCACGGAGCGTTGCCAAGTGCCTCGTGTGTCAGCAAGTGAAAGCTGAACATCATCGCACTGCTGGACTATTGCAACCTCTGCCGATTCCCGAGTGGAAGTGGCAGCACATCACGATGGACTTCGTGACTGGCTTACCTCGGAGCACCAAACAGAATGACGCGATCTGGGTCATCGTGGATCGATTGACCAAGTCCGCGCACTTTATACCTTTCCGAGTTGGGCAATCCACGGAGATATTAGCAAGGAAGTATATGGAGGTAATGACCTAACTCATACCTTAATAATTTCCTTCTAGTACTAGTCGTAATGTGAATTATGTCATGTAGGAGATCGTGCGCTTGCATGGAGTCCCTGTGAGCATCGTATCAGATCGTGATACGAGGTTCACATCTCAGTTCTGGAAGAGTCTGCAGACCAATCTGGGTACCAGTCTGAAGTTCAGTACTGCGTATCACCCGCAGACGGATGGACAGTAGGAGCGCACTATTCAGATATTGGAGGATATGTTGAGAGCTTGCATGTTGGACCTCAAGGGTTCGTGGGAGGATCATCTGCACCTGGTGGAGTTTTCCTACAACAACAGCTATCAGGCAAGCATTGGCATGGCGCCATTTGCTGCTCTCTACGGAAGGAAATGTCGATCGCCACTGAGTTGGGATGACGTAGGTGATAGAGAGCTCTTGGGGCCAGAGATGATAGTGGAAGCAGTTAATGTTGTGCGAGATATCAGGGACAAGCTTCGGATCGCTCAGGACCGTTATAAGCATTGGGCTGATGCTAAACGGCGACCTTTGGAGTTTCAGCCGGGAGATCATGTGTTCCTGAAGATCTCACCAAATCGAGGAGTGATTCGATTTGGGAAGAGAGGCAAGCTTAGTCCGAGATTTATTGGACCTTTCGATGTGCTGGAGCGAGTTGGAGAAGTAGCTTATCGCTTAGCTTTGCCACCATCCTTAGAGGGAGTTCATGACGTCTTTCATGTGTCCCAGCTCCGTCGTTATATCAGCGACCCTTCTCATGCTGTGGACTACTCTGAGATTACTGTTCGGACCAGATCTGACGTACGAACAGCAACCAGTGGAGATCCTAGATCGACGTCAGAAAGTTTTCAGGACCAAGACTGTTGATCTAGTCAGGGTGATGTGGCGTCGTGACTCACCAGGAGAGTCTACCTGGGAGCGGGAAGATGAGATACGGGAGCGTTACCTATATTTGTTCCCTACTCTTTAGTGGATAAGAATTCCGAGGACGGAATTTTCTTAAGGTGGGTAGAATGTAACGGCCGGTATTTTTCTAGGCGTATTATTATTGTATGCCCGTATTTCCATCCGGATATTTTTGTGTGCGAGTTATTTTGTGCGTCGACACGAGCGCATCTCGGATGTTTTATTCTTATCATGGCGCGAGTAATTAATTACCCTAATTAAAATATTCATAATCAAATATTGATTAAGTTTAACCCTAATTAAATAACCCTAATTAGATTATCCCAAATCAATATTAATTAAAATTTAATCCGAATTAAGTTGCTAATTAATTAAACCTATTGATTCCACAGTTTGGGGTGGTTCAGATCCGACATTGAATTGAATTTTCCCCCACCTCCATCTACCTTATTCATGCTGCTCCCTACTGTTATTATAACAGTAACCCAACAATAGCAGAGGAAACGCCAACAGTCATCTCCTCCTTCCTCCTGCCAACAATTCTCCCCCTGCAAACAGATTCTGCAAACCCACCACCTTCATCCCTGCAAATCATCTGCCAATCCCCAACCCTATCAGCCCCAATCTTTCAAACCAAGAACAAATTCCAAACCATCAAATCAAGCCCTAACAATTCCTCAAAACTGAAATTGAAACTTGAGGATAAACTTCAGATCTGAAACAATAATTTCAGATTCAAACAAATTGTGTTTCAAACCCAAAATCAAAGAAATCAAAACCCTCATCTTTCCCATCTCCTTCCTCCACCTCCTTTCCCTTGGCCGCAACCCCCGCCATCAGCCGCCACGCACCCACGCCCGGAGCCCAGGCGCCGCCGCCTGCAGATCGTGCACGCCGCCACAGCTACAGCCGCCCGCCGGCCTTGTCCGCCCCCGCGCGACGCCTCAGGCCGCCGCCGCCCTGTGCGCCGCCGCCGGCCATCCCTGCACCGCCATCGCCGTGAAGCCGCCGCCCGGAGCGCCGCAAGCCGTCGTCCACCTGTGCTCCACGTCGCCGCACGAAGGTGAGAACTCATCTCCCCTGGTGCGTGATTTCCGAGCCTCCCTGGGGCTTGTTGCTGCTGTAAAACAAATGAACAAAAAAAAAGAAAACGACAGAGTAAAAAAAAGAGAGATAGAGAGATAGACAGAGATATGAGAAAGATAGGGAAAGGGTGACAGTAAGGAGAGAGGACAGCCTTGACTAAATTATAGGCTAAGAGATAAAGAGAGTAGGGGGGGCAGACCTATGTATTAAATGCTAGTAGATAAGTTAGAATTATATCAAGCTAACTTTTTAACCTGTAGTAATAGTAGAGGTGCAAATTAATACCATGATAAACCGTGATTAGCTTAGTTTATGATAGTTAATTGTTAATTAGCGTTATTTAAATGTTAATGTTTGTTTCAACACGTTGTTAATTGTAATTAATGTTAGGTAGATTAAACTAAAATAAAATAAGGCGTATCATGTTGTTATTTTACACATAGACATCACCCTAACCGGAGAACCCAATAGAATTAGACGAGCCCAATTTAGGGATTAACTCGATATTTTGAATTATCTCGCAATAAATCTGATTCGGTAATTTCTTTAACCAAAACAGAGAACCGGTAGTACTCGTCAAGACGAACCCACGACAACCGATACCACCGAGAACAGGCAAGTGATACTTGCTAGTAATTATTTAGGCCATGTTTTAGGCCAATTTGTGAAATTGTGTAAAAGAGACTAGGCGGTGAAATGATAGTCGCCTAGACGCCCTATTTAATCTAGTTTGACAACGAAACTAGATCCGACACTTTACCTGCTTTCATTCATGCTGTCATGCCATGTTTAATTTCAATTAACGGTACGCAATTTATCTGCTCATTGCCATGTCATTGCATGCATTTAATGTTCATCGTGATTAAGTGATTGAGTAGCACACGCTACAAATGTTATTGCTATTGAGGCTAGGCACCTGCTTGCGGGCACAACCCTATGCCAATAACACTTCCTGGCTCGTGATCCAGAAGATGGGCGCCAGTCCATATACACGTGGAGGGGTAGGGTTAAACGATCGCTTGAGCGTAGAAGTGAGCCCGTACAGCCACTTCAGCCAAAAGACGGAAACTCTGTGCACAAAGTGAAAAATCAGTGATTCGTGAATCGTGAAATAGTGAATTGTAGCCTTCTGCTACGACGTGCTTAATTATTTTTAATCTTGTTAATTTAATTGTTGCACTCTTTTAATGTCATGCCATATCATCATTGTAGAACTGTTAGTTTCATTATTTTATTTGTATCCTTGCACAAAAGTTCTCCGTTTCCCTTGGGAGACTTTTGCTGACATGTGCCCTTTTCTCTTTGGGTGTCACATGTCAGGATTTGAGACAGAGCAGGTTGTTGAGGACGAGCAGTTCGTTGACGCTGAGTTCGAGGTCCCTGCAGAGACCGAGTTCGAGGACACGGGTGACCAGTCCTAGACTCGTTTGGAGTCTCCCCTTAGTTGTTACCTTTGCTTAGTTGTTGTTAGGTTTCGGTGCGTAGCACCTATCTCTCTTTGTTTTGTATGGCCATGCTTTAGGCCTATTGTTCAGACTCGTACTTTTGTGACTATTCTGTGATGTAATATTTGTTGGATGTTGTTGGTGGATATTTTCTTATCTGCTTTATTATTGTTGTTGTTTCGTCGCAATGCAAGGACCTGCTACTTTTTGAAATTTTTACAGACGCTTATCAGACTGCAGCTTCACAGCTCCACGTCTGAGCGGACCTCCTCACGTCTCGCCTTCCATATTAGGGAAGCGGGGCGTGACAGCTACAAAGATCATTGTATGGTCTCAAACAATCAGGAAGAATGTGGTATAATAGACTCAGTGAGTTCCTTGTTCAACAAGGATTCACGAACAATGAAGTCTGCCCTTGTATCTTCATAAGAACAAAGGGAAAAGGATTCGTGATAATAGCTGTCTCGGTAGACGATCTGAATCTCATAGGATTTCTGAAGAGATCACTGAGATATCTATAAGCCTAACAAAAGAATTCGAAATGAAAGACCTAGGCAAAACCAAATTCTGCCTTGGCTTACAGATTGAACATCAGAAAGACGGAATCCTATTACACCAAACCACATATACGAAGAAAATGTTGCAAAGATTCCATATGGACCATTGCCATCCATTAAGTACACCTATGGTAGTACGATCCCTGGATGCACATAAAGACCCCTTCCTGCCGCTGGAAGAGTGTGAGGATATACTTGGTCCGGAAGTTCCCTATCTGAGTGCCATCGGAGCACTACTATATCTGGCAAACTGCACGCGTCCCGATATAGCGTTCGCAGTAAATTTGCTTGCCAGATACAGTGCAGCGCCTACGCAGCGCCACTGGACCGGGGTAAAGCACCTTTTGCGCTACCTCCAAGGGTCTACAGATTTGGGACTCTTCTACAAAAATGGAACATCCTCTACACTTGCAGGTTATGCTGATGCAGGGTACTTGTCTGATCCCCACAAAGCAAAATCACAGACTGGGTACGTGTTTACCTACGGAGGGACAGCCATTTCCTGGAGATCCATCAAGCAAACCTTGACGGCAACCTCATCCAATCACTCGGAGATCATTGCCATCCATGAAGCAAGCAGAGAATGCGTATGGCTACGCTCAGTCATCCACCACATCTTGTCTACGACCGGACTGAAGACTGGAGACCTCGAGCCCACTACCATGTTCGAGGACAATGCTGCTTGCATAGCTCAGCTACGAGGTGGCTTCATCAAAGGCGACAGAACGAAACACATTTCACCAAAGTTCTTCTGGACGCACGAGCTACAGAGAGATGGCAAGATCGACATCAGACAAGTGCAGTCATGTGACAATTTGGCAGATTTGTTCACTAAAGCCCTTCCTACTGCTACCTTTAGAAAACTTGTACATAGGATTGGAATGAGACGCCTAAGAGATCTGAAAGCTTGAGAGCTTGTACAGATCAGGGGGAGTTTGGCAGAGTTTGTACTTTTTTTTCCTTAACTATGGTTTTTCCCACTGGGTTTTCCATAGCCAAAGGTTTTAACGAGGCAAATCTCACCAACTCAGGATCCTGAAGTATCCACCCCATGTGAGACCCATACAGGCTCAGAATCCTGAAGCATTCATGAGCGGGGTCCACAACTATGGCTGGATAAGGGGGAGTGTTGTGAATGGGTATTTACTGGGTTGGATGAGTTATTGTGCCAACCCAAGTGTTTGGGCCCATATCTGTATAAGCCCATTTGTATTCTCCCCTTTGGCTATAAATATAGACCTGAGGGCTCTCCCCTCAGTAGTTGATTCATAACACTAATGCAAATATGACAACCTTTTATGTTTACACATTCATTTTTATTTTTGGGCTTCTAGATAACTTCGTTGCATAAAAGAGAAACGTCAGACTATAACAAATTTCAAAGTGTTGAAGGAATTTAGAGAAGAAGTGGAAAGAATCTCCTAAATTAGGAGTAGCCATGGCACAAGTCATGGCTCTCTATATATTCAATTTAGAAAATAGGAGTCCAAGGGACTCCCCACTAAGTTAGTGGGGAGTTATGGTGAGATGTTGAGGGGGGAGGCCAAAGGCCTCCCTCAACTCACAACACTCCCCCTCATCTCTCCATTACCTTGGGTTAAGCATATGAATACTGCAGGATTCAGTATGCTAATGGGGTGGATACTTCTGGATCTAGAGCCACTGTGGTTGCCTCGTTAAAACCTTAGCTGTGGAAAACCCACTGGGAAAAACCAGCAGCTTAAGGGAAAAGAGTACAACTATTGAGGGACTCCCCCTGATCTGTACAAGCTTCAAGCTTGCAGCTCTCCTATGTATCTATACAATCATCTCCTATTCATCTATACATCCATCATGTGCTGAAAGAAAATACAATCATCACTCATCTATACAAGTTTCACTCACCTAGCGGCTATAGTAAAACAGTGGCGTTCTGGAGTGGAATGCTCTTCGAAATTTGGTAGATGACACAACTAAAGTATTCATTGAATCAGTCTTCAGTGTGTTTGCGAGGTACTGCTAGACCTGGCTGAGCGTTTTCAATACTTTCTTCTTGGATGATGAGCTTCTCAGAAGATGTAGTCATTGGAGGATGATGTGTAGATATTTAGGAGGTGGTCGGCCTATTGTGTTTTAGTCATCGCGATGATCTTTAAACCTGCATATGCGATATATATTCCTTGACCCTTGGAAGTTGCGCAGAAGCAGCTTATCCTTGGTCTAGTGTTGCTCTCCAGGACAACAATGTATCTGGTTAACAACTTTACTGGAGACGTTCTATCAAAGATACGTGCAGTTGGCCAGATAAAGAAGTGTAACAAGTACACTTGTCATGCCCCGCTTCCCTAATATGGAAGGCGAGACGTGAGGAGGTCCGCTCAGACGTGGAGCTGTGAAGCTGCAGTCTGATAAGCGTCTGTAAAAATTTCGAAAATTAGCAGGTCCTTGCATTGCGACGAAACAACAATAATAATAAAGCAGATTAAAGAACATCCACCAACAACATCCAATAATTATTACAACATCACAGAATAGTCACAAAAGTACAAGTCTGAACAATAGGCCTAAAGCATGGCCAAACAAAACAACGAGAGATAGGTGCTACGCACCGACACCTAACAGCAACTAAGGAAAGATAATAACTAAGGTGAGACCCCAAACGAGTCTAGGACTGGTCACCAGTGTCCTTGAACTCGGTCTCAGCATGGACCTCAAACTCAGCGTCAACGAACTGCTCGTCCTCTGCTACCTGCTTTGTCTCGAAGTCTGACATGTTACACCCAAAGAGAAAAGGGCACATGTCAGCAAAAGTCTCCCAAGGGAAGCGGAGAACTTTTGTGCAAGGATACAAATATAGAAAAACGTCTAGCAGTTCTAAACAATATGAAATGACATTTAAAGAATGCAACAGTTTAAATGACATGATTCATGCACGTCGTAGCAGAAACTACGAAAACACTATTTCACGATTTTCTCGAATCATTAACTTTTCACATTATGCACAGAGTTTACGCCTTACAGCTGAAGTGGCTGTACGGGCACACTTCTACGCTGAGTGGTCGCTTAACCCTACCCCTCCACGTGTATCGAGCGTTGGTTTCCCAACAACATTGTGCTCGCTTCTGGATCACGAGCCAGGAAGTGTTTTTCATTCGGCGTAGGGGTGCACCTAGCCTCAATAGCAATAACATTTGTAGCGTGTGCTACTCAATCACGAAGAACACATGATGCATGACATGACATAAGATGAGCAGTTAAAGTGCGTACCGTTAATTGAAAATTAAACATGGCATGGCAGCATGAATGAAAGCAGGTAAAGTGTCGGATCTAGTTTCGTTGTCAAACTAGATCAAATAGGGCGTCTAGACAGCTATCATTTCACTGTCTAGTCTCTTTTACGCTAACAGACAAATTGGCCTAAAAACGTGGCCTAAAACATTTACTGGCAAGTATCACTTGCCTGTTTCCGGTGGTATCGGTTGTCGTGGGTTTGTCTGGACGGGGTACTACGTGTCGGTATGTCTGGTTCTCTGTTTTGGTTAAACAATCACCGAATTAGATTTATCGCGAGATAATCAACATATCGAGTTAATCCCTAAACTGGGTTCTCTGGCTAGGGTGGCGTTTATATTGTGTTATATAAACAGGGTACGCCTTATTTTATTCAATTTTATTATACTAGTATTATTTATAATTTATTAACATGCTACAATCATATGATTGTGAATAAATTAACATTAAATAATACTAATAATGAACTAATAAGTTAATTAACCAACTAAGCTAACTACAAGCTTTAACAAGGTAGTAATAATTCTCACCTACTAACTTTGACTAAGGGTACATGTTAACATGTTACAACTTAATTCTAATAATTATTTTAACATATATTAACCCATCCCCATTTATAACTCTCTCTCTCTCTCTCATTCTCTTTATCTCTTCCTCTCCCTGTCACTCTCTCTTCTCTCTGTCGTTCTTCCTTCTTTCATTTTTTTTGTCCTTTTTTTTCTTGCAGCCATGGCAAGATGATGCAAAAGGAGGAGGGCTTACCTGCGTGTGCGAGGGGGCTCACGGCGACGGAGCGGCGGCCTCCGGCGGTGGCGCGCGCGTGCTACAGGCGGCGGCGGTGGCTTCGTGCTGGGCGGCGCGCGCGTGCGTGCGTGGGTGAGGGGGTGGAGGAGGCCGGTTCTTGGAAGGTGGATGAAGAAGAGAAAAGAAAAGGAGGAGGGTTTGCTGTTTGGGTTTGATTTGTAGAAATCTGAAATTGTATAGATCTGAAGTCTGTTTCAGATTTGGGTGTTTTCCTCTCTTTTTTTTTAATTTCAGAATTTTTGGTTGGAAGATTTGATGAATTGGTTTGTTGGATGGCAAAATGGGTTCTGAAATTGTTTGGGAATTGATATGGGTGTCGGTTTGATTCTGGTTTTTGGGAAAGAATCTGAAATATTTGATTTTGGGGTTTGAATCTGAAATCGATTTTCAGATCTCCTCTCTTACTGTTTGGGAAAAATGATTTGGGATGAATTTGTTTCTGTTTTGTGGAATGATTTTGCAGGCTTCGTTCATCAGGAAGATTGGCTTAAGAAGATGAGCGGGGAACATCCTCAACGATTTGTCAACCAATCTTAATTAGATTAAGACGGTAGTTATTGCAACCTTTAGACTAAAACTGTGTAGAGACGTGTTGCTTTGCCTAAATGAAAAAACAAAGTCTGACTTGTCTAACTGAAGTTTGATTGACAACGTGTGTGTTGTCGTTTTGGGTAGGGTTAAGGTAAAAACGTAATTAAGGAAATTTTAAATGTAAATTATTAATGAGTCAAGAAGTAATTAGTAAAATAAAGTAATTAGTGAAATTATTAAAGTGGTGAAAAAAATAAAGTAATTTATAATTTGTAATTTGTAATTAGCAGAATAATTAAGTTAAATTATTTTGGTTAAAAATTTGATGGTAAAAATTGACGACACGGTAAAACGAAAACAGAGACGCGCTCGCGTCGACTCGTACGGACGAAAAATTAACTGGATAACAGACGTAAAATACTGGCACGCACAATCGAAAAACTCGCCTAAAAATACTGACCGTTACATTCTACCCACCTTAGGAAAAATTCCGTCCTCGGAATTCTTATCAACTAAAGAGTAGAAAACAAATATGGATAACGATCCCGTATCTCATCTTCTCGCTCCCAGGTAGACTCTCCTGGCGAGTCACGACGCCACATCACTCTGACTAGATCAACAGTCTTGTTCCTGAAAACTTTCTGACGTCGATCTAGGATCTCCACTGGTTGTTGTTCGTACGTCAGGTCCGGTCAGACCGTAATCTCAGAGTAGTCCACAGCATGAGAAGGGTCGCTGATATAACGGCGGAGCTGGGACACATGAAAGACGTCATGAACTCCCTCCAAGGACGGTGGCAAAGCTAAGCGATAAGCTACTTCTCCAACTCGCTCTAGCACATCGAATGGTCCAATATATCTTGGACTAAGCTTGCCTCTCTTCCCAAATCGGATCACTCCCCGATTTGGTGAGATCTTCAGGAACACATGATCTCCTGGCTGAAACTCCAAAGGACGTCGTTTAGCATCTGCCCAATGCTTATAATGGTCCTGGGTGATTCGAATCTTGTCTCTGATATCACGCACAACATCAACTGCTTCCACTATCATCTCTGGCCCCAAGAGCTCTCTATCACCGATGTCATCCCAACTCAATGGTGATCGACATTTTCTCCCGTAGAGAGCAGCAAAAGGTGCCATGCCAATGCTCGCCTGGTAGCTGTTGTTGTAGGAAAACTCCACCAGGTGCAAATGATCCTCCCATGAGCCCTTGAGATCCAACATGCAAGCTCTCAGCATATCCTCCAAGATCTGTATGGTACGCTCTGACTGTCCATCAGTCTGTGGATGATACGCAGTACTGAATTTCAGACTGGTACCCAGATTGGTCTGCAGACTCTTCCAGAACTGAGATGTGAATCTCGTATCACGATCTGATACAATGCTCACAGGGACTCCATGCAAGCACACGATCTCCTCCATATACTTCCTTGCTAATATCTCCGTGGATTGCCCAACTCGGAAAGGTATAAAGTGCGCGGACTTGGTCAATCGATCAACGATGACCCAGATCGCGTCGTTCTGCTTGGTGCTCCGATGTAAGCCAGTCACGAAGTCCATCGTGATGTGCTGCCACTTCCATTCTGGAATTGGCAGAGGTTGCAATAGTCCAGCAGTGCGATGATGTTCAGCTTTCACTTGCTGACACACGAGGCACTTGGCAACGCTCCGTGCCACACTTCTCTTCATTCCATGCCACCAGAAATTCTGTCGAAGATCTTTGTACATCTTAGTACCTCCAGGATGAATAGAATAAGGTGAACTGTGAGCCTCATTCATCAATTCTTCTCTGATATCTCCTGCAGGTACGCAGATCCTACTACCATATCTCAAAGATCCATCTGCGTGAATCAGAATATCTGTCCGAAGTCCTGCTTCGACTTGTTCTCTGATCTTCTTCAACTTAGCATCTCCAGCTTGAGCAGTCTTGATTCGATCCACGATCGTCGATTGAATTTGCATGTTCATCAACGACGATGCGACTCCCGGTAGAACAGCTTCAACATTCATCCTTCGCAGATCCTGCTGCAATCTCCACTGAGCTGTGAGAATCATCACTTCGGGCAGTCGACTCAAGGCATCTGGTACGTCATTCACCTTCCCAGGATGATACTGAAGATCGATGTCGTAGTCTGCCATCAATTCCAACCATCTACGCTGTCTCATATTTAGTTCCTTCTGGGTGAATATATATTTCAAACTTTTGTGATCAGTGAAGATTTTCACTTTCTCACTCAGTAAGAAATGTCGCCAAATTTTCAGTGCAAAGATGACGGCAGCTAACTCGAAGTCGTGAGTCGGATAATTCTTCTTATGGACCTTCAATTGTCGCGAAGCATAAGCGACCACATGATTATGCTGGTGCAGAACGCATCCAAGTCCCTTGCCTGATGCGTCGCAGAAAATTTCGAAGCCTCCGCTTCTGTCCAGAATAGCTAAGACTGGTGCAGTAGTCAGTCTCTCCTTCAAAGTAGAAAAAGCTTGCTCACAAGAGTCTGACCAATTGAACTTAACATCCTTCCTAGTCAATTTCGTCATCGACTCAGCTATCTTCGAGAAATCCTTGATAAATCTGCGGTAGTATCCAGCCAATCCAAGGAAACTCCTGATGTCCGATGCCGATCGAGGTGTAGGCCATTCACTGACAGCTTTGACCTTCTCCGGATCCACTGAGATACCGGCTCCCGATACTACATGCCCAAGAAATGCAATTCTATCCAGCCAGAATTCGCATTTGTTGTACTTGGCATACAGTCTATGGTGACGGAGCGTCTCCAACACTATCTTCAGATGTTCTGCATGCTCCTCCTCGCTCTTCGAGTACACCAAGATGTCGTCTATGAAGATCACTACGAACTTGTCGAGGAAGTCGTAAAAGATAAGGTTCATGAGATTCATGAACACAACAGGAGCGTTGGTCACACCGAATGGCATGACAACGAATTCGTAATGCCCGTACTTAGTCCGAAAAGCGGTCTTGAGCACATCTTCCTTCTTGACTCTGACTTGATGGTATCCGCTCCGGAGATCCAACTTCGAAAATACCCTCGATCCACCAAGCTGATCAAAGATATCATCAATACGGGGCAGCGGGTATTTGTTCTTCACTGTGATCTGATTCAACTCTCGATAATCAATGCACATTCTTCTAGAGCCATCTTTCTTCTTTACTAGCAAGACGGGTGCACCCCAGGGAGATACACTGGGATGAATGAAACCCTTCTGTAGTAGCTCATCCAACTGCTTCCTCAACTCTTCTAATTCTGCAGGAGCCATACGGTACGGCGCCTTCGAAATTGGTTGAGCTCCTGGCATAAGATCGATGCCGAACTCCAACGCTCGATCAGGCGGTAGTCCAGAAATGTCTTCAGGAAAGACGTCTTCGAAATCTCTCACTACTGCAGGCTTCTCTGGTTCAACAATCATAGATGCAACGGTCAATTGGTAAGGCTGGGCTCGGAACTTAACAGGTCCAAGCGAACGTCCTCCGCCGACAAACTCGAACACTGGATGGTCGGGAATTTCGAACACCACTTTCTTCCGGTGACAGTCGATCGTGGCATAAAAAGCTCCTAACCAATCAATGCCAAGAATAGCATCAAAGTTGGATAAGTCGTGGACAATGAAATTAGCATATAGTTCATGTCCACTAATCACCAACGGGCATGGTCTACATCCCAGTGCAACCTTCACTACACCATTCCCAGTTGTAATGTTCCAACACTTGGGAAGTGTATAGGTGGGTATTGAGTGTTCGACTACGAACTTCCGAGATAGGATGCACATGGAGGCTCCAGAATCGAATAGGGTCCAGGCCGGGTGAGATGAAACTAAGATGACACCTAAGGGTTACATGCAACTAGATCAACATGGATTTAACTAATCAAATGTAATGCATAAATAAGGAAGGCTAGTATAGAGGTTACCTGCAATAACTCCATCCTCAGTCTCTGCCTCTACTGCAGTCATCGTGAAGGCTTGTCTCTTAGGCTGAACAGCCTGCTGGAAAGCCTGCTTCTGGGGAATGAGAGGCGCTCCACGTCCAGCGACTACTGGAGCTCTCTGCTGCTGAAATCCGGCTGGTGCCTTCTGAAGTTGATTGGCATGTCGACAATCCTTCACTGAATGTGTAGCGTCGCCACAAATCAAGCACTGGCCCAGAAACCTCCTGCACTGCTCCTTCACATGACCAGCCTTGCCACAAAAATGGCACAACTTCAGAGTAGGCCCACCTGGCCTCTTAAACTGCACGGACTGATTAGGCTTGAACCCAGGCCTAACCACAGCTCTGGCCTGCTCCATAGGCCTCTTTCCAGCACCTGAATACTGCCCTCTCTTCTGATTGGCAATCAGCTCCTGTCTCTTGGCAGCTATCAGCAACTTCTGGTAGGAGTCTAAGTCCGAAGAGGAAATCAGACTCTGCAGCTCCAAAGATAAACCTTGTAAGAATTTCTGAGCTCGATCCTCAGCAGTCTCCACCATCTTCGGCGCAAAGCGACTCAGTCTCATGAACTCTTGGTGGTACTGGTCCACCGTCAGATTTCCCTGCTTCAGATTGATGAATTGCTGCATCAGCTCCCTCCTGGCAGCTCGAGGGAAATACTCATCATTAAATCTCGCCTTGAAAGTGGCCCAGGGGATAGGCTTTGCCAACATCTGCTCTTCTGACTCCCACCAACTGCGGGCATTGTCCTTCAGTTGCTTCTTCACCAAGTCAACCCATCCAGCCGGGTTAACTTTTGAGAGAAGCAGGTTATCCTCTGTGTTCTTCATCCATTCATCCGCAACAAATGATCCTTCTGACCCAGTAAAATATGACGGGCCCAGCTCCCGAAATTGCTTCGCTCCCGGCTCGAATCGAGGGGCATTCTGAAGCATGCCCTGCTGAACCTGCATCATCTGATGCATCATTCTCATCATCTCAGCCGTGGTGGGTTCTCTATCAGCATCCGTAACACGTCCTGCTCCACCACCAGCTCCAGGTCCACTACCAGCTCCTCGAGTAATGCGTCTACCGGCCATCGAAGATAAGGAAATGTTCAGATTAGACTTAATCATGACTCGAATGTTATGAATATTTAAATGGATGGTGTTATCATTATTGTTGTTCCGATATTTCGCAGATGCAAAGAAAGACCTGCATGGGCCACCACTAAAACCTGTCACGCCCCGCTTCCCTAATATGGAAGGTGAGACGTGAGGAGGTCCGCTCAGACGTGGAGCTGTGAAGCTGCAGTCTGATAAGCGTCTGTAAAAATTTCGAAAAGTAGCAGGTCCTTGCATTGTGACGAAACAACAATAATAATAAAGCAGATTAAAGAACATCCACCAACAACATCCAATAATTATTACAACATCACAGAATAGTCACAAAAGTACAAGTCTGAACAATAGGCCTAAAGCATGGCCAAACAAAACAACGAGAGTAGGTGCTACACACCGACACCTAACAGCAACTAAGGAAAGATAATAACTAAGGTGAGACCCCAAACGAGTCTAGGACTGGTCACCAGTAACCTCGAACTCGGTCTCAGCATGGACCTCAAACTCAGCGTCAACGAACTGCTCGTCCTCTGCTACCTGCTCTGTCTCGAAGTCTGACATGTGACACCCAAAGAGAAAAGGGCACATATTAGCAAAAGTCTCCCAAAGGAAGCGGAGAACTTTTGTGCAAGGATACAAATATAGAAAAACGTCTAGCAGTTCTAAACAATATGAAATGACATTTAAAGAATGCAACAGTTTAAATGACATGATGCATGCACGTCGTAGCAGAAACTACGAAAACACTATTTCACGATTTTCTCGAATCATTAACTTTTCACATTGTGCACAGAGTTTACGCCTTACAGCTGAAGTGGCTGTACGGGCACACTTCTACGCTGAGTGGTCGCTTAACCCTACCCCTCCATGTGTATCGAGCGTTGGTTTCCCAACAACATTGTGCTCGCTTCTGGATCACGAGCCAGGAAGTGTTTTTCATTCGGCGTAGGGGTGCACCTAGCCTCAATAGCAATAACATTTGTAGCGTGTGCTACTCAATCACGAAGAACACATGATGCATGACATGACATAAGATGAGCAGTTAAAATGCGTACCGTTAATTGAAAATTAAACATGGCATGGCAGCATGAATGAAAGCAGGTAAAGTGTCGGATCTAGTTTCGTTGTCAAACTAGATCAAATGGGGCGTCTAGACAGCTATCATTTCACTGTCTAGTCTCTTTTACGCTAACAGACAAATTGGCCTAAAAACGTGGCCTAAAACATTTACTGGCAAGTATCACTTGCCTGTTTCCGGTGGTATCGGTTGTCGTGGGTTCGTCTGGACGGGGTACTACGTGTCGGTATGTCTGGTTCTCTATTTTGGTTAAACAATCACCGAATTAGATTTATCGCGAGATAATCAACATATCGAGTTAATCCCTAAACTGGGTTCTCTGGCTAGGGTGGCGTCTATATTGTGTTATATAAACAGGGTACGCCTTATTTTATTCAATTTTATTATACTAGTATTATTTATAATTTATTAACATGCTACAATCAAATGATTGTGAATAAATTAACATTAAATAATACTAATAATTAACTAATAAGTTAATTAACCAACTAAGCTAACTACAAGCTTTAACAAGGTAGTAATAATTCTCACCTACTAACTTTGACTAAGGGTACATGTTAACATGTTACAACTTAATTCTAATAATTATTTTAACATATATTAACCCATCCCCATTTATAACTCTCTCTCTCTCTCATTCTCTTTATCTCTTCCTCTCCCTGTCACTCTCTCTTCTCTCTGTCGTTCTTCCTTCTTTCATTTTTTTTGTCCTTTTTTTTTCTTGCAGCCATGGCAAGATGATGCAAAAGGAGGAGGGCTTACCTGCGTGTGCGAGGGGGCTCACGGCGACGGAGCGGCGACCTCCGGCGGTGGCGCGCGCGTGCTACAGGCGGCGGCTTCGTGCTGGGCGGTGCGCGCGTGCGTGCGTGGGTGAGGGGGTGGAGGAGGCCGGTTCTTGGAAGGTGGATGAAGAAGAGAAAAGAAAAGGAGGAGGGTTTGCTGTTTGGGTTTGATTTGTAGAAATCTGAAATTGTATAGATCTGAAGTCTGTTTCAGATTTGGGTGTTTTCCTCTCTTTGTTTTTTAATTTCAGAATTTTTGGTTGGAAGATTTGATGAATTGGTTTGTTGGATGGCAAAATGGGTTCTGAAATTGTTTGGGAATTGATATGGGTGTCGGTTTGATTCTGGTTTTTGGGAAAGAATCTGAAATATTTGATTTTGGGGTTTGAATCTGAAATCGATTTTCAGATCTCCTCTCTTGTTGTTTGGGAAAAATGATTTGGGATGAATTTGTTTCTGTTTTGTGGAATGATTTTGCAGGCTTCGTTCATCAGGAAGATTGGCTTAAGAAGATGAGCGGGGAACATCCTCAACGATTTGTCAACCAATCTTAATTAGATTAAGACGGTAGTTATTGCAACCTTTAGACTAAAACTGTGTAGAGACGTGTTGCTTTGCCTAAATGAAAAAAAAAGTCTGACTTGTCTAACTGAAGTTTGATTGACAACATGTGTATTGTCGTTTTGGGTAGGGTTAAGGTAAAAACGTAATTAAGCAAATTTTAAATGTAAATTATTAATGAGTCAAGAAGTAATTAGTAAAATAAAGTAATTAGTGAAATTATTAAAGTGGTGAAACAAATAAAGTAATTTATAATTTGTAATTTGTAATTAGCAGAATAATTAAGTTAAATTATTTTGGTTAAAAATTTGATGGTAAAAATTGACGACACGGTAAAACGAAAACAGAGACGCGCTCGCGTCGACTCGTACGGACGAAAAGTTAACTGGATAACAGACGTAAAATACTGGCACGCACAATTGAAAAACTCGCCTAAAAATACTGACCGTTACAACACTAGAGCTAGGCTCTTCGGGACCTAGGATGTCCTCCCCCTCTTCCAGCTATTGGAAGGTGTCATAAATAAGCATCCATTTTTAATAGGTTGCAAATGGACATCATTCTTCATAAATTCCAGGTGTATGAAGGATATTAAAGGGTTCCACCACGAAGGTGTTAAATATATAAGCCGAGATAATACTTTGTTATACCTAGGTTTTTCATTTCCAATGTATGCTTAAAGCTATCTGATATCTCAATGGTCTCTGCAGGAGATCCTATTAGCTTTAAGTCAACCACATATACGGCGAATATCAAAAATCCTGTCAACGATCTTTCGAAAAAGATATACATGCAGAATATTACTTAAGATCAACTAATGATCTTTGTAGTCTTTATGGAGAAGACGTTTCTACGTCTCACTTTCATCTCTGGGGTTAGAGTAAAACCTTCTGGGAGTTTTATATAGATCTCTATATTTATATTTCCGTATATATATGCAGTCACAACGTCCATGCGCTGCATGTATTGGCTTTTTCAGAGAAGTATAGGCTTAGTAGGAAAATGATCACATTTCCTTCATTTCAATTTCTTTATGAAATCCGAATTATATTCCACATGTTTTTACACATTCAGGTGTATGGACTACTGGTCCAAAGACTTTGCTTTTCAAGAGTGAGTCCAGCTCTACTCTTATTGCCTCGTCCCACTTTGGCCATTCTATGCGTTTACGCTATAGAAAAGTGGGTAGATGTCATCGTCGTATTCAGCGACGTGAACGGCAATAGCAAAAGCAAAACCGTCGTCGTCGACTGTGCTATATCTATCCAGTACCTCTCCAGTACGTACGTAATATTATGATGTTTCTCCTGTTGTTTTCTCTGCAGGGGAAATTAGGAGGGGAGAGGTTACTGGTCTGAGCTCAGCATCCTGTGGTTGGATTATTTTGATATATCCAGGAATCTTCCTCTTTTGAGGAATTTTATATTTTGAACCTGGCAGGCATCCTCTTTTCAATTAAGGTATAACCAATTCTACTGCCGGTGGATTGCATCCATCTTTAGGAATGTCAATCCTAGCTGGCGTGTTGGCAACAGGGACGTGTGAACGAACAATCTTCTGGTTGTCAGCAAATTTTTCCGTCAATTGATGTACTTTAGTCTGAATGTGAAGGATCTTCTGGATCTCATCTTCATACAGAAAAAGTATGTGAATCATAACGAGATTAGGACTTTTGTGTCCCATGATATGGTCTCAGAAGCTTCAGGCTTCTTTAGACTGCGTGCCTATTTCAATGAGATTTTGCTCATCAAATTCACATTTATCAAGACTTGGTGGTAAACCATAAGCAAGCAGCATCAGCAATAAGATATGGCAACAAGCTGGCCGTATCGTGATAAGTGATGCGGAACGCAGTGTGATGGTCCCTAAACATCAACAGGCAACTGCGATTTTACAATGGACGTGAAATCCATTGGAGTCTCTTTACCAGAGACTCTGCTAACCCGTTATGAGTTTGAACATGCTGCAGGATATTCAATTTTAATGCCAGTTGCTTGGCATCTTGAATGATATGTGTAGTAAATTCACCCACATTATAAGCTTTTGAGAAAGCTAGGTTGCGAGTGAATATAAAGGCACACATAAGACCATCTAGTAGATGCATATATCAGTACAGTAATGAAGTACCGAAAATGGGCCATTTGCGGGGTGAATAGGCCCGCAAAAGGTCACCATGTATTCTCTCAATGAAGCCAGGAGACTCTAAACCCACTTTCAGGAGGGAAGGTCTCTCTATTAGTTTTCCCTTATGACAAAGGGGGACAAGGAAACTCAACCTTTTGAAGAATCTTCAGGTTCTCCAATGGATTCATTTGATGATGCGTCCATCATCGCTGATCCAGGATGACCAAGTCCATTTTGCCAGAGTTAAAAACTATGGCAAAGAAAGGCACTTCTGGTGCTCAATCGAGTTGGCTTTCTATAGGATGAATATCTGTAATTATAGGGGCCCGACGGGGGTCCAATGAAATCGTAAGTAGATGGTCTTCTGGCCATTCTCTTGATGAGTTACATATTGATATTCAATATATATTATCCATAATTTTCAAGTTATTTAAAAGAAATATCCTTGAAAATTGGAGATTTCCTATATGTTTAAGAGGAGAATTTGCATCTTATAGTATCGTTGTATGTGGGAGCAATATCAATGCTACACCAGTGCAACGAGGCACTGTCCACAATATTCCATACTTCATCTATAAGTAAAACGAAATTTTATTTAAGTCAACGAAAAAGACATTCAAAATAAAAGTTCGTACTTAAGCAAATTAAAGATGAAGCAACATTGAATTTTAAATGCATAGATAAAAGATGAAGCTTAATTGAGCAGGTCGTCGTTCTCGAAGTCTTTTGCAGTGAACATCATTGATGGCTAAACAGCCGCCAAGTTTGTTTCAGGCAGAGACTTCTGGCTCGCCTGATATAGTTCCTGGAGGTGGCGAGGAGTGCGGCAGATTCTGAACCAATGGCCAGTCATGCCGCATCTATGGCATTTATCCTCACATGTCTTCTTAGGAAGTGACACTTGGTCAGTGTTCTTTTGCTTCCATATGAAGTTACTCTTTCCTGTATTGTTGTTGTTGGACGGGGGTGATGCTCCTCGTCCATTCTTCATCACAGCTTTCCCTTTGTTATTATCAGCCTTCTTCTTGTTTTTCCACTTCTGGGGAGAAACGTGGTGGGCTTCAGGGATAGGTGCAGTGCCAGCTGGACGTAAATTATGAGTGGCTAGCAGTAAATCTCGATTCTGCTCTGCCCTAAGTAGGCATGAGATCAGATCAGAGAATTTCGTGAAGTTGCGTTCACTATACTGCTGCATGAGAATTGCATCTTTCTCGTGAAACGAGGTAAATGACTTTTCCAACATGCGTTGTTTTGTCACTTCTTCACCGCACAACTTCAGGCGTGAGGTGATATTATGAAGTGCAGAATTATACTCAGCGACGGACTTATAGTCCTGAAGTCTGGGGTTTCCCACTCATAATTGGCACGCGGTAATATTACATCAATTTGATGTTTATACCGTGCCTCCAGCGCTGTCCACAGCTCCATTGGGTCCTATACCGTTAGGTATTCGGCCTTTAAGGTCCGATCTATATGTTTCCTAATGTAGATTATGGCTTTCACCTTATCCACGTCGGAGACAGCGATAGGAGTGCTAATGCTAGATGTAGCAGAAGCATCGGGTGCTGCTGGGGCCGAAGGAGGAGCCAAAATGGAGCCAAGGAGGGCCATCAAACGCAAGTGGAACTTCAGGTCCACTCGCCAACTTAGGTTATTTTTTCCTGCCGAATCGAGGACCTCGAAATTGACGCTTGCCAATTTTGCCATTTATCTACACAATTTAAAATAAGCATGAACTAATTAAAATTGAAATTCACGCATTAAAAATAAAATAAGTAAAATGTGGGGATCGGCCAGATACCCAAAGAAATACAAAGTCCAAAGTCCGAATATACAGTTTATAAACAAAAGAAAAATACAATTTGGAAACCCAGAATGGGTCCCTATATTTTCCAATTTTGGCCTCCGTCTTCATTTGTCGGCACATCGGTCCATGGCATAAATACATATAATCCTCACTTACAAATTCTCTCAAAAAGAAAATAAAATTGCAAGGAATATAAAGGGTATCAAATTGGCCAATCCCAAAAATCACATTTGGGCTTATATAAACATCCACGCAGTTTATAAATGCCACAGGCACAAAAGAAACAACCACGCATGTATATAACACATGCATATATTAAATGGGAAAATAGGCTAGAAAATATAATAATCTCTCGGACCACGGGGAGACGTCATACACCGTTAGGTTAGTTAACTAACGGCAGAGCGGTCGCAGGATCTTTAAGATAATTATATTTTGAAAAAAAAATCCTAATATTCCATAAATTAATAATAATGCAAGAGTGTTATAATTTTAGCAATATAACGCGACAGGCGCATAACAAAGAATTAAAATAAATTAATATTTTGAATGGGACTGCAGGCCCATAAATATTAATCATTTTAATATATTATTATTATTTGGGCTGCAGGCCCATTTGTCAAAAATTAACAAATAAAGTATTACAATTGAATTAACTTGGCTTCAGGCCGAATTAGTCAAATTAAAATATCATTAATACTTGGGCTTCAGGCCCATTGGCAAAATTTTAATTGACAAAATAAGCTTGCAATTGGATTTACTGGGCTTCTGGCCCAATTGGAAAATCAAAATTAATTAATAACTGAATGGGGCTGCTGGCCCATAAAACTTATATGCATGTTATGAAATGGGCTTCAGGCCCAAATTAGAATACAAAATTAATTATTATTCTAATATGGGATGTAGGCTCATAAGCAAAACGAAAATCATTTTAATTAGCAATTTAAATTATCTGGGCTTCAGGCCCAAATAACTAGACAAAATGAATTAATATATGTAGTAGGCTTCAGGCCTAATTAACAGCCCAACAAATTTATATATAGAATTGGGCTGCAGATCCATGGACTGTAATGTTTTAAAAAAAATTAATTGAAAAGAAGCCTTCAAACAAATTTTTAAGGGAATGTGAAAAGTCCCCCAAACCCAGAATCTTCCAGATCGAGCCCCCCTCTCCTATATCTACGTAAAATTGCAGGAGCCGCCGGCGCAAGCGGGAGGATCCCCCGGCAGGAGGGGATGTGGCTGACAGAGAGCCCCGTCCCAGGGGGGCTGACAGACAAAGGGAACCCCCTCGGACGCACAAATTTGTATTATTAATACACCAGCAAAAAACCACTCATAATTACGAAGGTATAAATCCATCAGAGATCATTGGATTACAAACTATGGATAACAAATCCAGAACAGAATGTGTGTATTATAAGATAGCTAATCAGAGAGTAATATTAGGCCAGAATCCCCATGTATTTTCTCTACAAATTCTAACATGGGTAGGTGCTGATGTAATTTGTGCGATTACATCAGAGATCACTGTAAGATAGAGATAAAAGCATGATTTTTTTATTTATAATTTAAACATAATGTTTTTGATTTTACAGTGAACGTGGCAACCAAATGCCCTAATATAATCTATTCACTGTAAGCAGCAGACAGAGAGCCCCCCTTTGGGGGAGAGCTGTAGGGCTGTGATTCGGATTTTTTTTAAATTTGATATTAATCAGAATTTATCAGATTTATACAAGCATATAGAAAAGCATTGTAAAATCATAGCAAACTCTATTTTGTAATTATCTACGGGATCGAAAAGGTTACCTCTAGATCAAAGATCTAGGGACGGTCGTAATAAGAAAAATCCGTAAATCGAAATCCCGTTCTCCCGATACGCCTAAAAAATTGCAGCAACGGTTCTCTGCAACGGATCGTCGCAAGCCGGATCGCCGCAACAAAAGATTCCTTCGCGCGTAGGGGATGGAATTTTTAGGGGAGACAGGAATAATAGCTCAAAATAGACGAGCGTAAGTGCTGATAACGTGTTGAAGGAATTTAGAGAAGAAGTGAAAAGAATCTCCTAAATTAGGAGTAGCCATGGCACAAGTCATGGCTCTTTATATATTCAATTTAGAAAATAGGAGTCCAAGGGACTCCCCACTAAGTTAGTGGGGAGTTATGGTGAGATGTTGAGGGGGGAGGCCAAAGGCCTCCCTCAACTCACAACACAAAGACTTATAATCACAACTTTATTTTTCTTTAGGGTTATTTACTACCAACCCCCTGTGTTTTCTCCATAATTAGTATCACCCTCCTATGGTTTCAATTATTAGTAAGACCCCCCCTACCCCGTTAAGCTATTGACGGTTGACCAAGGTCAGCCGTTAGGCATTTAAAACGTGTGTGTGATCTGACGAAAATACCCTTAATGAAAAAGGTTCACACATATATATCATTTGGGGCTTTTTCTTCATCTCCCCGACGTCTCCAATCTAGGGCACCCGACATTGAAGCTCAGATCAAGCTCAAAGCAGCCATGGTGATGAAGGTGAGCTACCATCCCCACCCCCCCCACCCTTCCCCCCCCCAAAACACATCCCCTCCTCTCTCGCCTGCCGATTTGTGAAACCCTAACCCCATGATTATCGTATGCAGTGCACGATTTGCAAGGAAAATGGACATGATCCAGATCAATGTTGCCTCCCCAACTCACCATGCGATATCAGGGGTTGTACTGGCAGTAGAAGACTTCGCGTGTCCACCCGCCCACAGAGCATGAATCAGAGATTTCTGAGATGTGACACATCCACCTGCAAATCGTTCCAATGGCTGGACCAATCAAACCCCACAGAGACTCCACTTAAAGTTGGGTTGCTTCAGTTGTGGGGATCCCTCACATTTTGTAAGGGATTGCCCGATGCAAATAGCTCAATGCAGAGCTGCAAATTGTGGGGTGAAGTGTAGAGTGCTCACAAGCAAGCAACCCCAAAGCTATGGAAGGAAATTTGTGTCGTGTCCCCAACCTGGTTGTGGCTATTTTCAGTGGCTTGACCAAGCAAACCCCACCATATAGAGGAATGTTGAAGATGGAGAATCAAGTTCACCAAGCAGGGGTTCAGTTAAATTGAAGATTAAAATAGAAGGGAAGTCAAGTGTGGAGGTCAAGCTTAATTTGGAGGAGGTTGATCAAGTGATGAAGGGGTTAGAAAATGTTCACATGTAGAGCACTGTAATGTACTGTAATGGGGGATCAAATGTAATGTAATGTTGGTTGACAAGATGCAATGTAGGTTTGGGGGGGGTGAACTGTAATGTAGGGGGTGATTGATGATGTGTACTGTTATGAATGAAATGCCAAGTTATGAATGCAATATTACCTTCAATAAGAACCATGATCAGTGTTATTATGAAATGAATGTGAAATGCCTTTAGCCCAATATCCAACCCCAAACAGGATAGTGAAATGCCACAAGACAGACACATGTATCACTATGAACATTACAAACAGGGTTCAGCATCAATATGCACCATTGCAGTTGCTGTAAGTATCAATATGCACCAGGACATAATAGGGGCTGTGTGTACCAATATCCAACCCTGACATAACACAGATTGGCATAACATAGACCCACCCTGGCATAAAACACAAACCACATTGCCACAATACAGACACATGTATCACTATGCACAACATATAATAGACACACATATGAACCAAGGCAGTCACCACTCTGAAATTCAATGTATCACTATACACAACATAGAAATGCAGCAAGACATGCACCAGTCCAATATGCACCAATACATGTGTCAATATGCACCATAAAACATTACAAGACATAGCACAACCCCATTGACAACAAACACAATCCACATTGCCACAAGACATGCACCTGTATCAATATGCATAGACATTCAACATTCACCAAGACATGCTGCAATAGAATGGCACAATAGAATGGCACAATAGAATGGCACATTACAGACATGCTGCAGCTGCAATATTTACCAAGACAGTCCCCAGTTTGATATTCACCATACAACATTCAACATCAGAGCTATCTAACATACAACATTCAACATTTACCAAGACAGTCAACCAGTTTGACAGTCAATATTCACCATACAACATTCCATGACATAACACAGTATCAACATCCAATAAAAAGCAACAACAGAGCTTAACATACAAGCAGTATCAGAAGTCTATGATCCCATACCACCATCATATACGTAGTGTGAATATGCCATGATCAAATACAACCATTACATGAACAGACACCTTCACAAAACCATACACCCAAACCCCCACAAAATATTTCCATTGTCACATTTAACCATAGCTGCATATTCTTCACAAAAAATTGCCAACCATGCAACACAAAATATCTGCATATGGACATCCCTTCTGCATCTCACAGGCCTTGAGGTGAAATGCCAAACCTAGGACCTTGGCATGCAACACTTCTCAGCCTTGTTGATCCGGTTGAGCTGCCTTGGGTGCCTGGAGTGCATTGAGTTCCTGGAGAAGTCATGACTGAAGATGTCCCCTCACCTAACCAGTAAGCAGCCCTACCTGACATCCCTCTACCTCTTCCCCTCTACCTCTCCCACCTCTACCCCCTCTACCACTGCCTCCTCTACTACTGCCAATGCCATCTCTTGAACCTTCACTTGCAGCTCTACCAATACCACCTCTTCCACTGCCTCTTGGCCTCCCTCTTGTTCTTCCAGCCCTGCCTCCAACTGATATTGACCCAGAAATGGATGTGACATCAGTTGAAGTTGCCTCACCACTTCCCAATCCTCCTCCTTTTGCACTTCCTCTTCCATATCTGCCCCCACCTCTGTCTCTGCCATCTCCAAGTCTTCCAGCACCTCTGCCTTTGACATCTCCAAGTCTTCCAGCACCTCTGCCTCTGTGCAATGTCAACCCTGGATGTGGCTCATTCTCACATGACCTTGCATTGTGGCCATACATCTTGCATCTCCCACACTTATTAGCTCTGTGTGTTGGGTTTCTATCAGCCTCATCTGCCCTTCTTGTTCTGCTTGTCTTGGGTCTGCCATGAGCCCTCTTGTTCAGTGGGGGCAGGACAATTTGATCAGGCTTCAAGTAAAAACACAAACCATGTTAGGACATCAAACAAAGGACCAATATCTCCACATAAGTGTACTTGACATAATACCTGACTCCAAGAGAGTCTGTCTGGGATCATCATCAAGTTCTCTTCATATAAAGCCTTGTAGTTGCTAAGAAAGAAATAGGGACTGCAGTGGCTGTATGGACAAAAACACATAACATTAGTGCAAACAACATTGAGCAATAACACTAAAGAGGAAAGCATATTGTAACTTACTCCTCAATCTTCATCCTCCTCAAATTCAGAGAGACAATGGCATGTATGCAGGGAAGCCCAGAGATTTGCCACTCAGTGCATGAACAAGTCCTCAACCTTATGTTCACCCACCATCTTCTCTCAATGTTTGTTACCAAGACTTCATCAGCTGAAATGTCATAAGGTATGTTGTATCTGCCATTTTTGTAATGACCCCAAAATTCATATACGTGTATTAATACGTATTTTTGAGCGTATATATGTGCGTATAAATTTTGGAGAATCCTTATGTATTTTATTTAATTTTTGTCAAGCTAAAAATTATTTTTAAATAATTTGTATGACATGATTTTATTAAATAAAATATATGGTTGGAATACTAATGTCTTGATGAGTATTAAGTATTGTATGTGTATTTAGTGGGTAAAGTTATTTTTCTATAAAACAAAATCCTAATTTTTCCGAAGGGACACCTCCACCTTTGATGTGTCAAGATATCCTTGATCCTTACCTAACCCAAGGCTTGGTGGCATGCTTAGAGGATTTTAGGGAGATGAGGTGGATACTCTAGGAGTAAAGAAAGAAGGTTTCATTCACTCACTCTCTCCCAAAGATCAGCCCGAATTCATCCCTTCCCCTTACTCTTAGACATTAGGGAGGCTGAGCACCCTTACGGCTACGCCACCCTCACTTTGCACACACCCGTAGCATCCATGTCGTCGTTTGGGTGATGTTGCTCATTCTGGGAGCCTGTGGAGGAGAAGAAGGATTTAGAGAAGGAGAAGGTTTGAAGGAGGAGCCATAGGGATTTAGGCTACCCCTTGTCTCTCATCACCCTAAGGTAGGATTCCATCTCCAACTAGTATTAGAGTTGCATGCTTAGTTTCATGGTTGTTGTTGTTGTGGTTTTACCTTTTCTTATGTTAATTCTGAGTTTTGTATGGTTGTGTGCGGTGAGCAATCTTGAGTTTGTATGGTTGCGTGCGGTGAGCAATCCTAAGTTTTGTATGGTTGTGTGCGGTGAGCAATCCTGAGTTTTGTATGGTTGCGTGCGATGAGTAATCCAGAGTTTTGTATGGTTGTGCGCGGTGAGCAATTCTGAGATTTGTATGGTTGTGTGCGGTGAGCAATTCTGAGTTGGGCGGTTGTACGCGGTGAGCAAATCTGGACAGATTTATATGCCGATTGTTTTGCTTTGTCCTTCCAATCCAGACTTGAGTTTGCTTTGAAGATTTTTTGGCCTGAAGATTGGACTGTTATCTATAACTTTTAAGTTGTAAACTTTTACCAATTCGAACTGGAAATAGGGTTAAATATTCTATCTTTACAACATGTCAGGATTTCATCCAGTCTGGACACAGTTTGGAAAAACGTAGATCAGTCCCTACACACTCCATAAAAATTGATGATCTTGGTCTCGTTGGAAAGATAACAACTTTTTCTAAAACTTTTCTTGAGTGCACATTTTTGAGATTCTAACTGCAACGTATCTTAAACTAGCAAACAGCTCTTAAAATCTGTCTTAAAAACAGATTCGACAGATCTCACCAAAAAATTCATCATAAATCACCCAGTTCATATTTCTGCATGAAAATTTATAGGTGAATCCAGCACAACTATATCTATAACTTTCATTTGTATTGTATATGCATGTTTGATACAAAATTATAGAGAAATGTGCTTCTTAATCTAACTGTTCTGCTTTTCTAGCCAGCTGAAGGATTTGAATATTGATTTAAGTTCTTTTGGGATTAATCTTGCCAATAGTGTTCTTAATTGTTACTGTTATATGGTGAAATATGGTTTATGTTCTTGACACATGCAAATGATGATGTGAATATGGTTATATGTTTCATGTATATTATGTGAAATGAGAAAGGGAATGTACAAGACGATGCATGTCCCAAATATGTGATGAAATGTAGAAATAAAAGAAATGGAAAGTGTTATGTTTCATGAAAATGACTAAGTACTCTTAAAGGAGGGTGACGTGGGGTTTGGGGGAAACACGGGTAAATTAAAGGAGTTAAGGAGCAGACAGATGATATGAATTCTCACCCGATGTGTCACTCTCGCAAGGGGGAGTTGAAAGGGTTGGAGAGGCCGCTAGTGTACTCGTGATGCACCATGATGGTAAATGATGGTTTGCTCCGTTTGTCTGACAGAAAAACCGAGATGAGTCTCGCTCTAGTACCTTTCCACGTTCGGGTACAGAGTTACGAGAGGCCCCTCCAGTGCTCGTCTCGCTGGTTGCGGTACCACTTTTCACCCACCCTGGGTGAAGTCCGATTCCTTAGCATCCTACAATTTATCCGGGTTCCAAAATGCTAACCAATGAATTAATTGTTAATCCTCATTATTCTTGTAGCAATGGTAAATGTATGTGTTGTTTACTTGTGTTTCTTTACTATGGTTCTTTTATGTTGTATACCATTGTTGTACACTTTACCTATTGCACGTGCACGCTTTTACATGTTCATAACTATAGTTGTTACTTCATTTACTATAGTAGATGTTTATGCCATGACATACACTCTGCCTGCTCACGTGCACCATTTCCACACTTCATGTAAGGACTAGTTGAGATATGGAATTCCTACTGGGTCACGCGTTGATGTGCCCCACCGTTGACTTTTCATTTGTTGGTGATGGAGTTGGTTGATGGCTAGGAGGTGGAGCAGTGGAGTTCTGTGGATGAGTTAGTTTGGGATGGCGAGGGGAGAGGAGAGGGTGTTTGTACTTTTGGGGTTTTGTCTGGGTAGTGACGAGATGATAATGATGGACGTATGTACAGATGGATGATGTATAAGATATCAGACCTTTCTTTGGGTTCATTTGTTGTACAGTTTTCCTCTGTGATTCTTTCTGTGTTTATGTTATTGGTTACTTGGTTGTGCTTTGGGAACATTATAGGTACTATCCCAGCAGTGCGCAGTAGACCTGCCTTGAGTTTTTGTACTTTTCTTTCGTAACACTCGTTGCGTCGGGAGTATCCGATACGGATTCGTACTTATCGGGTATCCCGAGTACTGGGGCGTTAGAGGTGGCGGCCCATGCAGGTCTCCGCACTGCGGCTGTGTAAGGGTAGTGCTTGTAGTGTTCCAGAGGTAGTTTAGTCTTAAGGTGGATAGGAGTTCTGCCTTAAGATAGATCCTTGGTATCAGAAGTTCGAGGTATAGAGCCCCGAGGATAGACACTAAAGTGTTGATTGAGTAAGAATGTGTGTATATATCTATGTGTGTATGTATGTTTACCTATACGTCTGTAGCTCTATAAGTGTTGAATATGGCTTGTCGAGCATATTGAGATGATATACTCATGTACATATGACTATGGTATATGTACGAATGATTATATGGCTATGTGATTGTATTTGAAGTATATGTGTTAGTATATGGTTGACTTATGAGTATTGTGTATAATTGGGTTATATACTTGATTGAGCTGCATGTAGTGTATAAATGTACTGTGTAGTGGCTATATACTATATATGATGTATGCACATGTACATTGTGCAGATGCATGTGTGGATCTTTGAGTTCCACTCATGTATGTGTGGATATGTTTTAAGAATATTAGTGTTATGTATTGATATATATGATGAGTATATGATACATTTATGTTTGTAAGCCGTTAGGCTTACACATGTATATGGATGAATATAGTTTTGTATTGTTATCTATGTGTATTGATATTGATATGGTAGACCTAGTGTGATGATACATCTGTGAATGTTGGATGGATACTAGGAGACATACATGATTGTATGTCTGAGTATAGAGGTGCATGTGTATATGTATTAATGTATAAGTAGTATGTATCATAGAACTATATGATTGATTGATCTCTATGTGATTATAGATATGGCATGCCGTGTGTATTTGTAACATGTGGTGTATATGTACATGCTAATTGTGTAGATCCATGTGCGGATCTTTGTGTTCCACTCAGGTATGAGTGGGCATGCCCTAGGTGTATTAGTGTTATGTGATATATATATATATATATATATATATATATATATATATATATATATATATATATGAGAATAATGGCTATCATACGCCATATGAGAGCCTCTCTCATACGCCCTCTCACATAAAGCACCCAAGTACAAGCCCACATAGGCTTGTACTTGGTTGTACTTGGGTGCTTTATGTGAGAGGGCGTATGAGAGAGGCTCTCATATGGCGTATGATACACATTAATCCATATATATATATATATATATATATATATATATATATATATATATATATATATATATATATATATATATATATATATATATATATATATATATATATATATATATATATCTAGAAGATATATATGGTTGCATGTCTGGTTATAAGTGGATACGAATACACCGGTGTTTGGATAGATACATCATTAGGTGAGTATCTGTGTGTATTGATATTGTTGTATGAGACTTTATGTGATGACATGTATATGTGTGCTTGGATATATGCTAGGAGACATACATGGTCGTATGTCTATATCTATATATAGAGATGCATGTGTATGTATGTACAAAACCACGAATGCGTGTACTGTGAAATGGTATAAGTGTTGATATATGAACAAGGTTGTAAAAAACGCTAGGCGCTAGGCGTTCGGATTGCTAGCGCCTAGCGCCCAGAGCATTAATCGGGGATTAATCGGGGATTAATCGGCCTAGGCGGATTTGCATTTTTTAATTATTTTATTTATTTTTTATAATATATTTATGTTTATATATATATATATATTATTTAAAATACATAAAATATTTAATACATACTAAATCAAATCCAGTTTACCTACTTTAGAGTATTTGTGTGCAACAAAATAAAATTTAAAAGATACTCTTGTGCAATTAAGCCATTTACCAAAAACGCCCAGGAAACGCCCAGGAACCGCCTAGGAACCGCCCAGAGCGCCCAGACACCGCCCAGAATGCTTAGGCGGCCGATTAATCCCAAAAACGCCCAGATTGACCGCCCAGGCCATACTCGGGGCGTTTACTGGCCGCCTAGCGCCTAGGCGCCGCCTAGGCGGCCGCCCAGGCCGATTTTTAGAACACTGTATATGAATGTGTTGTATATATAAGTTTGGGGTAGATTGACCATATATATCTCTATTCACCCTTACTTATGTCCTGAGTTGGAAAGTCTGAGGACGGACTTTATTTTAAGGTGGGTAGGATGTAATGATTCCAAAATTCATATACGTGTATTAATACATATTTTTGAGCGTATATATGTGCGTATAAATTTTGGGGAATCCTTATGTATTTTATTTAATTTTTGTCAAGCTAAAAATTATTTTTAAATAATTTGTATGACATGATTTTATTAAATAAAATATATGGTTGGAACACTAATGTCTTGATGAGTATTAAGTATTGTATGTGTATTTAGTGGGTAAAGTTATTTTTCTATAAAACAAAATCCTAATTTTTCCTAAGTGACACATCCATCTTTGATGTGTCAAGATATCCTTGATCCTTACCTAACCCGAGGCTTGGTGGCATGCTTAGAGGATTTTAGGGAGATGAGGTGGCTACTCTAGGAGTAAAGAAAGAAGGTTTCATTCACTCACTCTCTCCCAAAGATCAGCCCGAATTCATCCCTTCCCCTTACTCACTCTTAGACATTAGGGAGGCTGAGCACCCGTAGGGCTACGCCACCCTCACTCTGCACACACCCGTAGCATCCATGTCGTCGTTTGGGTGCTGTTGCTCATTCTGGGAGCCTGTGGAGGAGAAGAAGGATTTAGAGAAGGAGAAGGTTTGAAGAAGGAGGAGCCATAGGGATTTGGGCTACCCCCTTGTCTCTCATCACCCTAAGGTAGGATTCCATCTCCAACTAGTATTAGAGTTGCATGCTTAGTTTCATGGTTGTTGTTGTTGTGGTTTTACCTTTTCTTATGTTAATTCTGAGTTTTGTATGGTTGTGTGCGGTGAGCAATCTTGAGTTTGTATGGTTGTGTATGGTGAGCAATCCTGAGTTTTGTATGGTTGTGTGCAGTGAGCAATCCTGAGTTTTGTATGGTTGCGTGCGATGAGTAATCCTGAGTTTTGTATGGTTGTGCGCGGTGAGCAATTTCTGAGATTTGTATGGTTGTGTGCGGTGAGCAATCCTGAGTTGGGCGGTTGTGCGCGGTGAGAAAATGTGGACAGATTTATATGCCGATTGTTTTGCTTAGTCCTTCCAATTCAGACTTGAGTTTGCTTTGAAAATTTTTTGGCCTGAAGATTGGACTGTTATCTATAACTTTTAAGTTGTAAACTTTTACCAATTCGAACTGGAAATGGGGTTAAAAATTCTATCTTTACAACATGTCGGGATTTCATCTAGTCTGGACACAGTTCGGAAAAACGTAGATCAGTCCCTACACACTCCATAAAAATTGATGATCTTGGTCTCGTTGGAAAGATAACACCTTTTTCTACAACTTTTCTTGGGTGCATATTTTTGAGATTCTAACTGCAACGTATCTTAAACTAGCAATCTTTACCGGTCTTAAAATCTGTCTGAAAAACAGATTCGACAGGTTTCACCAAACAATTCACCATAAATCACCCAGTTCATATTTCTACATGAAAATTTATAGGTGAATCCAGCACAACTATATCTACAACTTTCATTTGTATTGTATATGCATGTTTGATACAAAATTATGGAGAAATGTGCTTCTTAATCTAACTGTTCTGCTTTTCTAGCCAGCTGAAGGATTTGAATATTGATTTAAGTTCTTTTGGGGTTAAACTTGCCATTAGTGTTCTTAATTGTTGCTGTTATATGGTGAAATGTGGTTTATGTTCTTGACACATGCCAATGATGATGTGAATATGGTTATATGTTTCATGTATATTATGTGAAATGAGAAAGGGAATGCACAAGGCGATGCATGTCCCAAATATGTGATGAAATGTAGAAATAAAAGAAATGGAAAGTGTTATGTTTCATGAAAATGACTAAGTCCTCTTAAAGGAGGGTGACATGGGGTTTCGGGGAAACACGGGTAAATTAAAGGAGTTAAGGAGCGGACAGATGATATGAATTCTCACCCGGTGTGTCACTCCCGAAAGGGGGAGTTGAAAGGGTTGGAGAGGCCGCTGGTGTACTCATGATGCACCATGACGGTAAATGATGGTTTGCTCCGTTTGTCCGACAGAAAAACCGAGATGAGTCTCGCTCTAGTACCTTTCCCCGTTCAGGTACAGAGTTACGAGAGGCACCTCCAGTGCTCGTGTCGCTGGTTGCGGTACCACTTTTCACCCACCCTGGGTGAAGTCCGACTCCTTAGCGTCCTACAATTTATCCGGGTTCCAAAATGCTAACCAATGAATTAATTGTTAATCCTCATTATTCTTGTAGCAATGGTAAATGTATGTGTTGTTTACTTGTGTTTCTTTTCTATGGTTCTTTTATGTTGTATACCATTGTTGTACACCTTACCTGTTGCACATGCACGCTTTCACATGTTCATAAATATAGTTGTTACTTCATTTACTATAGTAGATGTTTATGCCATGACATACACTCTGCCTGCTCACGTGCACCCTTTCCACACTTCATGTAAGGACTAGTTGAGATATGGAATTCCTACTGGATCATGTGTTGACTTGCCCCACCGTTGAATTTTCAGGTGTTGGTGATGGAGTTGGTTGATGGCTAAGAGGTGGAGCAGTGGAGTTCTGTGGATGAGTTAGTTTGGGAAGGCGAGGGGAGAGGAGAGAGTGTTTGTACTTTTGGGGTTTTGTCTGGGTAGTGACGAGATGATAATGATGGATGTATGTACAGATGGATGATGTATAAGATATCAGACCTTTCTTTGGGTTTAGTTGTGGTACAGTTTTCCTCTGTGATTCTTTTTGTGTTTATGTTATTGGTTACTTGGTTGTGCTTTGGGAACATTACAGGTACTATCCCAGCAGTGTGCAGTGGACTTGCTTTGAGTTTTTGTACTTTTCTTTCGTAACACTCGCTGCTTCGGGAGTACCCGATACGGATTCGTACTTATCGGGTATCCCAGGGAGCGGGACGTTACAATTTTCTTCCTTGATCTTCAACTCATCCATTATATTCTTGGTCAGCTGACCCTCTATCCCCACATCAGACTGTTTCTTGTTTGAGATGAACTCAATGATCTTGAAGGTGAGCTGCTCTACCAACATGGTAAGAGGCAGATCCCTCAAGTTCTTGATCATGTTATTAATTGATTCACTGAAGTTGTTTGTGACATGATCACAGATTGAAGTGGCGTCAAAGTGAGATCTTGCCCAGTGATGTGGAGGTATGTCAGCCATGTAGTCATACTTTTCAGGGTATGTCTTCTTCAGATTCTCCATATGCTTGGCAAACCCCCCAACTTTATATGTATATGCAGCTCCATATAGGATTGTCTTCAACATCTTCCATTTCCAATGGCTCTTGAAGTTTGCATAGATATGTCTCATGCAATATCTATGCCTTGAGTTAGGGAACACCTTTTCAACTGTTGCAAGCAACCCCTTCTGCCTGTCAGAGTAGAATGTGTATGGCTGTTCATGCATCAATACATGATTCAACTCTTCCAAGAAAATCCTTCAAGATGCAGTGTCTTCACTCCTGCATACCATGAAAGCCAAGGGGTACAACCTCCTATTGCCATCCAAGCCCACATCATTCAAGACAACACCTCCATATTTGCCCTTCATGAAAGCCCCATCTAGCCCTACAACTGGTCTGCAATACATCCTCCACCTTGTTGTGCACACTGCATAGGACACAAAGAGCCATTCAAATCTGCCCCATTCATCCCTTGAATACTTGGCTCTATTTCTAGGGTTGGTTATCAAAATCTGTCTACAGAGCTCTGGAGCTACAGTATAGGCTTCATCATATTTGCCATAGAGTATTTCCAGTGCCTTGATCCTGCTGAACCAAGCTAGCCAATATGATATCTTCAATTGGTACCTCTCATGTACATCTAACTGTATACACTTGGGTGTATACTTCTTATCCCTAGCCCTGAGCTTCTCAACAATCAGTTTACTAATGAAAGCAGATATTAATACCCGGTTTTTCCTTGCCTTGTTGAAACACATGTGTGTGTAGGATTTATTGTTCTGATCTTGAAAGTTAAGTCATCATTCACCACAGATGCATGACACCTCCAGGAACATGTGTCATTCTTGCACTTTGCTGTCACTCTCACCTTCTCATTCTTTACATAAACATATACATAGTGATTCTTCAGAGCATGGTTCAACAGATGTTCCCTATAATTGTACACACTATCAAATTCCATTCCCTTCTCCAGCTTTAGCTCCTCTTATTCAGCTTGGGTTCTGACTTCTTCTCCCTCATGTCTATAAAGATCCTCAAAGTCCCCTTCACTATCATGGTCACTGTCTTCATCTTCACTACCATGTGGCAACTGCCTAATATCAAACCCATAATGAGTGTTGAATCCAAATTCATCCACTCCATCACTTTCCCATTCTTGGTCATCAGCTCTGATATCATCTTCATTGGCCTCATAATCACTATCATCTGCACTTGAAGAGCTGTCCTCCCATGAGTCAGTGACCTCACCCATATCAGTATCTTCAGCTCCACCTTCCTCACCCATCTCAGTATCTTCAGCTTCACCTTCCTCATCCATCACAGTATCTGTTTCTCCAACTTCCACTAAGTCACTTGGAGTATGTGTCTCATTCTCCTGACCTGTACATTGGTCACCACGCTCTTCCTCTTCAAACAGCCTTCTACTGGTGCTTGATGGTTCATGCGCTTTCCTCCTTGCCCTGTCATCAACCTTTATAGGTGTCACCTCTTTCACAGTTATAAGTAGATGCCCAATGTAGTCATACTGACACATTTCATTGTTCATTGCCAATAGGTCCTGATCAGTATTGATCTCATACAATGCAGCAGCTTCCTTGCTCAGATATTGGATATACATCATTGACCCTGGAGGTAGATTGGTGATTTCATGTGCATGATCCATCAGGTTAAAGAAGCATATCCTATCAACATCCACTTCCTTAATATGTTGTGTCATGCCTCCTCTGTAGTGGTTAACTGAAATATTGCCATTTGCACTACCATCAGCCCATTTACCCCCCCAATGCAGTACATACTCCACACAACATCCATCTTCAGTCAATACCAAGTACTGTATCCTGCACAGACAAAAATCAAAACACATTGCAGGGTACAATACAAACTAACAATTGGATAGACTCAACACATGAAGATGGTTAAAGAGGTATATACACAACCAGATTACATACACATACAACAATCCACAAATCAGAGTACATACAATCAACACTCATGCAGAGTACATACACGTACAGCAATCCTCTAATCATGGTCTCAATTAGGGTAAAATATCCCTAATAATCTTAGTCAACATAGTCTACAAACACCATAAAGTAGAAATTGGAGATAGAAATCAGCAAAATTGACAAACCCATAGCATGCGTGGTCAGGACACTCTTCATGGGGCTTGCTAGAATACAAACAGAACCAAGTGATCGTCTTCAAACCCCAAAAAATCCTTCTAGCTACCCTAGAACTGATATTTCTACCATGCATGCAAAATCGCCAACCACAAACCATGAAACCCCATCTCATATATCATCAATGTCCCTCAAATCGAAGTTTACTGTCCATACCTGTTTGATTCGAACGTCTTCCCTCCTCTTCCTTCAAAGGAGCTTCCTTTTTTGCCGCCAGATCGTTGAGCCCTAGCCTTTTCCCGCTCAATCTCGTTTCCCTCCTCTTTTCTCCTTCGTTTGCGAGAATGATCTTCTCGTTTCCCTATAACGTTTGCGTAAGGGCTTTGATGAACCCCAGCCGTGTGATCCGTTTAATTCTCCAAGACACTCTATGATTGCGCCACGTGTCTCCTGGGCTTAGAAACTAAAGTCAAACACAATACAGGGTTGGGGTATTTTGGGTAGTGCATAAATAGAATTATAGGAAATTTAAAATTAAATTCAATTACTTAACGGAGCATGACGGGGCAGGGGGGGTCTTACTAATAATTGAAACCATAAGGGGGTGATACTAATTATGGAGAAAACACAGGGGGTCGATACTAAATAACACTTTTCTTTACTTCAAAAATGTTAATAATCTATTTGATTATAAACACCCATCCGTGACGGAAGATCGAAAGTCTGAGATTCAATATCATTGCTAAGATACGTAGTTTTCATGCTTGCTGCTATTTACTTCAAAAATAAGAAGACCTAGTCTTCAGTTTATGGTTGCTTGCTGCTATTTACCACGGCTATTATTGTCAATCAAGTACCAAAAAGGCGGCTGACAGGGCAGCGCCGCGTCCACTGGTCTGAAGGAAGGGAGGTGGTTAGAAAAGTACAAACGTGGCTGGCAGGCAGGCAGGGTTGAGGAGGAGAAGAGAAAGGGCACACGTGGATGGATACGGCCGACAACAAGCCCATCAAATGGGAAACAGGGAGGAGTAACGGACTCTCTAAAAAGCCCACAAAATCCCAAACTCTACAGTTGAAGTGTTCCACGTGTTTCCTGTTTGCCTTTCATTACTGCCATCAACCAAAACGTCTGATGCCGTGAGCTTCGTCTTGTCAAATGAAAGCAAGTGCCAAGTGCGTGGGCCTCTTGAACTCTACAGCAGCCACCACACTCCTCTTTCAATTTGGTTACTGTTTGGTTGCCTACATTATTTTTTGACGTAGGAGCAGCAAAATTGCAGGTCTTCTTCCACGGCTTTCTCTACTGCTTTCAGTCTGTTTCGGGTACGTGGGCGTTTTGGCCGCCAATGGATCTTGCTTGCTAAACTCGATGGCGTACTGTTGCAGCGATTGCTCATTCTCTCACTCTGAGATATTTTCACTTCATCCATTAGTTCTTCCGCATCGCTAATGGAATTAAAATATTACTTTTGTCAACTCTAGATACACAGTGACTTTTCGGAGAATTCCATCGTTCTAAGCAACAATAGTGCTTCGCCGTGTACACTACATCTTCCCACGTATTGATTGAAAATAAAATTGTAATCACTTGCGTATGATTTATACAATGTCGAATTTATTATGTTCACTTGCACATGATGACTTTTTACTTGACCATCCGATATGATGTTGCATTTTGATGATTCAAAGCTCTCATTCCACACACCCAGGTCGCTCGACCGAGCTGTACCTGTCGCTCGACCGAGCTGGAGGCACTCAACAAAGGGCCAGCATCTAAGGTTCATACTCGACCTAGTACTCTACCGCTCGACCGAGTACTGTCTGCTCGGTCGAATGGTATGAGTGCTTGACCGAGTTTAATTAAACAGATCAGACTTTGGCATTTTCTTGCTCTCTTCACGGATTGTTAGGTCGGTATCGCTCGACCGAGCGCCCTCACTCATCCACCCAGCTCTGATTCGCTCGACCGAGCGCCCTCTCTCATCCACCCAACAGTAGCAGCAGCAGAAAGACCGCTCGATAGAGCGATGAACTAGCTCGACTGAGCGGCGCGGGGCCAGGCTGTTTTAGCCGACGGCTCAGATGCTTTCTAGGTTTGTTTTGGGAGCCCTATTTAATCTAATGGGTTGATTTCATTAGGGATAATGCTGATTTCGGTTCTGGAGCAAGAGAGGAGCTGTAGCCATTGCTATTGTAGATTTTTTTGTCGAGAGATTAGGGCTAGGAGTTTGTGATTGGAGTTGAGCGATTTTCTCCATTGTCTCCTTTGATTTCTTCTTCCTTGAGTGATTTTGTGAGGTCTTGTGCGTTCAGCCAAGTTATTACTCACGTGCGTGGAAGCTAGAATGTAATCCCTTTGAAGATCTCTCTGATAGTTGAATCATCTCGGAAGTTACTGTATGTATGTTGTGCGCAATCGAACCAGGGTAAACTCTTTTGTCTGCGACTGCTTTGAGTATTGTTGCTATTTCGTTTGCTGCTTCACTTTGCAAGGTCGCATGAATTTTGTTGGGTTATTTGAGAATCCATTTTTGCTAGTCTTAGATTCCTTATCAGCTTTTAGGATTGGCTGTTTCCGCACGGATCTCAATTTGGTCGTTATCATTCCTAACAAGTGGTATCAGAGCTTGTGTTCGTTTGTAAAGGAAGTTTGTGGCGAAGATGGTGTCATTAGCAACATTGAACATTGAGAAGTTTTCAATGATTTTTGGATCTAGCAGACGAAGGTGAAGAATGTTCTGATTAAGACAAGTTACCAAATCGTAATCGTTGAAGGGAATATCGATAAGGAGGTGAAGGAATCCGCTAGTGCTGAGATGGAAAGGAAGGCATACATTGCGATTCAGTTGTCGTTGACAGATAATGTTCTGAGAGAGGTCTTGGATGAAGCAACAGTGTCTGACATTTGGAAGAAAGCTTGAGGGACTGTATATGAAGAAGTCATTCATGAGTCGTCTCTATTTTCTTCAGCAGCTGTATACTCTCAAGATGAAGTCTGGATCCGCGGTGAATGCTCATATGGATGAATTGAACCGAATAGTACTAGAGCTGTGGGGTATGGATGTGAAGATTGAAGATGAGCAATAGGCAGTCATCTTGTTATGTTCATTGCCTGAGGAGTTTAACCAGTTTGTTCGGTCGATGATTTATAACCAAACGACTCTCACCCTGGAAGAGGTGAAGGAAACGCTTCACACTGAGTAGCTATGTAGCAAGGTTCAAGGTAGAGATCATGTCAGTAACCGTGAGGAGGCCCTACATGTGAGAGGTCGACAGGAAAGGAGAGGGGGTCACAAGAAGAACAATGATCGCTCCAAGTCGAGACATTCACAGGATAGATTTTCGAAGATCACATGTTACAATTATCAGCAGAAGGACCATTTTACGAACCTGTGTCCTAACAAGAATAAGAAGAAAGGCAAGGATGCCGATAAAGAGTCCGGTTCAGCATCATTGGGAGTAGATGGTATGCATATCCATGATGAAGGTAGAGATCCAGAAATGTTTGTAGTAGGGATTGCAGGTGAAACAAACATTGTGTGGCTTATGGATAGTGGGTGGTTATACCATATGACTCCGCATACGAGTTGGGTCACGACATACCGTCCCAAGGAAGATGGAGGGTCAATCCTCATTGGGAACAATGCAGTGTGCAAGAGTGCATGTATTGGAACAGTCCGGATCAAGATGCATGATGGCATATTTCGTACACTAGCCGATGTGAGGCATTTTCCAGATCTGCAAAAGAGCCTAATCTCCATAGGCGTTTTGGACAATGCCAGATGCAAGTCTGTCTTTGAGAATGACCAATTGAGAGTATCTAAAGGAGCCATGGTTGTGATGAAGGGAATGAAAGTGGGAAACTTATATGTCCTTCAAGGTACCACAGTGGAAGGAGATACAAACGTTTGCACTACTAGCTCAAGTTTCGAAGATTCAGCTAAGTTGTGGCATTATCGCTTGGGTCATCCGTGTGACAAGATCCTTGATACACTTCGAAGGAGAAAGTTGATTGATGCTACAAATGAGAGCGTAAAGTTCTGAGAATCCTGTGTGTACGAAAAGAAGACAAAGGTGCAGTTCAACACGGGAAAGCACACTAGCAGGGTACCACTTGACTATGATCACATAGATATGTGGGGACCGTGCCCAGAGCCGTCAAGAGGAGGAGCTAGATACTTTGTCCTTTTCATAGATGACTACTCTCGCAAAGTCTGAAGGTACTTGATGAAGTCGAAGGACCTGACATTTAATTTTTTTCAGAGCGTGGAAGACCATGGTAGAGAAGCAAACCGGAAGGCATGTGAAGGTGCTGAGGTCTGACAATGAAGGTGAGTATACCTCGATGGAATTTAGGAATTTTTGCAAATTCCATGGGATCTGCCGTCACTTTAGCACACCCGAAGATCCGCAGTCGAATGGTGTGGTGGAGTGGATGAATCAGACGTTGTTGGAGCGAGTGCGATACTTGTGGCACTCAGCCAGTTTGGGAAAGGAATTTTAGAGAGAGATTCTCACCACTGCAGTGCACATCGTGAACAGAGTTCCGTCAGTGGCTATTGGTTACAAAATTCCGGAAGAAATGTGGAGTGGTGAAGCTGTAGACTATTCTCACTTACGCATAGTGGGTTGCCCGGCGTATATGCACGAGAGGGGCGATAAATTGGATCCAAGAGCAAAGAAGTGTATCTTTCTTGGAAATAGACACGACATAAAAAGATATCGCTTATAGGATCCAGAGGGTCAGAAAGCGATTGTGAGCTGACATGTCACTTTTGATGAGGATGCAATGCTCAGGGCAGAGAATTCTCATTCAAAAGGGGACACGTCAACAAAGAAGACATTGACAGACATTGTCAACCTTCCAGTCCTGCCCACTCAGTGACCAGGCAAAGAGTTGATGGTCGACGTCCCAGTTAAAGGATGTTATGAGGTCCGTTTTGAGGACCATGAGCAGACACCCGGTCCATCTCAGGTACGCGTTGACACTTATACAGGTGATGAAGGAACGTGGAAATCTAAGAGGGTGAAGAAGGCGTCTGAAAGATTTGGAGCATGGGACTATACAGGATATTCTTTCGATGACATGGTGTCATATGCACTCAACCTTGAGCTTGAGGAGTCGGCGACAAATGGTGAAGCCATAGACTCATGAGATGCCGCTCAGTGTCAAGGAGCTATGGATGAGGAGATGGAGTCTCTTCACCGAAATGACACTTGGAAGTTGGTGCCGTTACCCAGCGAGAAGCATGCCATTGGATGTCGTTGGATTTACACAGTAAAAGAAAGCTCAACCTAAAAGGCAATGATGTCAGGTACAAGGAGAGACTAGTGGCAAAGGGATTTGAACAAAGGAAAGGAGATGACTACAACGAGATATTCTCACCTGTTGTGCGGCACACATCCATTCGGGTGTTATTGGCACTAGTAGCAAGCATGGACATGGAGTTGGAGCAACTCGATGTCAAGACCGCCTTTCTGCATGGAGATCTTGATGAAGAAATATACATGCAACAGCCAGAGGGGTTCAGAGTTGAGAGGAAAGAAAATTTAGTCTGTAGGTTGAAGAAATCATTGTACGGGTTGAAGCAGTCACCCAGGAAGTGGTACAAACGATTTGACAGCTTCATGATGGAAGTAGGATTTGAGAGGAGCATCAATGATCAGTGAGTGTGTGTATGTGCGCATACTAGAGAATGGCATGAAGATCTATTTATTGCTCAACGTGGACGACATGCTTATTGCTTCCAATAACATGTCTGAGATGAGGAAGCTGAAGACGAAGCTGGGGCAAGAGTTCGACATGCAGGACTTAGGGACCGCAAAGAAGATTCTTGGAATGGAGATTTTCTAGGATAGAAAGAAGCATAAGCTCAGGTTGTTACATCAGGGGTACATTCAGAAGGTGCTGATCCGTTTTGGTATGGAGAGCGCAAAGCTAGTGACAACACCGCTAGGAGCTCATTTTTAGCTGTCTGCAACACAATCACCTAACACTGAGGATGAGAAGAAGTACATGTCACAGGTGCCATACACGAGTGCAGTAGGGAGTTTGATGTATGCATGGTTTGCACGCGTCCAGATATTGTACATGCCGTGTGAGTGGTTAGCAGGCCGTCAAGTGGATTCTGATATATCTGCGAGGCACAACTAGTGTCGGGATCCTCTACAGGAGAGGAGACGGAAAGGTGCTGACGGTATATTGCAACAGTGACTATGCATGGGACAGGGACATGCGACAATCTACCACGGGGTATGTGTTCACTGATGTGTCTTTATATCCACCTTATATATATATGACTAGTCATAACCCGTGCCCGCGGGCACGGTTCATTTAAGATTTCCACCCGTAAAATCTTTGTTCCCAAAAATTAATTTCCACAACCAAACTTTAAAAGAACAACAAATTAGCGTAAAATATTTAGCGGTACGGGAACCTTTGGCGTGAGCGATTCGACGCGGAACAATAAATTCAGCACGGGCGCCCGCAGAACAATAAATTCGACGCAAGCGCCATCGACTCGAAACAATAAATTCGGCACATGCGCCATCGGCGAGGAACAACAAATTAGCGTAGAACAACAAATTTGGCGCGGAACAACAAATTAGCATAAAAACAACGCGGGCGCCTTTGGCGCAGAACGAATTCCGTATTATCTATTTTTTAATTGATTTTCATATGATCTATAAAGACTTTATAGTTTGCGAGTGTTAACATTTTCTATGTTGCAGTCGAAAATGTTCTGCTTGATAGTGACTGTGCATACTTCATTTGCACTATCATTATGACTTACCATCATGTAGCATGGCAGACTTGTTTACACCCCATAGAATATGAGGATGCAGACGTTTATTTATTTATGTAATCAGTTGAGTTGTATTTAAATTAACATTTTATGCATTTTTTCAATTGATGTCTATTGATTTTATTTATCCCATTGTAGCAGATGTATTTAAATTTTGGGAAGAGAGACGGTGTGGTTTGCAATTAGATCCCTAAAATGCCTACAAAAGTAAAGTTTATGGAGGATCCGAAAAAGCATCAGAACATTATAAACTAAGTTTCAAATCCCCCCATATACATGTAATTTTTCCAGACACTGCACCATGATACATGTAATTAATTTTTTTGCCTGGATCATAGCCAAAGATGGTGAGCCTCTCTTGAGTGGCCTCGCTCGTGAGCCCCTCTCTTGTGCATCTCACTCTTGTGCATCTCGAATTCTCGAACAACTCCTTGAAGGGAATATTCTCCAACAAAACTTTCCAAAAAAAATTAAAAAATATATAGGAAAATAAAGAACAAATTAAGGATGAAGATGAGCAAAGAAATAATCTTTTGTTTAACAAAAGAAATAATCTTTTGTTTACCAAATCAATCGCCAGCTTGAGCATAACCACAAATACCTTCGGCTTGTCCCCCATAGCCATCGTCATCTTACTTCTCCCATGTTTTACCTTTTTCGGCCAAAAATTAAGTTTGTAATGCCTATAAAAGTAGTAGTCGTTCTCTTGTCAATACAATTGCAATTTGCCAAAAAGATTATAGATTTTTTATATTAAAAAACAAAAGATTAAAACCTTAAAAAAGGTTTCTCTTTAATGCACCTCTCCCAGATTGTCTAGCCACCTGTGCGATTGATATCTTCACTCTAGGAAAAAATTTTATTCTTTTCCAGAAAGCTCAATTTTATGCTTTTCCAAAAAAAATTATGAAATCCGAATCCTGTGTAATCTTTAACCCAGCCTCACGTGAGATTTTTTTTTATGGGGGGGGGGGGGGGGGGGGGGTGTGTGCACGACACCGCCTTGAGCACCCCTGATTTTTATGAGAGGAAGGCAAAGAGAGTGAATGGGAATTTCAGTCCGAAGAGACCAATATTATAAACTATAGCTTCTAAGCAATCGGCAACAACATCAACATAAACACAACGATCATCACAGCAAGCAAAAATCAAGCACATCATCTAAACTTGGTTTTCTTTCCATAATCAAAATAACCCTCATCAATATCGACGCGACGATGATCCACTAAACTTGGTTTTCTTTCCATAATCTAAACTTGGTTTTCATATCCAAAGCATCAAATGTCAATGGGCCGCCGGATTCAACGACTGAGTCAGGGCCTGTCGCGCCCGCTCACCCTGCTCCCCTGGTTCTGCCCAAATATGGCCGCGACAGCCCGATCCCCCTTCATTACCAAGAATTAAAAAAATTAGAAAATAATTGAAGGATGAGGATGAACTTCGGAAAAAAAGAACAAACAAAGTCTGTTGTTGTCGTGGGGGAGGTGCTGCTAAAGCTCATGTAGTTTTTTTGCTGCTCCCCTTGTTCAAAATTTCATCAAACAAAGAAAAAATGGGAAAGAAAAAAGGAGGAGGAAAAAAATCTCATACCTATTTCTGTTCTCTCTTTGAATCTTGATTCAATTTCTCACAGGAATTTTATCGAACACCTTACCTGCAATGTTCACCCTAGGTTAGGAGTTTGTAGCGGATATGTCGACCCCCTGAAGGCGATGAACATAGCTATTGAAAGACATTCCTGCCTTGTTTGCCCCACCCTTAGGTGGAACTGGAGCCGAGCTTTTCTTGGATTTTCGAGTGACAATCTGCCAACCTTCTTGGGTGCCTTGGTGGCTGCTACAGGAGGGGAGGGCCACCAGCAAGGGATGATTGAAGCTCTGTTTCATGCCCGAATGGTCCCATTTCGAGGCAGGGTGCGTTCTGTGGTGATTGTTGTGAGCTCTGTCTGACGTTTCGCCTCCTCTCTATGTTCTTGAGGAGATGCTTCTACCCTCCGAGAAATTCTTCCTTAGCTCCGTCCGACGTTAAGCCTCCTGCTAGGAATGAGTTCCAAAATATGGAACCGAGAGAAGTGAAGTGTTTGTTGCCAGAACTGGGAATGTGAATTGTTTGTTGCCATCTGCTCCAAACAGCAAGTGAAGTGTTTGTTGCCCGAACGGGAATATGAAGTGTTTGATTAAATCTGAGATATGAAGTGTTTGTTGCCATCTGCTTCAAAATATGGAACTGAGAAAGAGAGATAAACAGAGACTTAACAATACCTGCGCACGTTTTGGATCCGGCGAGGCCTGTTCTGGCACTCTTAGGTGGTCGGGGGGTTTGGGTCTCTGGCGCCCATCTCAGGGGCTCCGGCACTTCCAGATCCGGGGATCGTGCCGTCCGACAGTTCTGATCGGCAGTTCTGATCGACAGATCACCGTCCGGCAGTTCCGAGATCGGCGTTTCAATAGAACCCAGGTCACCGTCCGGCAGTTCTGAGGTCCGACAGTTCCGAGATCACCGTCCGACATAGAACCCAGGTCTTGGGTCTCCAGCGCCCACCACGTTTCCTCGATCTCCGGTGCTTCCAGATCCAGGATCGAGCCATCTGATCGACAGTTCTGCTCGACAGTTCTGCTGGACGAAGCTGGAGAAATGTTGTGCAAATTCTTGGCATTAGATTTGATTACATTCTCCTCTTTAAGCTTGTGACTGTTGCTCTTCTCCAAAAAAGCATCTTGCTCTATCCCAAAAGACTCCTGCTCTCCCCAAAAAAAGACTATTGCTCTCCCCAAGGCACGGTTAATAGTTTGCAATCAAATGGGACCCAAATGAGACCCACAAATCTCCCAGCAAAGCTAACCATCATTTCAAATCTTCATCCCAACCGTTCATTCCCCAAGATTTAATCCTGGCCCTCTTTCTATCAACCCCTTTGTCCTAGTCAGCTTGTCCTAGTCAGCCATAGGATTCAAAAATCGCTGTCAAATGTATAATAGATTACACGTCAAAATGATTGCTTATTTACATATATCATACGCTTTTACGCTATTATTTGGATTAATATGACTTTCGGAGCGTTTATGTCCATTTCAGGGATTTGGACGATATTGGAGCAATTTGGAGTCATTAAGACGATCGACGATGTGAGATCACCAATGAGACTCATGATTACATGATCGAGGTGCCAAAGAACAATACTGGAGCAATGAATGGGCAAGAGAGAAGGTCGCTCGATTGAGATATGATGCGGCGAAGGAATTGAATGACCCGAAGTGCTGGAAACAGGACAGCCATGCACTATTTCTAAATCTGCTATCACCTGGGATTTTTCACTATTTTTCTGATATTGTTTCCAGATAGTAGACTTCAAGGCGGTTCCAACGCCACTAAGAATGTGCCAATCGGAGGTCGGATGAGCCCTGGTGAATTTCTGCAAGATGAGGCTGCAGTGCTGAAATTATTCTCAGCAGCCTACTCGGTCGAGCAGTACACTACTTGACCGAGTAGTGTGCAAAATGGTGCTGAAATGTGTTTTTACGTCCTACACAACCGAGCAACCTCCTACACGTACCGAGCAACCTCCTGCTCGGTCCGAGCAACCTCCTACTCGACCGAGCAGTGCCTAATCGGTCCGGTTTGGCAGAAAGGCATATTTCGAGAAGTTTGATTTCCTGTGCAATCCGATCGAGCAGTATATCTGCTCGGACCGAGCGACCGACCGAGCAACGAAGTGCTCGACCAAGTCACCCACTCGGTCGGTGATGCTGAGGCCATTTTTGGAAGTATTTTTGGAGTTGTCTGTTGCGCGATTTGGGGGGTAAAGGCTGGCGGCTGCGAGAGGTTCTAGGGCGATTCATTTTCGGAGTCTGGGAGACGTTTTTAGGGAGCAAAAATTGTAGAGAACAATTGTTAGGTTTTAGATTAAATTTCTGAAGACGTTTTGGACTATTGAAGCTTGTTGGCTATTTTCTTGCGTTTCTGGAATCTGAGCTTCTCTTGAGATCTGTTATTCGTTCTGTAAGTTTCTGATCTTTATTTTACCGATTGGTATGATGTTTACGTCTCTAAAAATGGTGTTTTTACTCATGAATATTGCCATGTGTGAGTAGTTCTTTTCTAGGGTTGATGGGTTAGCCCTAAGATCCGAGGGGGAAGATGTAGATCTGAATCTCTACGTTGAATTAGGGATTTAGGGGAGTATTTGGGTCGATCCCACCGAACCCCTAGATAACCCGTACTGAGATTATGCCCACGGTCAGTTGAATTGATATGCTTAAGGGGTATCTTTGGGATTTGAATAGGGAAATTGGTGCATCCAACCAAGGCTCATGACCATGCCCGGCTCGCGCCTTGAGGGGATCCATCGAAGAACTATACCGCTACGTTGACGGCTATCGCCATTGCGTCAACGAGAGCTACCGAAATACCTCACAATTATAACCCACGAGAGTGGTACGAATTGGGAGATTAATCCCCTAACACTAATGCAATATAAGGATTCTATTCCAACGTCGATCCCCAACAATCTTAGCGGCGATCCCTAATGCCCTAGTTCTTTTTATGCGATGTTGAGTGACACAACCTTCACATCCATCACCATCATAACTCTCCATACTCCACATCCATCAATAAACCCGCAAGTCTAACTCAACCTAGGAGTAGATAGGTAGTATAGCATCGCTTCCCCGTGTTCGATACCCGCTTGCCACTATACCATGCGCTTGCGGTAAATGTTGGATATGGATGACATTTGTACACCCTTGTAGGGGATGTAAGAGGGAATACGGACCTCGAACGTCGCGTACACGAAGTCGTGTGCAAAGGGAATCTGTTCCCTTGCGGAGAGGATCTCTAGATTAGTGGGAAAGTCGCATTATATGTTCATAAGTGCATGCGACATATGGCTAATAAAGGGGGAATATCTTAAGCTTATGTTGTACCATGCATATGGTACAACTTAAGCTTATAATGTGCCATGTATGATGGTACACTTTAGTTAAATTGTTCCAAAGGAACAATTACTCCTAAAATAACTACCTTGGGGGCTATAAATAAGACCCAAGGCTTAGCCATTTCCTTACACTTTTGCATGGTATTCTTGCCTTGCATTTCATTCTAGCGAAGCTCTGCCAAAATCCTTCCTCTCTCTTTATCCAAGTTCTTAATCTAAAAGTAGAGATTTAGATTGTGGATTTAGTAGCCTTACTCCGTTCGTGAGAAGACTCGATCCGTCGTGGCGAATCCGAAGGCGAAGTTCCGAGACTACCGTGCCGCATACGCAAGCGTAAGTCTCAACTTCATTTATGATACTAACGTTGTTTTGACAGGATCCAACATTGGTATCAGAGCCATACGGGTTCGCCCCGGTCAAACCGCCGCCACGTCGAACCGATGAATGAGGCGTTGTCTTTTTCACGAATGGGTATCCTACCATTACGGATATGGTAGGAACGCTTCGTGACAGAGAGAACGCGGCGGTTGTTCTTTTCACGTTAGGGTCTCCTACCATTACGGATATGGTAGGAACTCTCCGTGACGGGAAGAACCGACCTTTCATATCGTCAAGCTCGCTCTCTTCATGGATGATGAGTCTCCATTCATAGGGAATGTGAACTCTCTTCATGTGGAGCGTGTAGTTTACGAACTTTAAAATGTGTTATTTTTCATTTTTGGCACACGGCCATTAGAGAATAACTACTTTCTCGACGAACGGGTGCTTCATCGACGAACGGGTGCTTCATCGAGGAAGATGATGGTAGTTATCTACATCGGAGAACATGATTTTTAGTGCATGATCACCATGGCCAAATGGGCTATGAAGGCAACGCACCCCCCCTTCCCATGCGGAGGGGGTTGGCTACGGCCAATAACCACCACGACCACCCCATCAAGGGGGAGGAGTGCATGCGGCCACCCCATGAAAAGGGGGAGACTGGCCATGGCCAAAGGGCAGGGGCCCTGGCCCCCGGCCAGGGCCTGGCCGCCCTGGCAGAGGCCAGGGCCTGGCCAGCCCTGGCCTCGGCCAGGGCCTGGCCAATGGCCGGCCCTGGCCGCTGTCAGGGCCACGGCCGGCCCTGTCAGCGGTCAGGGCCTGGTCGAGGGCCGGCCTGGCCGGGAGTGATGTAGACCAATTTTTCGGTCGACCAATTTGGGTGTTTTGGTCGACCAATCCGGCAAAAGGTCTTGGTCGATCACGAACTTGTCGACTAGCCCATACGGGGTGTCAAAAGGCCTTGGTCAAACACGAATGTGCCGACTAGCCCATACGGGGCTAACGACAGTCGTCTGCTCTTATTTTATAAAGTTTTTTTTCTTGGGCACTACTCCTTGAAGATTAGCGTAGTGCTCTACTTCATACGAGATTAGCCATGTCATTGTGCTCTACTCTACGGATATTAGCCAATGTACTTATGAAATTGTGCTCTGCTCTACGGAGATTAGCCAATGTATTTCAAATTTTTTGAAAAAGATGTTTTCAAATAGGTTATGTCCCGTCCTTAAACGGGATAGCGCAATTTAGAATTCCAAGTCCTACCACGATCCGGCCATGGTTATCTAACCCATGGGTGTGTAGAACAGGTCTCGTGGCTTGGCAATTGTTGCGCTAAAATTCTTTGCGCAAACTCTCACCTATTCCATTTTGAAAGATATGTTTTTCAAAAGTATTTTTCCGCTGCTGGTACCATACGGGTATCATTTCTGATTTCTTTTTACATGAGATAAGTAAGAGGGATACTTTGAAAGTTACTTCTAGATGGTAGTTGGGAACGTAGTGAACTTCTCGATTCTAGAGTAACATTTCAGCTTATCCAAGGAACTTATCAAGTGTTTAAAGAATCGAAACTTTATGCATAGAATTTTGATCGTGTTTTTCATTTTCTTTGCAGTTTTTTTGATTCGAATATGTCTACCGCTTCTAAGAACATTGTCACCGAGCTTAACAAAGGTGAGAAGCTCAACGGCGACAATTATAAACTTTGGTCAATAAAAATCCAATATGTTTTGGAGGAGCAAGATGTGCTTGAAACACTCCAAAACGTAATGGAAGAACCTGAGTTGGGCAATACGGCCCAACACAAGAGGGACCGAGAAGCTTATGAGACTTGGACTCGAAAGAACAAAATAGCACGTATTACGTTATTGTCCGCAATGGACAATGACATAATGTGTCTATTTCGGGAATTCGACCTAGCCAAAGACATATGGTCTGGGCTAGAAATAAAGTTTGGTGGAACTTCGGTCACCGAACTCCGCTCCTTAAATATTCAATTTGATTCGTACAAAATGCGGCGAGATCAATCTATAAAAAAGCATCTCCGCCACATGGCGAATCTCATAGCTGAATTAAAGGATGCAGGTCTTACGCTGTCTGATGAACAGCATATCCAAGCAGTCATTCGTTCACTCCCAGATAGCTGGGATAACATGAAAATGCACCTCACTCATAATGAGTGCATTAAAACTTTAAGCGATGTATCCAAACACCTCGAACTCGAGGAAGAGAGGATTCAAGCCGCAAAACCTAGTGCCGAAGTGCACATGGCCGCTAGTTCCTCACATGGAGGAAAGAAGCGGAAGGATAAACGCTTAAGGTTTATGAACGAACGAAAGCAAGAACCGGAAACCTCAAAGAAGACTAAGAACAAAAAGTGGAAAAAGAATGTGCACTCAAAGAAGAAAAACTTGAAGAAGATCAAGTGCTTTAAGTGCAACAAGTACGGTCACTTTGCCCGTACGTGTACGGATGGAAGTGATAAGGTAACTTGTAGTGCTAGTTACATATGTGTTTCTAGTTCCATGTTTCTTGCTGAATCTAACTATTTTTGGTTGATTGATTCAGGGGCCACAGACCACGTAGCGAAGGACAGAAGGTTCTTCGTAGAGTATCGAAGGATAACTCAAGGAACAAAGTGGATATACGTCGGCAACAACACTCGTGTTGAAGTCAAGGGCGTCGGAACATGCAAGCTAGTTCTCGACAACAGTCGGACTCTATTATTACACGACGTCCTCTTTGCTCCAGATATTCGAAGGAATATCGTATCCGTGGTCATGTTAATGTCTTTAGGTTATGAATGGAGGTTCTATGAACAAAATGTTGACCTTATTTGTAATAGTTCTTTAGTTGGGTCGGGTAATGTTTGTAATGGATTGATTGTTTTAAACACTATGTATGATGATTCTTCTTCTATTAATGAAAGTTTCCATTTGACAAATGCTTCTAATTCTGAATCTGAGATCATTTGTTGACATGCAAGACTTGGTCACATTGGACCAACTAGAATGGATAGACTTGCCAAAAGTGGCTTGCTATCTAATGTTTCAAAAGTTGAAATGTCAACTTGCGAACATTGTCTTGTAGGGAAAACTTGTCGCATGCCGTTTGGAACTGGCACAAGGGCCGAAGTTCCATTACAACTTATCCATTCGGACATTTGCGGTCCAATGAATATTAAGACAAGACGCGGGAAGTCCTATTTCATCACCTTCATTGATGACTTCACCCGTTTCGGTCACATTTATTTGATTTCCCACAAACATGAAGCTTTATCTTGCTTCAAAAACTATATGAGTTTAGTGGAAAATCAACTAGATCGCAAGATAAAGGTCTTGCGAACCGATCGGGGTGGAGAATATCAATCAACGAGTTTTAAGGAACTCTGTGATGAAAAAGGCATAGTTCATCAAATAACTATGCCTTATACTCCGCAACAAAACGGTGTTGCGGAAATAAGAAATAGGACATTGATGGAAATGGTCCGATCAATGATGTCTCAGGCAAATTTGCCCATCACCTTTTGGGGTGATGCATTATTGACGGCAGCATTCATCTTAAACCGTGTACCCTCGAAGTCGATAAGTTCTACTCCTTATGAGTTATGGAACAATAGAACTCCAGACTTAAGCATTCTAAAACCTTGGGGTTGTGCCTCTTACGCACATTTATCCTCTCACAAATATGGCAAACTTGGGCCACGTGGGAGGAAGTGTATCTTCATCCGATACGCTGAAAACTCTAAAGGATATGTTTTCGTCGGTCAAGAGGACAATGGGGGTCTAATAGAATTCGAATCGAGGAATGTTGTCTTCTTGGAAAACGAGTTTCCAAGACAGGGTGAGATAAGTCAAGACTTATCCTTGTTTGAGACTTGGGATCAAGAAGGATCGGAACGTTCGAGTGGGAGAATTCTTGGTGAAGAGGAAAATGACCCTCATACTTCACCTATGGATGATACGAACGATACCAATCCTATTCCGAGTGGGAGTGATGTTATTCCAAGTGGGAGTGATGTCATTCCAAGTGGGAGTGATCAAACTCAAGCAAGACGTAGTAATCGAATGAGGCTAACACGTCTGAGATTTGAGGATGAATTTCCTCAAACATTCATGACATTACTACAAGATGAAGACGAAACCAGGCCATCGCATGCCCTGCTAAAGATAAATGGATAGCGGCGATGGAAGAAGAACTTCAATCCATGAAAACAAACCAAGTCTGGGACTTGGTTGATTTACCTCAGGGACGTAGAGCCATTGGGAACAAGTGGTTTCTCAAAATCAAGCATAAGGCTGATGGCTCTATCGAGAAATATAAAGCTCGCCTTGTTACGAAAGGTTTCACGCAATAGGAAGGAATAGACTACGAAGAGACTTTCTCTCCTGTCGTGCGTTTTACCTCCATTCACTTAATTCTGGCAATGGTGGCGAGGGTCTATGTTTGGAAATGTGTCCCAAAGATCCAAAAGAAAAGAAAGCTATGGAAAAGGTTCCATACTCCAGTGCTGTCGGGAGTCTGATGTACGCCATGATGTGTACCAGACCGGACATTTGCTATGCTGTTGGTATGGTAAGCCGTTACCAATCCAACCCAGGACAGGCACACTGGAAAGCGGTGAAGAGGATATTAAGGTATCTCAAAGGGACTGCGGACTATGCGTTGTGCTATCAAGGCAATACCTTGAGACTCGAAGGCTATACCGATGCTGATTGGGCAGGTGATCTCGACAAGCGAAGATCTACGTCAGGCTTTGTTTTCTTGCTCAGGAATGGTGCAATATCCTGGAGCAGCAAGAAGCAAACATGTATCGCCCTATCAACCATGGAAGCCGAATTTGTAGCATTCAGCATGGCGGTCCAAGAAGCTGTTTGGCTTAGGAAATTCTTAGACAGGCTGACAGATGCCACTGACTCGAGCACTGTTCCAATATACAGTGACAGTCAAGCTTCGATTGCCTATGTCAAAGATCCTAAATTTCATTGTAAGACCAAACACATTGATATTCGATTCAAGTTTGCGAAGGACTATGACAAACGGAAGGAAGTAGACATAGGATACATATCAACGCATAAGATGATAGTGGATCCCTTTACTAAGGCGATCCCCAGAGATGTGTTCTTCAAACACTTATCATCTATGGGAATGCGTAGGTGCTGAGCTGTATCATGTAATATTTCCCATGTCTATAGAAGATCAAAGTTTTATAAAAAGAAGAAGTTTTTTTTATATATATTGCTTACAAGTTTCTTACAAATGATTTTATATACACTTGTATTTAAGTGTCTGCTATTTTATTGTGTGTATGTCAGACAGATTAAGGTTGGCTCTCTCACATGAGCAACCGCCTTATCTTATCAGATGGATAAGATAGAGATGAGACTAGTTTAAAGTCAAAATCATTAGACAAATGATTTAGAGTCGTGACTTAAACAAGATAGTCGAATGAAAGATCTGCATCATATGGATGCTTACAAAAGATCTGAGATCTTTATCACAAGGATATTTAAAAGAGATCTCATAGGATTTTTTAAATCCTATCTGTCTTATGCAGGATGAGAGTCCGGGAATATTTCATGGGTAGTAAGGGGACTCAAAAGATAGGCACTGTGGTGTCTGATCTTTCATCCGTACAACATCATTAAGACATACTCTCCCTGGGAAAGTAGTGATGTTGTAATACGTGTTCATACCACGTATGCATTTCGACCACTGAGTTAGTAGCAATAGTGTTTGCTATTATGTGAGACTCAAAGGCCATATGGGTCTTAACTCTTACCCTCAACGACTCCAATTGGTTCCTTTAAATTTGACGAGATGATCGCTATCTTAGCGTGTTGCTAATGGGCTATGATAATTCGGCTCGACGGGGCACGTTAGAAAAGCGAATCAAGTCAAGATCAGAAGGTTCGCAAGAAGAGGAAGATTTATTTCATATTCGCATTTGGACTTTAATGATTCAAAGCTGGCCAGCCAATTATGATCCAGATGGGATTCAATTGTTGAATATAAAGTATAAGAAATGTGAAGAAATAATCTAGGGTAAAGCATGCGTTGAACTACTCAACTTTGCACCTTCGAGGTCGTTGTGTATCTCTAACAAGTGCACAACAACAGACTCTACGCGCATGACGGTCGCACGGTCTATTTCTCGGTATGATAGATGAAAGAACTAAGAGAAAGACGTTCTCTTACAATCCCCTCAAGTGTGAGTGGGAGATTTTGGATATGGATGACGTGTGTACACCCTTGTAGGGGATGTACGAGGGAATACGGACCTCAAACGTCACGTACACGAAGTCGTGTGCAAAGGGAATCTGTTCCCTTGCGGAGAGGATCTCTAGATTAGTGGGAAAGTCGCATTATATGTTCATAAGTGCATGCGACATATGGCTAATAAAGGGGGAATATCTTAAGCTTATGTTGTACCATGCATATGGTACAACTTAAGCTTATAATGTGCCATGTATGATGGTACACTTTAGTTAAATTGTTCCAAAGGAACAATTACTCCTAAAATAACTACCTTGGGGGCTATAAATAAGACCCAAGGCTTAACCATTTCCTTACACTTTTGCATGGTATTCTTGCCTTGCATTTCATTCTAGCGAAGCTCTGCCGAAATCCTTCCTCTCTCTTTATCCAAGTTCTTAATCTAAAAGTAGAGATTTAGATTGTGGATTTAGTAGCCTTACTCCGTTCGTGAGAAGACTCGATCCGTCGTGGCGAATCCGAAGGCGAAGTTCCGAGACTACCGTGCCGCATACGCAAGCGTAAGTCTCAACTTCATTTATGATCCTAACGCTGTTTTGACAGGATCCTACAGTAAACGACATCGTTTCGGAGTTAATTCCGGCTCGATCAAGTTTATGGCGTCGTTGTCGGGGAGGCGTTCCGCCATATTATCTATTTACCACAATTAGGTTGATTAGATTGCGTTAAAAAAACTAAAAAAAACAAAAACAAAAACAAAAAACACACAAAAAGAAAAAAAAGAAGAGAGATATATTTTCCCTGCCACCTGCTTTATTATTATCTCTTTTTCTTGTACCACTGATGTATTTTCCAGGTCGTTGTTTTTGACTATTCAGGTATAATGGATCAATCTTGGAATTATTCAAGCAATGATTATTCGGCACAGTATGAGGCTCCAATGGAAGAATGCGAATATTATTCACAGGACCCATACTATCAGATGGAAGGATATGATCAATATTCAGAGAGCTATGCCTACTGTGAGTCTTGCGACAAGGAGGGACACATGCCCTACGAAAGCCATGTATGTCTCTTGAGTCCTGACCATCCTCTCAATTTTACACTCAATGCATTCATGTCATCGGTAGAGGAGAGCACGGCTGTCAGCGCTCTGCTGAATGAGTCACATGATCGATGGCAGAAGGATAAGGACAAAATCAACGAGTATCTCTCATCTCTTGAGCCTGTGGGGGAGATGCCTGAGCACATAGAGCCACCTCATCCTTCCACTGACGCCGAGGACCACCCACCAGAGCTTATTGCTCCCACACAAGGAGATCTTTTTACCCACTCCATTTCTGAATCATGCACCCCATTTGAAATTTATTCTGGTTCAGATCTTTTTGACACGTCGTACTTGTTGCAGGACACTTACAATTTTGGACCGGAGGTATGCTTGGACGTGACCGTGCTTGAAGAATCTGAGAATGAGGAGGAGTTGCCTGATGAGACCCATACTCATATACCAGAGCTGCCTGAAAAGCCTGAGATGAACGACAAGAAACTGCCTGTCGTGGTACATGAGAGCGGAGATGTATTTTCAGGGAAGTAACGTCTACCTATTTTTCCTTTATATATTTCTTTTGACGATCTTCTTTGGAAAATTTTTATTTTAGGGGAAAATATTCCACATCAGATTGATGCGGCTTGTCTCTTGCAGGGTACAGGTGGAGTCCTTGGAGAGATGCCGGGAGCAGCATTACTGGAATCTAATGGAGCCCATGGAGATATGCACCCGGTGGAACCACGGAAAGTGCAGATAGAGCAGCTGCCTGCACCGGCAAAGATATTGGACCCGCCTTTTGCTACAGGTGGTACCAATCTAGTAGTGTAGTATTTTATGCTTTAAACAATCACGAATCCTCTCGACAGCGAGAGGATCGTATAGGATTTTATATGTTTTTTATGTTTAATAAATCCACCCCATTTGCTGGCTCATCTTTTGCACCCAACCCACTATCTATTATCCATGCTCACCCTTATATTTTGGCGCTTATTTTGCATCTCTCCCCGATTTTTATGTGATGTTTAAGCTTGGGGGAGAGAAACTATTTTCTTGAGTGGCCCCCCTATCTTGTCATTGTCCTCTATTTATATTATACACACATTGAGGACAATGTGATGTTTAAGCTTGGGGGAGTGCATAGTGCACACACTTTGCTTCATTGTGAAACACACTTTGAAATCTCCTTGTGAACCATGTCCACTTCTATATTTATGTCTCATTTGCTTTATTTTCTATGAAATATCATGGATTTTTTTATGAACTATGATATCTGTTAGATTAGAGTTCGATTCATTAATTAGTGTATCTTTGTTAATATACTTTTTCATAGTAGAATCCATAGTTTCACAACCACATTCTCGAAACAGTTAAGCTAAAAATGAATGAATCAAATTTGAAAATTATTTGACTTTTGCGTGTTTTGATTGATAATTCTATTGCTTCATGATTGTTTAGTGATTCAAAAGAGATAGGATAACCCCACGACAACCAAAGTAGTGATGATTAGGATTCTTGAAACCGAGCCATGTCTAAATTCTGTGCTTTTTCTTTTTCTTTTATGAATAGCCAATAAATGATCTTTTATCATATTTTGCATTCCATCGTGTTTACGTGAGTTTGCAAAAAATCCCAAAAATATAAAAATCAAACAAATATCATGAATAAAAGGCCCTAGGGGTTCTTCGTAACCTAATGCCCTAAGACCGTCTGGTCTGGGATGCATAGGCCGCTTCTTGTATATATTGAGTTATCTCGGGTATACAAAGAAAGAAAAATGCATATGAAATTTTCATATAGCCAAAAACAATATAAAACTACAAAATCCCATATCCTTATCTCCATTTCTTTATAGAACTAAGACATGGAAAAGTTGATGGGTTCTAGAAGTCTTGAAATGGTCGTAGTGTGGTGATGCCTTACCTTGATTGAATTTGCTAAATTCATTCCATGAAGTATAACAAAATACACATGCTTGAAAATGTTTGATCATGACATATTATACTGCTTAGAGAATGAGTTGTGAACATTGGTTTCATTTCTGTGAACTTAGTATATTGCATGATAAACTATGATATGATATAACTCTAATCTCTTTTTATTGCTTATCAAGTTCATTAAATTTATTGAAATCCACGTTATTTTAACTTGAGCGAGATTTAATTATTTGGGGTGTATTTGTGTTCTAATTTCAAATTGACGTGTGTTCACGAGATCTTGCATATCTTGGGTTCTTGTATTTTCTGAATTTAAGATTGAAACCCTTGTCTCCATTACATGCCACCGTCTCGCATGTCCATTGTATCCATCTCCCGTGTTCGCTTCTTACTAGTCTTCCTCGAGGACGAGTAAGAGGTAAGCTTGGGGGATTTTGATGTGTCCTTATATTCCACATTATATATATATATATATATATATATATATATATATATGATTACACGTCAAAATGATTGCTTATTTACATATATCATACGCTTTTACGTTATTATTTGGAATAATATGACTTTCAGAGCCTTTATGTCCATTTCAGGGATTTGGACGATATTGGAGCAATTTGGAGTCATTAAGACAATCGGCGACGTAAGAGCACCAATGAGACTCATGATAACATGATCGAGGTGCCAAAGAAGAATACTGGAGCAAGGAATGGGCAAGAGAGAAGGTCACTCGATTGAGATATGATGCGGTGAAGGAATCGAGCGACCCGAAGTGCTGGAAACAGGACAGCCGTGCACTACTTCTAAATCTTCTATCACCTGGGATTTTTTCCTATTTTTCTGATATTTTTTCCAGATATTAGACTTCAAGAAGATTCCAACGCCATCAAGAACGTGCCAATCAGAGGTCGGATGAGCCCTGAGGAATTTCTGCAAGATGAGGCTGCAGTGCTGAAATTGTTCTCAGCAGCCCACTCGGTCGAGCAGTATACTACTCTGTCCGAGCAGTGCACTACTCGACCGAGTAGTGTGAAAAATGGTGCTGAAATGTGTTTTTACGTCCTACATGACCGGGCAACCTCCTACATGGACCGAGCAACATCTTGCTCGGTCCGAGCAACCTACTACTCGACCGAGCAGTGCCTAATCGGTCCGGTTTGGCAGAGCGACATATTTCGAGAAGTTTGATTTCATGTGCAATCCGACCGAGCTGTATATCTGCTCGGACCGAGCGATCGACCGAGCAACGAAGTGCTCGACCGAGTCACCCACTCGGTCGGCGATGCTGAGGCCATTTTTGGAAGTATTTTTGGAGCCGTCTGTTGCACGATTTGGGGGGTAAAGGCTGGCGGCTGCGAGAGGTTCTGGGGCGATTCATTTTCGGAGTATGGGAGACGTTTTTAGGGAGCGGAAATTGTAGAGAACAATTTTTATGTTTTAGATTAAATTTTTGAAGACGTTTTGGATCGAATTCTATTGAAGCTTGTTGGCTATTTTCTTGCGTTTCTGGAATCTGAGCTTCTCTTGAGATCTGTTATTCGTTCTGTAAGTTTCTGATCTTTATTTTACCATTTGCTATGATGTTTGCGTCTCTAAAAATGGTGTTTTTATTCATGAATATTACCATGTGTGAGTAGTTCTTTTCTAGGGTTGATGGGTTAGCCCTAAGATCCTAGGGGGGAAGATGTAGATCTGAATCTCTATGTGAATTAGGGATTTAGGGGAGTATTTCGGGCGATCTCACCGAACCCCTAGATAACCCGTACTGAGATCATGCCCACGGTCTGTGGAATTGATGTGCTTAAGTGGTATCTTTGGGATTCGAATAGGGAAATTGGTGGATCCAACCAAGGCTTGTGACCATGCCTGGCTCGCGCCTTGAGGGGATCCATCGACGAACTATACCGCTACGTTGACGGCTACCGCCATTGCATCAACAAGAGCTATCGAAATACCTCGCAATTCTAACCCACGAGAGTGGTACGAATTGGGAGATTAATCCCCTAACACTAATGCAACGTAAGGATTTTATTCCAACGCCGATCCCCGATGATCTTAGCAGCGATCCCTAACGCCCTAGCTCTTTTTATGCGAGTTGAGTGACACAACCTTCGCATCCATCACCATCATAACTCTCCATACTCCACATCTATCAATAAACCCGCAAGTCTAACTCAACCTAGGAGTAGATAGGTAGTATAGCACCGCTTCCCCGTGTTCGATACCCGCTTGCCACTATACCGTGCGCTTGCGTTAAACGACATCGTTTCAAATTTAATTTCGGCTCGATCATTCACCTTGGGCACTGCTGATGTATCGTGGAGATCGGTCCTACAGTCGGTGGTAGCGTTGTCGACCACAGAGGTCGAGTTGATTGCATCAGTGGAAGCTGTGAAGGAGGCCAAATATTTGAGGAGTCTGTTGAGAGATTTGTGGGTGCCACAGAGTTCATCACAGGTGTAATGTGATTGCCAGAGTGCCATTCATCTGGCAAAGCACTATGCATATAGTTCGAGGATGAAGCACATTGAGGTGCGAGATTCCTTCCTAGAGTTGGAGAAAAAGGAAGTGGAGCTTCAGAAGATCCCGACTGAGAAGAACCCCACAGACATGTTTAATAAGCCAGTTTCCGCCCTCAAGCTCCAGGTGTGCCTGGAGTTGATCTCCTTGTCGGCTTAGGCGATGCCAAAGGGTGCGTATTCCGAGATGATGATGAAATCCAGAGAGAGGGTCATGGAGAGCAGCGTGGATGTGCATGAACATGTGTGAAGAGATTGAATCAAGGTAGATTGTTGAATTTTGATGATTCAAAGCTCTCATTACACACACCCAGGTCGCTTGGTCGAGCTGTGCCAGTCGCTCGATCGAGCTGGAGGCACTCAACAAAGGGCCAGCAGCTAAGGTTCATACTCGACCGAGTACTCTATCGCTCGACCGCGCTACTGTCTACTCAGTCGATCGATTTGAGTGCTCGACCGAGTGTAATTAAACAGAGAGTTTGGTTTTTTCTTGTTCTCTTCAGGGATTGTTAGCTCGGTCGAGCGAATCAGTTGCTCCACCGAGCACCCTCGCTCATCCACCCAGCGGTAGCAGCAGCGGAAAGACCTCTCTATCGAGCGATGAACTCGCCTGACCGAGCGGTACGGGGCTAGGCTATATTAGCTGACGGCTTAAATGCTTTCCAGGCTTGTTTTTGGAGCCCTATTTAATCTAAAGGGTTGATTTCATTAGGGCTAATGCTGATTTTGGATTTGGAGCAAGAGAGGAGCTGTAACCATCGCCATTGGAGATTTTTTTTGTCGAGAGGTCAGGGCTAGGAGTTTGTGATTGGAGTTGAGCGATTCTCTCCATTGTCTCTTTTGATTTCTTCTTCCTTGAGTGAGTTTGTGAGGGCTTGTGTGTTCAGCCAAGTTATTACTCACGTGAGTGGAAGCTAGATTGTAATCCCTTTGAAGATATCTCTGATAGTGGAATCATCTCGGAAGTTGCTGTATGTAGGTTGTGCGCAACCGAACCAGGGTAAACTCTTGTGTGTCTGCGATTGATCTGAGTATTGTTGCTATTTTTTGCTGCTTCACTTTGTAAGGTCGTATGGATTTTGTTGGGTTATTTGAGAATCCATTTTTGCTAGTCCTAGATTCCTGATCAGCTTTTAGGATTAGTTGTTTCTTCACGGATCTCAATTTGGTCGTCATCATTCCCAACATATGATGCTTCAATTTTTTTTGAGTTAACACTTTATTGTAATACTTAGTCAGGTTTCTTTTGATATTTTGACTGGATATGGCACTTAGGTTAGAGTAGCAAACACGTATGGCCTTTGGGTTGAGCTTCTGGGTATGAACGAATTATCATGATAGGTTTGTAGTTACATCATTTTACAAAGTTGACAGTTATCATGTTGGCCGGTCGGTGGGCATGTGATCAAGTAATGACCCCCTTACGGGGTTATGGGGCGTGTCCCACTTGCGTGGAATGAGGGACGAAGCAATCGAAAGTTAGACAGTATATCCTCATAGAGTTAACAAGCTCACAGAGAAGACATTAGGTGAGGAACATACACCTTGAAAAAATCAAAACCTAATAAATGACGAAATGTGATTTGGGCACCCTGGCTCACCACCACATGTGGGGGCATGGTACCCTTGCTTGCACCTATACATGGGCACCTTGACTCCCATAGCACGAGGGGGACTGGGTACCCGGCTCTCCCTGCCCAGAAGACGGGTATGGGATCCATGATTGATCAGTCTCGGATATACACCCGGAAAAAAATGTAGCTTTACCGCAAGTGCACGGGTAACTGGCAAGCAAGTATCAAATCATAGGGAAGACAAATGACAGTACTCTATTTTGGTTACTAAGCTATTTGACGGAAAAGTTATTTGAGAATGGATGGTGTAACAATCGTTTGAGTAACCATGCAAATTCAATACAATAAAGATGTCTAGGGCTAGGGAATCCCCACTATGTGTAATGCCCTGATAGCTACTGCACAAGTACTAGAGGGGTGGGGTGAATAGTACTTTAAAATAATTAAGAAGATAATTCCTAATTATCTTGCAAACTCAACCAACAATGCGGAAATGAAAATAGACAACAATAAAAGACAATCGTAAACAAACGAATTAACGGGTTCGGATCCACCCAAGTCTCCCCGACTTGTTCCCGGTGATCCTACGTCCAAAACACCCGGATCCCCTCTGGATACTTGAGTTAGAAACCTCTAACTTAAATTTGCAATATGAAATTCTTGTAGAAAACCACTACAAGATCAAATCATACACAAATCGAAATGTGACTCCCACAAACCGGGATCACAAACTTCTCTTACAAACCGAGAGAAAAACTTACAATATCAAAGTAAATGAAATATGAAATGCTTACCAACAAAATCCTATGCCTTGAGTAAACTTACGAATTTAGGGCAAGGAGGATTTTGGAGGAGAAGAAGGCACCAAACCCTAGCTCCAAGAAGTTGACCAGCAATAGAAGCCTAGGGAGGAGTTGGTGACCTTGAATCAAGCTCTTGGCTTGAATGGCTCACAATTAATGAATCTCTATTGAGGAATAAGAATGAGGGAGAGATTCTTGTGAGAAATGAAAGCTTGGAAGATGAGAATAAATGATTCTCTTTGATTCTCTAAAATGCAATTAATATCAGCCTTGAATGCTTAGCAAGAAGCCCTTCAAGTATATATAGGATAGAGGAAAGAGAGAGCAAAAATCGTGGCATTTAATGCTCCAACGGCTCTATTCTGAAGCAGTCTAGTCGGTCAAAGAAGGATCACTGACCGACTAGTTTCTCAACTAGTCGGTCGGTGATTCAATATGAACCGACTAACTGGAGAACAGCCAATATGAAAAGTTCAGGAGAAAGAGAACTAGTCGGTCTAAGAAGACTTGTCAACCGACTAGTTTCACAACTAGTCGGTCGGTGAGTGTTCTTTGACCGACTAAGAGATGAAATCAAATAGGCTGAATTCAAGGAGCACTAGTCAGTCTAAGAAAAAATTCCAACCGACTAGTTTCTCATCTAGTCGGTCGACGGTTGTTCTTTGACCGACTAACGATAAACAGTAGCTCAGGCTGTGAAACTGAATACACAACTAGTCGATCTAAGAAGGATTCCAAACCGACTAGTTTGACAACTAGTCGGTCAGTGAACCTTCTTGGACCGACTGACTGTAAACAGTGAATGAGCTGAATTAGACAAGGCAATCTAGTCGGTTCAATAAGGATTGCCGACCGACTAGATGACAATCTAGTCGGTTGGTTCTTCTTCTTGAACCAACTAAGATGCACAAGAAGCCTCGAAATGAAGTGTGAAGCTTCGGGAAAGTTTGTATGGGCTTCTAAGATAATCCTAGCTCTAAGATATGAACGTTATGAAGATTAAAACGTAAGACCTACTCAAGGCTTAACATTCTACGAAAAGAAGCTAGAAGACTATAAATTAAACTAGACGAACCGTCTTCAAAAGCTTCATTCCGAATCTCTTGACTTCAATAATGGTCCTTGAGCTTTAACGAAGCTTCAAGCACACGATCACACGCTTTGAGAAGTCTTGAGACGTCGCTTTTGATGTTCATAGAAATTTGGCGACGATCTCCATAACTGCGCTCACAAAGAGTTAGTTCACGATATTTATGTTTGTTCATCATCAAAACCAAATCCGGGGAATCAATAGTCAACATTTTCCCCCTTTTTGGTGATGACAAACCAACATAAATAATAATAAAAAATAATGATTCAAAAGAAATTTACTTACTCCCCCTGCATTGATGACACGTTAGTTCCATATTAAATAATAATCATACGCATCAAGCAGACGAGGAAAGTATAAAATATGAATCCAATTATTGAAATTTAGGATCTAAATCCATTTTTATATCTTAACTCCCCCTGAATCTAACATATCAAATTAGATTCACGGTACATTGCTTTGAATTAACATGTAGCACATCGTCATTATTAATTCTCTCTCCCTTTGGCATAAGCAAAAAGAGCGGGAGGAGATCAACGACAACAACAATGGCTAAAAATAAAAGCACGTGAGTCGTAGAATACGACCACAGTTCAAATGACACCAAAGAAAAATCACGACGAAAATCAAAGTGTGCCAACGAAACCATAATCGGAAATCGAAAAACGAAATCATCAAAACTCAAATCAATTGCACATATTGAGTTATGGAACATACTCTCCAATATCAACATTCTTAATGAATTTAGTACATGGAAAACAATTCTATGTTTTCATAGAATGAATTCTAATTAATCAATATAATCGTCGATCGACGAAATCAACATCAGAGACAAAAAGAATATATAATGTGCACAATGAAGTAAATGTCAACACGATGTGTGTGTGTGTGTGTGTGTGTGTGTATAAAACATGGTACAACAAAATGTGTACATCCGCCAACATACATAAAAACGATCAAAAGATCGGTGCACACATACAACATATGTCTCCATATACATCAAAAAGAGTATACATCAAAAAGTATCATCAACACATCCAAACATATCAAAAATCCATAACCACCAACTATCCTACCCCACTCTCTCATGACTAAATATATCATCCAAAGTGCACAAGGGAGTGTCTTCCAACGTAAGCTCAAGAGGTGGAGGTAGGATCAGCGGCAGCATCAGGCTCTGCAGGAGGGGTGTAGGTGGTCACGGGAACGACTGGAGTGGTGATCTCAGGGTGACAGGAGTGGTCTCGGGAGCACCAGCAGAAACATCTATCGAAGGAATGGTGGCAGCAGGTGTGCTCTCGGGAGCACCAGCAGAAGTAGCACCAGCAGAAATACCCTCTGGGACACGAACATGAGATCCAACAAGCTCCTGGAGATCAGCCTCATCCATCTCCTCATCGTCAAAAACTGACGGAGGAACCTCAATGCCCAAGTGAGAGCAGATGTGAGCTAGCATCTCCTCAGAACGAGAAACACGAGACTCAACACGTCTCAGAGAAACTGCAAACTCAACGAGTGTAGGAGCAGGAGGAGGAGTAGAAGCTGAAGCTGAAGCTGAAGGGGTCGTCCGCTGAACGTGACGAAGCGCCGCAAGAGACTTCTTGACGGCCGTCGCATTCAGGGTAGGACCAAGAGGACGCTGGTCATCGGGAGGGAGAGGGACGCCGAAGTGACGAAAAACGAGGGTCAAAAGGCAAGGATAAGGGATGTGAGCTGATTTGGTGGACTTTCGGATGCATTCGAAGGAGTCCATCTTATCAAGGATAATACGAGCCCAATTGATCTCGCTCCCCATGAAAAGAGCGTAGATCAGCTTGAGGAACGGCTGATAGGGCAAGCTAGATGAGCCGTACTTCGAAAGGAGGCATGACTTCAGGATAAGATTGATGACCCAAGCGTTAGGCTTAAATGATTTCGAGGGGACGCCAATCATGGCAGGAGGGATAACATGAAACATCTCAGAAAGCATCGCCTGGTCAAGATCGTGGATATTATCCATAGAGATATCAGCAGAAAGCAGGCCAGAGGATGAGACACCTATCAACTCTCCTAAAATCTCTGCCGTGAGGACAATAGATGTCCCCAAGACAGTGGACTCAATGGAGTGGGTGTCGTCGTACTGACCCCGGACACGATTCGCATAGAATAATTTGACGAGACGGGGGTACGGAGGAGGATTCGCCTTGGGGTCATGGAAAAGATAATCTATAAGGCCGCTATAGGAAAGAAGATCGGCGAGATGTGGAAAATCTGAGAACTGAACGAAGTGCTCCAATATCAATGTACAGTGCTCAATACGGTTGTAAGCCGCGAGACACAACGGGTCATCGCGACACAATGATATATCGACACCACCCAAAGGCATGTGAGCCTTCCCCTTAGACGGACGAGTGCTAGATCGAGGAGGAGGAGTAGGAGCCCTATCGGTAGGCTCAGTCTCCGGAATATACTCGTCGTCAGAGTCAGAAGCGGGAGGAGTGGGTGCAAGAAATGAGGCGGGAGACACAGTCTGCTTCCTAGGCTTGGATTGAGAAGATCGGGCTCTAGGCTTCGCAGTCGCCGTCCTCTTCTTCTTAAGAGGAGGCGAAGAGGAGGAGGGAAGAGTGGTTTTAGCACGACGCTTGGGAGGAGTACGTTTGGGTTGAGGGGGGTCCGTAGGAGGAGACTCGACAGTCATGGGAGATGGACTAGATGGACGGATAGGAATACGGGTCTTCGCCATGATCGAGACGAGACTGCACACAATCGAACGAACAAAGATAAAGAAAACGAAAACTAAAACCCTAACACAAACCCTAAATCGAACGAAATCTAGGAGAAAACGAACTAGAGCTGAAATCAAACCCTAAAAATCTGAGAGAGTGTGATACCCTAGGTCGGAAGGAGGAGGGGGATGATCGGCACCGGCCGAAGGTAGCCGGAGATGGCGGAGCACGGCGGAGGAAGGAGAGGGAGTTGATGGGTTTTGGGCTGAGGAAAGATTTCGCACCGATTAGAATGTATTCTAATCGGTGCGAGCAAGATTAAAAATGATCGGAATGCCAAAAGACACAACAGCCCCTGCGCATTTAGTCGGTCACAGTTCAAGTGCTGACCGACTAGAATGAGATCTAGTCGGTCGGCTAATGAGCTTGAACCGACTAAGTGCAAATAGTAACTGAAGCCAAATTTTAGAGCATGAGTTAGTCGGTCTGAGTTCATTCACTGACCGACTAGAACTGAATCTAGTCGGTCGGCCATTGAACTAGGACCGACTAAAAGAGTCCAAAAATTTGAAATTTAGAAATTTTGAGTTCTCTCCTAATCGCACTTGGACGAAACATCGTAATACTCTCATACATCATTAATTTACCCCATAAAACATTGAAAATCTTAAATACGACGTTCATGAATATTTCTAGCGTAAATTCCGAAAATTCAAACATAAATCCAAAAATCCCAACACATCTAGCATGCGCAAATATAAATAAAATTATTATCATGCAAGATTATTGAAAATATGAATCCTAAATCTCGGATTCACCCATAATCCCCAATTCTCGACGTAACCGCATAAAGGAGTCTTCCTTGAGTGGTTTCGTGAAAATATCGGCGATTTGCTTCTGGGTTTCAACATACACTAAAATGATGTCCCTTTTAACAACATGATCATCTAGAAAATGGTGTCGGACATCTATGTGTTTAGAACGTGAATGGTGTACCGGATTCTTAGAGAGACATATTGCCTTTGGTTGTCCACCATGATAGGGCAAGTATCGCAGTTTATACCAAAGTCTTTAAGAGTGTGTCTCATCCAAAAAACCTGAGCACACGCAGCACCGGCGGCAATATATTCCGCCTCGGTGGTTGAAAGTGATACGGAATTCTGCTTCTTGAAAAACCAATAGACAAGAGAATTTCCTTTAAAATGGCAAGTGCCACTAGTACTATTCCTGTCGGATTTACATCCCGCATAATCTGTGTCACTATATGAGATTAACTCATATGTGCTAGACTTTGGATAAAGTAATCCGAAGTCGAGTGTGTAACTTAAATAACGGAAAATACGTTTTACCGCTACTAAGTGAGATTCCTTAGGTTGAGACTGATAACGAGCACATACACATACAACAAACATAATATCGGGCCTCCTAGTAGTAAGATATAATAAACTACCTATCATACCTCGATATAGACGAATGTCTACATCTTTGCCGCCCGTATCTTTATCAAGATGTGTAGTAGTGCTCATTGGAGTCTTCTTGCCTGAGGCATTCTCCATTCCAAATTGCTTTAGCAACTCCACCGTGTACTTGGTTTGGTGGATAAAGATTGCATCGTTCATTTAGCGAATTTGGAGACCTAAGAAATACTTGAGCTCACCCATGTGGCTCATCTCAACTTGATCCTTCATAACATTAGAAAACTCTTCGCAAAGAGTGAAGTTAGTAGCACCGAAAATGATATCATCAACATAAATTTGAACTAAAATAATATCATTATTCGAATACTTAACAAATAATGTAGAGTCAACTTCACCCATTTTAAAACCCAAATCTAAAAGAAAGTTCTTTAGGCGGTCATACCAAGCTCGAGGAGCTTGTCTCAAACCATAAAGTGCTTTCTTAAGTTTGAAAACGTGATTTGGAAAATTTTCATTTATAAAACCCGGAGGTTGAGAAACATAAACTTCCTCAACAACATCTCCGTTTAAAAACGCACTTTTTCCATCCATTTGAAAGAGTTTAAAATCTTTATGGCATGCAAAAGATAACAATAAACTAATAGATTCTAATCTAGCTACCAGAGCAAAGGATTCTTCGAAATCTATACCTTCCTCTTGCCGGTAGCCTTGAGCTACTAACAGAGCTTTGTTCCGGACGACGATTTGGTTCTCGTCGGTCTTGTTCTTAAAAATCCACTTCGTTCCTATAACGGTGTGGTTCTTCGAAGGCAATGGAACAAGCTCCCAAACCTCATTCCTCTCAAATTGAATGAGTTCGTCCTCCATGGCTAGGATCCAAGCACTATCTTCGCACGCTTCGTTAATATTCATTGGCTCTATACAGGAGGCAAAGGCACAATAAGCGAAGTAGTTGACTTGAGATCTCGTCTTGACACTATCAAGTATGTTGCCAATGACTTTCTCATGGGGATGGTCACGAGCTGTATGAAGCCGTTTGGGAATTCCCTGATCATTAGGAACATTCTCAAAAGTATCATCAGTATGGTTAGTATCAATAGAATCAATAGAATTAGAATTACCAATAGAATCACATAAAACATCCATGGAGTCATCATCATTAGTAATTCTAGACTGTACAAAATTTTCATTGAATGAAACATGAAGTAATTCCTCGATCGTTGAGGTTCTTTTGTTGTATATCCGGTGGCTTTGCCACGGGAGGAATATCCAACAAATATCCTCTCATCGGATCTTGGATCAAATTTTTCTAAACTACCATATGTGTTTTTAATAAAACATTTTGTGCCGAAAACTCGAAAATGTTTAACTTGAGGCAATCTACCAAACAACAATTCATAACAAGTTTGTTTGGTGCCGGGCCTCAAAAGTATCCTATTAAACACATAGCAAGCGGTATGTACCGCTTCCGCCCAAAATTGATGGCCAAGTTGGCTATCATCAAGCATAGTGCGAGCACATTCCACTAGCTCCTATTCTTCCTCTCAACTACACATTTTGAGGGGGTGCGCGAGGGAAAGAAACGGTGTGAGTAATACCAACTTCATCACAAAAATTTGAGAAAGTCTCATTCTCAAATTCCCCTCCATGATCACTACGAATAGTGACAATGGTGGTTCCAATGAGATTTTGTACTTTCTTAACAAATATTGTGAAGTTTTCAAAAGCATCATTTTTATTACTTAAGGAAAATACCCAAGTAAATCTAGAAAAGTCATCAACGATGACAAGTCCATATCGAGCATTTCCTAATGAAGCAACTCTAGTTGGCCCAAAAAGATCTAGATATAAAAGCTCTAGAGGCCGCTTAGATGAAATGCTTTTCTTAGGTTTAAATGACGATTTTGGAAGCTTGCCTCATTGACACGAGTCACAAAAGCTTTTCTTTTGAAAAGCAAGCTTAGGAAATCCTTTAATAGAATTTAACTTGGAAAGCTTAAAAAGTGTTCCAAAGTTCACATGATCAAAACGTCGATGCCATAAGTGTTGTTCACTCGTGTTGGCAATGAGACATTATTCATGTGATTTTGGAAGATCTAATATATAAATATCCTTATGGCGTGTGCCAGAGAATAACACATTATTAGTATCTTTATTCAAAATATGGCACATTCCTTTCGCAAAGCTAACTTTGTAACCTTTGTCACAAAGTTGGCTTATTGAAATAAGATTGTGATTTAATCCTTTAACAAGATAAACATCACTTATTAGAGGTTTAGAAGGATTACCAACTTTACCAACACCTATGATGGTTCCGCTCTCGTTGCCTCCAAAGACGATTTGGTTCCCATTTGCAATGGGCACACTCCGGAGAGCAATTGAGCATCACCCATCATGTGTTTTGAACACCCGCTATCGAGTATCCAATTATTCTTGGAGCTAAATTTGGATTTATTGCTCCGTTTCTTTTTCTTTAGTACCTAAAGATAGAAATATCATTCCATGGTACCCAAGGTCATTGGGTCCTAAAAGATTAGACCTTTGGAAGCCAAGTCCAATTGGACTTAGACTTCCCAATGTAATCATCATTATGCACGACATTCATAAAATAAGAATTCATGTATGCTTGTTTTTCATGCATGTTAGTGTTCTTCGGGCCCCAAATAGTGAATATTTTGGGAGCCCTATTCCTATTGGGAGCATGCATACATTGTTGATTTCTACGTGATGCATGTCGTGGATATGCATATGGCACATGATGAAATGGTGGTGGCGACATATGATATGATGCATGATGGTAATCATTCATATGATAGTGATGTGGATGAACATATGCATGTGAAGGAACACATGCGTGAGGGTGTCTCACTTGGTGAGCACGTGCCCGTGGACGTGTAGCATAAAAATCATCATAATTGTGAACCGGTGGAGTAGGATGTGTGTTCCTACGGGGCATAGTATTGGTGTACATAAAAGCATGACCCTTCTTTGGAGGTCCACCCAAAGTGGGTTTCTTTCCAAATGGGGATGTGTACGAGGTGGAAGCACCATTGGTAGATGAACTACCAACGGGGTGTTTGCTCCCACTCGTTGAGGCATCAGAAGTTGGCCTAACAAAGGTGGTAGACAATTTGGATGAATTTCCCATCTTATACCCCAAGCCAATACGATGATTGGCTGGAAGTAAGTCATTTAGGATATTATCCAAATGGTCCTTACCTTTATTGAATTTCTGAATCCGGCCTAATGTGGACTCATACTTCTCGGTGAGAGAAAGTAGAGAAGAATCCAAAGTGGACACTTGAGTGGTGAGTACACAAACACGAGATTTGAGATTCTCATTCTCAATACTCAAAGTTGAGTTTCGAGAAATCAAATCCGCTATCTCATGTTCATTTGATTCCTCAATATGAACATGCTCAAGTTGAGATTTGAGATTTACAATCTCATTTCTCAAGTCTTCAACAACGGTGTCGTTGTTGATGACGATAGGCTTAGGTGAGGTTTGGAGACTAGCTAGCTCATCTTTAGTCTTAGTATATCTATTAACCAATTTAGAATACTTAGACCATATTTGCTCGTTAGCTAATCTAAGTTCATCCATAGTTACCTCATCGACTTCATCCTCGCTATCATCGGAGGAGGATTCTTGATCATGTTCCTATCTTGCTATGAAGCACATGTGTGCTTGCTCCACTTGCTCATCATCCGACTCTCCACTTGAGGAGTCCTCGTCGGAGTCGGTGAATGTCCCGATAAGTCCTTTCTTGTACCCTTTCTTGTACTTCTTTGACTTGTTGAACTTTGGCGCATTCCACTTCTCCTTTTGTTTGTTTTGAGGACAATCCGCTTTCATGTGTCCTGGCTTGTTGCATTTAAAACACAAAGGAGCGGAGGCATTAGTAGAACTAAACTTAGATTTGTTCTTGAAGTTACCTTTTCGGAAGAATCGGTTGAACTTCTTTGCCATGAGGGCAAGAGATTCAATGTCCAACTCGTCTTCCGATTCTTCATCATCGGTAGAAGTAGATGGAGCGGCCTTGAACGCAATCGCCTTTTTCTTTGGCTCGTCTTGCGTCAAGTAAGACTTCATCTTGTCCTGTAGCTTTAGTTTACTGTCCTTGCATACCTCATAAGACATCAAGGTACCCATTAGTTGAATGACAGTATATTTACTCATATCGTTACCTTCCTCGATGGCGAAGGTACGTTTTTCCCAACAAGAAGGAAGTCCGTCAATGATCTTTAAAACTTTCTCCTTTTGGGTGTAGGTCTTTCCAAGAGCCTCCAACTCATTGGTGATGTCAACGAAGCGAGCATAGTACTCCTTCATCTTCTCACCCTGTTGTATATGAAATAATTCGTAATCTTTATTTACAACAACGAGTTTGGAGTCTCTTACCCTACTCGTTCCTTCATGCAAGATGAGGAGTGAGTTCCAGATTTGATATGCACTCTTACATGTGCATATCTTGTTGAAGTCTTCGAGCTCCAAAGCACATTACAAGGCGTTCATTGCCTTGGCATTAGTTACCTCCGCGGCGACCTACGCGGTAGTCCATTTCGCGAAATCTTCTTCGGCGGGCTCGACATACTCCGTCATCGTGGCTCTCCATAGTGAAGCGCTCCGGAGGAACGTTTCTATCCGGTATTTCCAGCACCCGTAATTGGTACCGTTGAAGAAGGGAGGCCTAGTTGAGGAGTGTCCTTCCATCACCGAAGAAGCTCCTTCACAGTTCCTAAAGGTGCTATAGCCTGAAGGTGGACGAACGGTCTTGTTGTCGTTGGTAGACGCTATGAACTTGGCTTTGATACCAAATGTAATGCCCTGATAGCTACTACACAAGTACTAAAGGGGGGTGAATAGTACTTTAAAATAATTAAGAAGATAATTCCTAATTATCTTGCAAACTCAACCAACAATACGGAAATGAAAATAGACAACAATAAAAGACAATCGCAAACAAACGAATTAACGGGTTCGGATCCACCCAAGTCTCCTTGACTTGTTCCCGGTGATCCTACGTCCCAAACACCCGGATCCCCTCCGGATACTTGAGTTAGAAACCTCTAACTCAAATTTACACTATGAAATTCTTGTAGAAAACCACTACAAGATCAAATCATACACAAATCGAAATGTGACTCCCACAAACCGGGATCACAAACTTCTCTCACAAACCGAGAGAAAAACTTACAATATCAAAGTAAATGAAATATGAAATGCTTACCAACAAAATCATATGCCTTGAGAAAACATACGAATTTAGGATAAGGAGGATTTTGGAGGAGAAGAAGGCACCAAACCCTAGCTCCAAGAAGTTGACCAGCAATAGAAGCCTAGGGAGGAGTTGGTGACCTTGAATCAAGCTCTTGGCTTGAATGGCTCACAATCAATGAATCTCTCTTGAGGAATAAGAGTGAGGGAGAGATTCTTGTGAGAAATGAAAGCTTGGAAGATGAGAATAAATGGTTCTCTTTATTTCTCTAAAATGCAATTAATATCAGCCTTGAATGCTTAGCAAGAAGCCCTTCAAGTATATATAGGATAGAGGAAAGAGAGAGCAAAAATCGTGGCATTTAATGCTCCAACGGCTCTATTCTGAAGCAGTCTAGTCGGTCAAAGAAGGATCACTGACCGACTAGTTTCTCAACTAGTCGGTCGGTGATTCAATATGAACCGACTAACTGGAGAACAGCCAATATGAAAAGTTCAGGAGAAAGAGAACTAGTCGGTCTAAGAAGACTTGTCAACCGACTAGTTTCACAACTAGTCGGTCGGTGAGTGTTCTTTGACCGACTAAGAGATGAAATCAAATAGGCTGAATTCAAGGAGCACTAGTCGGTCTAAGAAAAAATTCCAACCGACTAGTTTCTCATCTAGTCGGTCGACGGTTGTTCTTTGACCGACTAACGATAAACAGTAGCTCAGGCTGTGAAACTGAATACACAACTAGTCGGTCTAAGAAGGATTCCAAACCGACTAGTTTGACAACTAGTCGGTCGTTGAACCTTCTTGGACCGACTAACTGTAAACAGTGAATGAGCTGAATTAGACAAGGCAATCTAGTCGGTTCAATAAGGATTGCCGACCGACTAGATGACAATCTAGTCGGTTGGTTCTTCTTCTTGAACCAACTAAGATGCACAAGAAGCCTCGAAATGAAGTGTGAAGCTTCGGGAAAGTTTGTATGGGCTTCTAAGATAATCCTAGCTCTAAGATATGAACGTTATGAAGATTAAAACGTAAGACCTACTCAAGGCTTAACATTCTACGAAAAGAAGCTAGAAGACTATAAATTAAACTAGACGAACCGTCTTCAAAAGCTTCATTCCGAATCTCTTGACTTCAATAATGGTCCTTGAGCTTTAACGAAGCTTCAAGCACACGATCACGCGCTTTGAGAAGTCTTGAGACGTCGCTTTTGATGTTCATAGAAATTTGGCGACGATCTCCATAACTGCGCTCACAAAGAGTTAATTCACGATATTTATGTTTGTTCATCATCAAAACCAAATCCGGGGAATCAATACTCAACATTATGGATTTTCAAGTCATCGATATGAGTTATGAAATACCATGTAATCAAACTCGAGTCAAGGTGAACTTGTCGCAACTAATTGGAGAACCAACTCACGCTGTCATGCTATTGTAGGCCTATAGCACTCTAAACTAGTGCCTCACTGTCGCACAAGCCTAGTCTAGACTTCTAGCATTAAGATCAGCAATCTCGTACAATCCAAACTCAAACTCGCTGTCGCGTAACTTGAGTTCGGATCTAGATCTTGATAGTTCGTATTCATTCACTGTCGTGCAACGAATATGAGTATAGGAGAACAATAAAAATGCTAGCTTTGGTCACCGTCGCGCACCAAATCTAGGGAATTTCGATTGTAAACCTAAATCAAATATCTAGGGCTTTCCTTGGATCAAGATCCTCTGTCGAGCTCATGAGATCCAAGAGAAATCCTTATCTACCCGTAGTAAATCAATCAAGATATAACCTTTTAATCAAGCCTAATAGCATAGCAATTCAATAGATCTCACAATTCAAACATTAGATCCATCGGGTTCATCCCTTTGCCCTAGAGTAAAGAGACTACTCACAAATCATATTAGAAATCGATAGGAAAATAAGATCAACAATGGAATTCATCATGCAATCAAGATTCAATAAGAGATGTAGCATAAAAATCAAAGCTTGCAAGAGATTAAGACAAACCAACATCACCAAAGAGCCTTTCAATAGAAAATTAAGATCCAATCTTCAATCTCTCGCCAATATAAAAGCTTAACTATGATTAGAAACTAGAAACTAAGGAAAACTAGTTCTAAGAAGTTTATCTGGTCTCCCCTGGGGCTGGAGACAAAACTGGGCTTAAATACATGTCCAAAAGAACCAAAAAATACAGACCAAACTGCCAGTGCGCCATTGCACTTCCAAATACGACAAAAATCGCAAAAAAAATTAAAACGAAAAAGTGAACGGAAAAAAGAAGGCAAAAGGGTGTTATTAATTCTACTTTTGGCCAAAGCCGACCCCCCATTTTATTACCTACCATTTTAACTAACTCCCAAAAAATAAAAAATAAAAATAAAAAAACTTTTTGCAGAGGAAGGGTGGTCTAAAATATGAATAAAAAATAAAAAACTAAATGAAGACCCTTTTTCACCCAAAACACAATCTAATAAATCCCCGGCCCCATGGCCATGGCTCCCCCTCTCATCTCCTCTCTCCAAAACAACAACAACAACAAAACCATTACAAATTCAATGATAAAACACCAACAACGGTAAGAATTTTAGAGAGATGGGGATTGTGACAACACATATACACAATCACACCACGCTTGCTATAACACACCTACATACATACAAGTATCTTATATACCGATACACAATCCCCCTCATGTCATTATATACAGAAGGGTACACGCACTACATATACATCCAAATGGTCTTATAGACACTATTCTACAGGTAAGAGTATGCACACACATATATATAACATAACTCCATATAACCATGCAAACCCATAGCCATCCCACTTATACATGCACTGTATAATCTCGAATCCTTACATTCATCACATTCTACATATGATACACGTCACACTTATATCACTATCCCATATAAGGCATGGTATAGAGCTACGAGTTTAAACTTAGGGTGGACGGGTCTAAAGCACCAATACCCACCTCAGGACGCATCTATCCCAAACACTCGGGAGCATTTACTTATCTATATTTCTACATACACATCATGTATGACCATAGCACAACACATATCTTCACGCAATAATACAACCCACAACCATAAACCAAATTAAGACAATATATCGATTCATATAGGCATATATGCAGCACATACACATACTCACAGTTATTCAAATCTAACACATTAGGACTCCTTGCACTAGCAATGCAACACTAGCGATATATATATACACCAATATCCCAGCCTATATCTACACCACCTACCCATACAGGCACACATCTATTCACACACATGTCCAAAGACCATGTGAACACTCCACTACTCTATCCATGCAGACATACACACATTGGTACCTTCCCTACAGGGGAACAAAACTATAATACAATAGATAGGAAAACACATATATGCACTCATATCTCATACATGCATATCCTCATTCACCTCTAAGATATATATATATATACACACATCTATTATACATTTGACAGTGATTTTTGAATCCTAGGGCTGACTAGGACAAGCTGACTAGGACAAACCGGTTGATAGAAAGAGGGCCAGGATTTAATATTGGATGATGAACGGTTGGGATTAAAAATTGAGATAAAGGGGAAGCAAGTCTGTCCAATGTCTATTTTCGAGTTTTTGTGGGTCCCATTTTTTTTCGTAACCTGCCATTTGACTTGGAAAAGCAAGTTTGCTTTTGGGGGAGAGCAAGGGGCTTTTTTGGGGATTGCACCAGCCATTTGATAAAATGCAAAGGGGAATTCTATCAACCAAAGGACCAAGCTGCCGCATTTAACCAAAGGACCAAGCTGCCGCATTTAATTCTATCAGCACGAGGGAGGCGGGCACGAGAAATTGCTAGGTCTCTTCTGGCATTTAATTGCTAGGTCTCCTCAAATGGTAAACCCCCCTTTCATCTTCTCCACGCAAAGGGCCAAGCTGTCGCACAGCCTGCCTCTTTTCCCCTACGGCCACCTTTGTAATGCCCTACAAGCTACTGCACAAGTACTAGAGGGGGGTGAATAGTACTTTAAAAATAACGAGGAGTATAATTCCTAATTATCGTGCAAACAACTACCAAATCAATTTGCGGAAGCTTAAATTGATGACAACAACAAAATTAACAATGCTAACAATTGATATTATTGGGTTCGGATCCACCCAAGTCTCCCCGACTTGTTCCCGGTGATCCTACGTCCCAACCACCCGGATCCCCTCTGGATACTTAGGTTAGAAACCCTAACCCAAGATTTCCACTATGATATCTTGTGAAAAACCTTCACAAGATCAAATCATACATGCAATGGCAATAGTGAATCCCACAACCCGGGATCACAACCTTCTCTCACAACCGAGAGAACCAATAGCAATAAATGAGTTTATATGAAATAAACAACAACTTACCACAAACCCTATACCTTGAGTATTCTTACCAAATAGGTGCAATGAGGGATTTGAGGAAGAGAAAGTCTCCAAGACCTAGCACCACTGAAATGAGCAGCAATGGGTGCCTAGGAGTGATTAGGAGACTTGAATCAAGCTAGAGCTTGAATGGCTCACCAAGAATAAACTTCTCTCAAGATGGATTCTAGATCTAGAAAGAGAGAGAATGGATTTCTTGTGAGGAAGAGAGCTTTGGAAATGAGTGAGAATCTCTAACTCTTTCAATCTCTATGAATCTCTTAATGGCAGCTCTAGCCTAGAAAGAAATGACCAAGCTTCGTATTTATAAGGTCCCATAAAAACGAGTTAGGTCAAATCCCAACGGATAGAAATCTGAAGCAGTTAGTCGGTCAAAGAACAACCACTGACCGACTAGTTCATCAACTAGTCGGTCGGTCAAACAACATGGACCGACTAAGTGATGAACGGTGAAGAGATTGAATTTCAGACCTAGAAATCTAGTCGGTCCAAGAAGACTGTCTGACTGACTAGTTTCACAACTAGTCGGTCGGTCAGTGAACTTAGACCGACTAAGAGTCAAAAACAATTAGTCTGATTACAAATTGATTTAGTCGGTCCAAGAACAAATGTTGACCGACTAGATCATCAACTAGTCGGTCGCCAAACGTTCTTAGACCGACTAACAATAAACAATAGCTTAGGAGAAAATTGGCATGTACAGTAAAGCTCAACTAGTCGGTCAAAGAAGCATCACTGACCGACTAGTTCACAAACTAGTCGGTCGGTGAGTCAACGTAGACCGACTAACTGTAAACAGTACTGAGCAAGAAAATATTAACTGAAACTAGTCGGTCCAAGAAGCTTTGCCGACCGACTAGATCACCATCTAGTCGGTCAGTTCTTCTTCTTGAACCAACTAACATGCACAATAAAGTCCGAATCGAAGCGCGATGCTTCGAGGAAGTTAGAATGGACTTCTACTAAGATCCTAGAGCTAAGATATGAGCGTAATGAAGATAGAAATGTAAGATATACTCAAGTCTTAACATTCTATAGATCGAAACTAAAAGACTATAAATAAAACCTTAAAGAACGGTCTTCGAGAGCTTCGATCAAATCTTCATGACTTCCAAAATGGTCCAAAAGCTTCAATGAAGCTTTAGGCATTGAATACGGGCTTTGAGAAGTCTTGAGATGTCGTTTTGAGTGTTCTCGTGAATTTGACGACGATCTCCATAACTGCGCTCACAAATTGATAGTTCATGAATTATTTATGTTTGCTCATCATCCAAAACCAAATCCGGGGAGTCCAATACTCAACATTCTCCCCCTTTTTGGTGATGACAACTAACATAAATAATAATAAAAAATAATGATTCAAATGTAAAATACTTACTCCCCCTGTATTGATGACACGTTAATTCCAAATTGAATAAATAAAGATTGCATCAAGCAGACGAGTGAGATATATAATGAGAATCGATTATTGAAATATCGGATTTGAAAATCCTTATATATATATATATATATATATATATATATATATATATATATATCTTAACTCCCCCTGAATCTAACATATCAAATTAGATTCTTGGAAATTGAGTTAAATTTTCATTTGCCTTAATCATTATCATTATCTCTCCCCCTTTGGCATTATCCCAAAAAATGGGGGGCATACAACGACAACAACAAGGATAAAGAAAATCCAACATCGGGAGTCGTAGAATATGACGATGGACCAAATTGACACCAAGGAAAATTGTCGAAAACGAATCAAAGTGTGCCAAATTGTCCATTTTCGAAAAACGAAAATTAAAATCATCAAAATACCAAATATAAATTCACTTATTGAATAAAGAAACGTACTCTTCAATACTCAATATTATTGGTTAAATTTGTGCATGGAAAACAATTCTATGCAATCATAGAAATATAATCTATTTAACCAAGTTTATAAGCGTCGAGCGACGAAATCACATATCATAGACATTGAATGAATATTAAATGTGCACAACAAAGTAAAAGAGAACATCGATGTATATATATATATATATATATATATATATATATATATAAATACCATGAGTACAAGCAAAAATACATCGACTACAACAAACATATTGCAACATCTATATCACCAACAAAAAGATACAACATCATCATCGACATATCATCATCAAACATCCAAAAACATCAATTACATCAAAACACCGCCAAAACTCCATCCTAACCCAAAACACTCTCAAAAAGATGTATCATCCAATGATCACAGGAGAGGCCTCCAAACAGATGCTCAGGAGGAAGTGGCAGGATCAGCAGTCTCCGTGGGTCCAGTCAAGGGAGTGGACTCAGGCTCTGCTGCAAGGAGTGGTGTGTGAACTGAAGGGATTGACGGGGCAGGAGTGGAGACATCGACGACTGGCTCAACGACAGGAGTATCAGCTGGAACATCAACAGGATCAGACGTCACTGGAGCAACAGTAGACTCTGGAGGACCTGAAGAAGTGGCAGCCCCAGCAACAAATGTGGTAACATCAGCAGCATGAGTGGCCTCAGCGCCACGAGCAGGAGAATCAAGGAGGTCATCGATATCCTCATCGTCCATCTCCTCATCCTCAGAAACAGGAGGAGGGACCTCAACACCAATGACACGAGCAATGCGACACAGAATCTCCTCGGAACGAGCGTACCGAGACTCGAGACGACGAACGTCACGAGCGAGACTCTCAAGAGTGGTGGGAGGTGTGGAAGCAGCAGCTGCAGAAGAAGTGCCCTGAGAAGCTGAAGGAGTCGTCCGCTGCACGTGACGGAGTGCCACAAGAGATTTCTTTACGGCCGTCGCGTTTAGTGGAGAACCAAGGGGACGCTCATCGTCAGGAGGCAAAGGCACGCGAAAATGACAGAACACCAAAGTCAACAGACAAGGATAAGGAATATGCGCAGATTTAGTGGTCTTGCAAATACACTTGAAAGAGTCCATCTTATCGAGTATAACGCGAGCCCAATTAATCTCGCAACCCAAGAATAGAGCGTAAATCAACTTTAGGAACGGCTGGGATGGCAGAGAAGATGAGCCGTACTTGGGAAGCAAGCACGACTTCAGAATGAGATTGAGGACCCATGCATTTGGCTTAAATGATTTAGATGGAACACCAATGAAAGCTGGAGGGATCACATGGAAGATATCAGCTAGAACAGACTGATCCAAAGAGGAGATATCATCAACTGAGATGTCTGACGGGAGGAGACCAGACGACGAACAACCAAGAAACTCCCCCAAGATTTCTGCCGTGAGGACTATAGGAGTCCCCAAGACAGTAGTCTCGATGGAGTGGCTCTCATCGTAGTGGCCCCGGACACGATTTGCATAGAAAAGTTTGACCAGGCGAGGATAGGGTCGAGGGTTCGCCTTAGGGTCATATCTAAGATAGTCCAAAAGTCTGCTGTAGGATAAAAGATCCGCAATGCCAAGAAAGTCAGAGAACTGAACGTAATGCTCCAATAGCAGTGGGCAGTGCTCTATACGGTTGTAAGCCGCTAGACACTGAGGGTCGTCACGACACAACGATATATCCACACCGCCTACTGGCATATGGGCTTTACCCTTAGCCTTACGGGTCTTAGGAGGAGGTGGAGGAGGGGGTTCCTGATAGGTAGGCTGCTCCTCAGGATGAAAATCAGCGTCAGAATCAGAGGTGGTGTCCTGAAAAGAGGAAGGGGAAGCGACAATCTTTCTAGGTTTAGGTTTCAGTTGGGCTGTAGAAGCTTGGGCTTGGGAAGCTTGGGTTTTGGCTTTGGGCTTGGAAGTCCTCTTCCTCTTCAACGGTGGTGAAGACGAAGAGGGGGCACGAGTGGTCTTGGCCCTACGCTTAGGTGGTGTCGATGCGGTCGCGGGCTCTACGTTCATGGGGGATGCCCCAGAGGAAGTAATAGGGATCCTCGTTCTTGCCATGATCGCGGCACAACGAGTTCAAGGAATCGATACAACCCTAAGCAATGAAACTCTAACAGCTGAAGAATTCGAAAAGAACTTAAAGATCAAACCCTAGAATAGAGTTCGAAACCCTAGAATGAAATCGAACTAGAACAAACCCTAGATCAGAAAACGGGACCTAGGAGGAGGAGATATACCTAGGAGGAGTGATCGACGGCGGCGGATGATCGGAAGATGGCCGGAGTTGATCAGAAGATGAAGAGACTCGAGCGGGGTTGGGGGTTTTTCGAGCTGGAGAAGATGGAGCAACCGACTAAAATGAAAAAAGAATCGATTAGATTGAACTTAAGTCGGTCGAAATCACGAAATGACGCGACTGCCCCTGAGCACTTAGTCGGTCTAAGTTCAAACGCTGACCGACTAGATGACGATCTAGTCGGTCGGTTAACGAGCTTGAACCGACTAAAAGTGAAACAGAGACAAATCGAAGATTCCATGAATGAGAATTAGTCGGTCTATGTTCAAATACTGACCGACTAGATCTAAATCTAGTCGGTCGGTAAGTAGACTTAAACCGACTTAAAGAACTAAGCTGGAGAGGAAATCCTAATAGCTTGAGTTAGTCGGTCTGAGTTCTTTTACTAACCGACTAGATACGAATCTAGTCGATTGGTGATTGAACTGATACCGACTAAAGGAGTTCAAAAGTTTAGAGATAGAGCTAGTCGGTCTGAGTTCATTAGCTGACCGACTAGATGTGAATCTAGTCGGTTGGTTGATGAACTGAGACCGACTAGATGAGTCCAAAAATTGATAATTAAGTTCTCTCCTAAATACACTTGGACGAAACATCATAATCCTCTCAAAAATCATCTAAACTACCCCATTAAACATCGAAATCTCAAATACGACATTCAAATATGAATTCGAGCGAAAATTCAAAATATCACATAAAATCCCGAAAAATCCAATAAGTCTAGCATGAACGAAATATTGCGAAATATAATAGCATGCAAGATTATTGAATGAAACATGAATCCTATATCTCGGATTCACCCATAATCCCCAATTCTCGACGCAACCGCACAAAGGAGTCCTCCTTTAGGGGTTTCGTGAAAATATCGGCGATTTGCTTTTGGGTTTCAACGTACACTAAAATGATGTCCTTTTTAGCAACATGATCATCTAAAAAGTGGTGTCGGATATCTATGTGTTTCGAACGGGAATGGTGTACCGGGTTCTTGGAAAGACATATTGCACTTTATTTGTCAACCATGATAGGGCAAGTATCACAGTTTATACCAAAGTCTTTAAGTGTGTGTCTCATCCAAAGAACTTGAGCGCACGCGGCACTGGCGACAATATATTCTGCCTCGGTGGTTGAAAGTGATACCGAATTTTGCTTCTTGGAAAACCAAGAGACAAGGGAATGTCCAATAAAATGGCAAGTGCCACTAGTACTCTTCCTGTCGGATTTGCATCCCGCATAATCAGCGTCACTATATGAGACTAACTCATATGTGCTAGATTTCGGATAAAGTAATCCAAAATCTAAAGTGTAACTTAGATAGCGAAAAATACGTTTTACCGCTACTAAGTGAGAATCCTTAGGTTGAGACTGATAACGAGCACAAATACACACGGCAAACATGATATCGGGCCTACTAGCTGTAAGATAAAATAAACTACCTATCATACCTCGATATAGACGAATGTCTACATCTTTTCCGCCCGTATCTTTATCATGCGTAGTCATGCTCATTGGAGTCTTTTTCCCGGAGGCACTCTCCATTCCAAATCGCTTTAGCAACTCCACCGTATACTTCGTTTGGTGGATGAAAATTGCATCGTCCATTTGGCGAATTTGGAGACCTAAGAAATACTTGAGCTCACTCATGTGGCTCATCTCAAATTGTTCCTTCATAACATTAGAAAACTCTTCGCAAAGAGCAAAGTTAGTAGCACCGAAAATGATATCATCAACATATATTTGAACTAAAATTATATCATTATTCGAATGCTTAACAAAAAGTGTAGAATCGGCTTCTCCCATTTTAAACTTCAAATCCAAAAGAAAATTCTTTAGGCGATCATACCAAGCTCGAGGAGCTTGCCTCAAACCGTAAAGTGCTTTCTTAAGTTTAAAAACATGATTTGGAAATTTTTCATTTATGAAGCTCGGAGGTTGAGAAACATAAACTTCCTCAACGACATCTCCGTTTAAAAATGCACTTTTAACATCCATTTGAAATAATTTGAAATTTTTATGGCATGCAAAAGACAATAACAATCTAATTGATTCTAATCTAGCTACCGGAGCGAAGGATTCTTCGAAATCAATACCTTCCTCTTGACGGTAGCCTTGAGCAACTAACCGAGCTTTGTTCCGGACGACGACTTGGTTTTCGTCGGTTTTGTTCTTGAAAATCCACTTTGTCCCTATGACGGTGTGGTTCTTCGATGGCAATGGAACAAGCTCCCAAACTTCATTCCTCTCGAATTGAATGAGTTCCTCCTCCATGGCTAAGATCCAAGCGCTATCTTCGCATGCTTCATTAACATTCTTTGGCTCTATTGAGGAGGCAAAGGCACAATGAGAGAAATAGTTCACTTGTGATCTCGTCTTGACACTATCATGGATATTGCCAATGACTTGCTCATGAGGATGGTCACGAACGGTATGAAACCGTTTGGGAATACCTTGGTCACTAGGAACATTCTCAACAACTTCATTAGACGGGTTAGTCTCAATAGAATCAATAGAATCATTAGAGTTAGAATTACCAATTGAATCACATAAGACATCCATAGAGTCATCATCATTAGTAATTCTAGTTGGAACAAATCCTTCATTAAATGACACATGAAGCGACTCCTCGATCGTTGAGGTTCGTTTGTTGAATATCCGGTAGGCTTTGCTACGCGAAGAATATCCAACAAAAATCCCCTCATCGGATCTTGAATTGAATTTGTCCAAACTACCATACGTGTTCTTAATAAAACATTTCGAACCAAAAACACGAAAATGTTTAACTTGAGGCAACCTACCAAACAACAATTCATAACAAGTTTGTTTAGTGCCGGGCCTCAAAAGTATTCTATTAAACACATAGCAAGCGGTATGTACCGCTTCCGCCCAAAATTGATGGCCAAGTTGGCTATCATCAAGCATAGTGCGAGCACACTCCACTAGCGTCCTATTCTTTCTCTCAACTACACCATTTTGAGGAGGTGCACGAGGGAAAGAGAAGGTGTGTGTAATACCAACTTCATCACAAAATGTCTCAAAAGACTCATTCTCAAATTCTCCTCCATGATCACTACGAATAGTGACAATGGTGGTTCCAATGAGATTTTGTACTTTCTTAACAAAAATTGTGAAGTTTTCAAAAGCTTCATTTTTATTACACAATGAAAATACCCAAGTAAATCTAGAAAAGTCATCAACGATGACAAGTCCATATCTAGCATTACCTAATGAAGCAACTCTAGTTGGCCCAAATAAATCTAGATGTAATAGCTCTAGAGGCCGCTTAGAAGAAATGCTTTTCTTAGGTTTAAAAGAAGATTTTGAAAGCTTGCCTCGTTGACACGAGTCACAAAAGCTTTTCTTTTGAAAGACAAGCTTAGGGAAGCCTCTAATAGAATTTAACTTGGAAAGCTTAAAAAGTGTTCCAAAGTTCACATGACCAAAACGTCGATGCCATAAGTGTTGTTCACTTGTGTTGGCAATAAGACATTGTTCATGTGATCTTGGAAGATCTAGGATATATATATCCTTATGGCGTGTGCCGGAAAAAAATAATTCATTATTATCTTTTCTTAAAATATGGCACATTCCTTTCGCAAAGTTAACTTTGTAACCTTTGTCACAAAGTTGACTTATTGAAATAAGATTGTGGTTTAATCCTTTACCAAGGTAAACATCACATATAATGGGTTTAGAAGGATTACCCACTTTACCAACACCTATGATGGTTCCGCTCTCGTTGCCTCCAAATACGACGCGGTTTCCATTTGCAATGGGAACCACTCTGGAGAGCAATTGAGCGTCACCCGTCATGTGTTTTGAACACCCGCTATCGAGTATCCAATTTCTCTTGGAGCTAAATTTAAATTTGTTGCTCCGTTCCTTTTTCTTGAGTACCTATAGATATGGAATGTCGTATCATGGTACCCAAGGTCATTGGGTCCAAAAGATTAGACCTTTGGAAGACAAGTCCAATTGGACTTAGACTTCCCCACATAATTTCTACTATGCACAACATTCGAAAAATAAGCATTCATATAAACTTGTTTTTCATCCATGCTTGTGTCCTTTGGGCTCCAAATAGTGAAAATCTTGGGAGCCCTCATCCTATTGGGTGCATGCATGCGTTGTTGGTTTCTACGTGATGCATGTCGTGGATAGGCATAAGGAACATGATGGAATGGTGCATGCGGATAATTATTCATATGATGTTGTGGGTGAACTTATGCATGTGAGGGAACACGTGCGTGAGGGTGTCTCTCATGGTGTGCACGTGCCCGTGAATGTGTTGCATAAAAATCATCATATGTGTGAGCCAGTGGAGTAGGACGTGTGTTCCTACGTGGTATGGTATTTGTGTACATGTAGGCATGACCCTTCTTTGGAGGTCCACCCAAAGTGGGTTTCTTTCCAAAAGAGGGTGTGTGCGAAGTGGAAGCACCATTGGTAGATGAACTACCAATAGAGTGTTTGCTCCCACTCGGTGAGGTATCGGAAGTAGGCCTAACAAAAGTAGTGGCCGATTTGGATGAACTCCCTATCTTATACCCCAAGCCAATGTGGTGATTGCCCGGAAGTAAATCATTTAGGATGTTATCCAAATGGTCTTTACCCTTATTGAATTTATTAATTCGGCCTATCGTGCACTCATATTTCTCGGTGAGAGAATGCATCGAAGCACCCAAAGTGGATATTTGCGATGTGAGCACATAAACACGAGACTTGAGATTTTCATTCTCAATACTCAAAGTCGAGTTTTGAGAAGTCAAATCCGCTATCCTATGTTCTTCCGATTCCTCAACACTAACATGTTCAAGTTTAGATTTGAGATTAACAATCTCATTTCTTAACTCTTCAACAACGGTGTCGTTGTTGGTGATGATAGTCTTAGGCGAGGTTTGAATGCTAGCTAGGTCATCTTTTACCTTAGTATATCTATTTACTAATTTAGTGTATTTAGACCATAATTGAGAATTAGCATTCCTAAGGTCATCCATAGTTACCTCATCGCCTTCGTCGTCACTATCATCGGAAGAGGAGGATCCTTGATCATGCTCCTCTCTTTCCATGAAGCACATGTGCGCTTGCTCCACTTTCTCATCGTCTGACTCTCCGCTTGAGGAATCCTCGGAGTCGGTGAATGTTGCTCCGACAAGTCCCTTTTTGTACCCCTTTTTGTACTTCTTGGACTTATCGAATTTCGACGCCTTCCACTTCTCCTTTTGCTTATTAAGAGGACACTCCGCTTTCATGTGTCCTGGCTTATTGCACTTGAAACACAAAGGAGAGGAGGAGGCGTTAGAAGAACCAAATTTAGCTTTGTTCTTATGGTTACCTTTTCGAAGAAACGGTTGAACTTCTTGGCCATGAGTGCCATGGACTCCAAGTCCAACTCGTTTTCCGAGTCTTCATCATCGGTTGATGTGGATGTGGATGGAGCGGCCTTGAAAGCAATAGCCTTCTTCTTTGGCTCGTCTTGCTTTAGGTAGGACTTCATCTTTTCCTGTAATTTTAACTTGCTATCCTTGTGTACCTCGTATGACATTAAAGTACCCATTAGTTGAACTACAGTGTACTTATTCATATCATTACCTTCCTCGATGGCGAAGGTACGCTTTTTCCAAGAAGAAGGAAGTCCTTCGATAAGCTTCGAACACTTCTCCTTTTGGGTGTAGGTTTTGCCGAGAGCCTCCAACTCGTTTATGATGTCGACGAAGCGAGCATAATACTCCTTCATCTTCTCACCCTGTTGCATATGAAACATTTCGTAATCTTTTTTAACAACAACGAGTTTAGAGTCTCTTACCCTACTCGTCCCTTCATGTAGTATGAGGAGGGAGTTCCAAATTTGATATGCACTCTTACATGTGCATATCTTATTGAAGTCCTCAGGCTCCAATGCACATTGCAAGGCGTTCATTGCCTTGGCATTGCTTACCTCCACGGCGACCTCCGCGATTGTCCATTTCTCAAAGTCTTCTTCGGCGGGCTCGACGTATTCCTTCATCGTGGTCCTCCATAGAGATGCACTCCGGAGGAAAGTTTCCATCCGGCATTTTCAGTACCCGTAGTTGGTACCGTTGAAGAATGGAGGCCTCGTTGAGGAATGTCCTTCCATCACCGAAGATGCTCCTTCACGGTTCCTGAAGGTGCCATAGTCGGAAGGTGGACGCACGGTCTTGTTGTCGTTGGCAGACATAGCTAAGTATCTGGCTCTGATACCAAATGTAATGCCCTACAAGCTACTGCATCAGTACAAGAGGGGGGGTGAATAGTACTTTAAAAATAACGAGGAGTATAATTCTTAATTATCATGCAAACAACTACCAAATCAATTTGCGGAAGCTTAAATTGATGACAACAACAAAATTAACAATGCTAACAATTGATATTACTGGGTTCGGATCCACCCAAGTCTCCCCCGACTTGTTCCCGGTGATCCTACGTCCCAACCACCCGGATCCCCTCCGGATACTTAGGTTAGAAACCCTAACCCAAGATTTCCACTATGATATCTTGTGAAAAACCTTCACAAGATCAAATCATACATGCAATGGCAATAGTGAATCCCACAACCCGGGATCACAACCTTCTCTCACAACCGAGAGAACCAATAGCAATAAATGAGTTTATATGAAATAAACAACAACTTACCACAAACCCTATACCTTGAGTATTCTTACCAAATAGGTGCAAGGAGGGATTTGAGGAAGAGAAAGTCACCAAGACCTAGCACCACTGAAATGAGCAGCAATGGGTGCCTAGGAGTGATTAGGAGACTTGAATCAAGCTAGAGCTTGAATGGCTCGCCAAGAACAAACTTCTCTCAAGATGGATTCTAGATCTAGAAAGAGAGAGAATGGATTTCTTGTGAGGAAGAGAGCTTTGGAAATGAGTGAGAATCTCTAACTCTTTCAATCTCTATGAATCTCTTAATGGCAGCTCTAACCTAGAAAGAAATAACCAAGCTTCGTATTTATAGGGTCCCATAAAAACGAGTTAGGTCAAATCCCAACGGATAGAAATCTGAAGCAGTTAGTCGGTCAAAGAACAACCACTGACCGACTAGTTCATCAACTAGTCGGTCGGTCAAACAACATGGACCGACTAAGTGATGAACAGTGAAGAGATTGAATTTCAGACCTAGAAATCTAGTCGGTCCAAGAAGACTGTCTGACCGACTAGTTTCACAACTAGTCGGTCGGTCAGTGAACTTAGACCGACTAAGAGTCAAAAACAATTAGTCTGATTACAAATTGATTTAGTCGGTCCAAGAACAAATGTTGACCAACTAGATCATCAACTAGTCGGTCGCCAAACGTTCTTAGACCGACTAACGATAAACATTAGCTTAGGAGAAAATTGGCATGTACAGTAAAGCTCAACTAGTCGGTCAAAGAAGCATCACTGACCGACTAGTTCACAAACTAGTCGGTCGGTGAGTCAACGTAGACCAACTAACTGTAAACAGTACTGAGCAAGAAAATATTAACTGAAACTAGTCGGTCCAAGAAGCTTTGCCGACCGACTAGATCACCATCTAGTCGGTCAGTTCTTCTTCTTGAACCAACTAACATGCACAATAAAGTCCGAATCGAAGCGCGATGCTTCGAGGAAGTTAGAATGGACTTCTACTAAGATCCTAGAGCTAAGATATGAGCGTAATGAAGATAGAAATGTAAGATATACTCAAGTCTTAACATTCTATAGATCGAAACTAAAAGACTATAAATAAAACCTTAAAGAACGGTCTTCGAGAGCTTCGATCAAATCTTCATGACTTCCAAAATGGTCCAAAAGCTTCAACAAAGCTTTAGGCATTGAATACGAGCTTTGAGAAGTCTTGAGATGTCGCTTTGAGTGTTCTCGTGAATTTGGCGACGATCTCCATAACTGCGCTCACAAATTGTTAGTTCATGAATGATTTATGTTTGCTCATCATCCAAAACCAAATCCGGGGAGTCCAATACTCAACAACCTTCAGCGCCTTCATTCCCCATATTTACAAAATCTTTTCAGCGCCCTCATCGTCTTGAAGTTTTGTAATAGATTTTGTACACCATCTCCGATTACAGGTATATAATCTTAAAGTGTTTGGGGTGCGCTCCGGCCACCTCCTTCACCGTCGGCGACCTGCAGCAGCCCCCCTCCATTGTCGCGCAGCCATCTTCCTCCACGCCGGCCTCCCCTCTTCACAAGCCGGCGCAAAATCCCCCTCGAACGGCAGCCTGCTCCATCTTTTGGCAGGCGAGGTTGGCCGGAGAGCACCAACATCGCATTTGAAGAGACACATTCAAAATTTTTTGATCGGACAATAAGCCAAGCACGAGACAGCAGTGTACTGTGCAAATTTCTTTGTTTTTTCTTTGATTGCTCGATTTTTGAGGTTTTGTGTGTGAGGATTTTCAGATCTGAGAAATTTTTGATGGGAACATCGATTTGTTTACTTTCCTTTCCTTTGCTTTCTCTCTCCCCCCATTTCCTGTGCACAAAACGAGCTCGGGGAAGCCCTGGCTCAGACATTTGCGGAAGATTTCTTTCCCAAATTAATTCTAAACACTAGAGCATAATTTTATTTGTTTTTTGCATACTAATAAAATCTCTGGTTCCCTAGGCAATATATGAAACAGGCACAAAACGAAATTCCTTTCCTTTCCTTTGCATTTTAATTTTGGAGGGGAATATATGAAACAGTGAGAGATGAGAATAGGTCTGTTTTTTGCACGCTTTTTTTTCGTTTACATATGTACTGCTCAAAACAAAATTTTACCTTTTAAAATTTCATGGAACCGGAGCCCCTCAAATTTATACAGCTCGCGTGGAACACTCATACAAGGAGGAGGATCCACCCGAGCATGATGAGGTTCAAGCGAAGGCGGTCGTCTGATCGTGGTCGATGTTGACCCC